>PVKU01003288.1:15847-185017 GCA_004027475.1 Anoura caudifer
CTCTTCAACAAGTGGTGTTGGGAGAACTGGACAGCTACGTGCAAAAAAAAAAAAAAAAATGAAACTCGAGCACCAACTTACACCATACACACACAAAAAAAAATCCAAGGTAGATAAAAGATTTAAATATAAGCTATGACACCATTAAAGTCCTAGAGGAGAACATAGGCAGAAAAATCTCAGATATTTCATGCAGCAACATTTTTACTGATATGTCCCCTAAAGCAATGGACATAAAGGAAAGAATAAACAAACAGGATCTCATCAAAATAAAAAGCTTCTGCATGGCTAAAAAAAATAAAACAGTATTAAAATAAAAAGAGAACCAACTGTATGGGAAAACATATTTTCCAATGATACCTCATACAAGGGTTTAATCTCCAAAATATATAAACAACTTACATGACTCCACTCTAAGACAAGCAACCCAATTAAAAAAAAAATGGGCAAAGGACTTGAACAGACACTTCTCCAAGGAGGACATACAGAGGATCCAGAGACACATGAAAAGTTGCTCAGTATTGCTAGCTATCAGAGAGATGCAAATTAAAACCACAAATGAGATACCACTTTACACCAGTCAGAATGGCCATAAACAAAGCAACAAGTGTTGGAGAGGCTGTGGAGAAAAGGGGACCCTAGCACTGTTGGTGGGATTGCAGACTGATACAACCACTATGGAAAGCAGTATGGAATTTTCTAAGAAAACTAAAAATGAATCTACCTTTTGACCCAGCATTCCCACTGGTAGGATTGTATCCTAAGAACCCTGAAACACCAGTCCAAAAGATCCTATGCACCCCTATGTTCATAGCAGCACAATTTACAATAGCCAAGTGTTGGAAGCAACCCACGTGCCCATCAGTAAATGAATGGATCAAAAAACTATGTTTACACAATGGAATTCTATGCAGCAGAAAGAAAGAAGGAGCTCCTATCCTTTGCAACAGCATGGATGGAACTGGAGAGTATCATGCTAAGTGAAATAAGCCAGGAAGTGAAAGACAAATACCATATGATCTCACCTTTACCAGGAACCTAACCAACAAAACAAACAAACAAGCAAAATATAATTAAAGACACTGATATTGAGAACAGACTGACAGTCACCAGAGGAGAGAGGGGAGAGAAGATCAGGGGAAAAGGGGAAGGGTTTACAGGAAAAAGTATAAAGGACACATGAATAAAAACTAGGGGGGTGGAATTGAGAGGGAGGTAGGGAGGGCTGGGGCAGTGGGCTGGGATGGGAGTAAAATACAGAAAACTGTACAAGAATAATAATTTAAATAAATTGAAAAAAGAAAAAACATCAAATATTATAATTTATTGTCCTGCCAAATATTAACCATCCTAATGATTACCTTCTGCATGAATATTGGTTTTCTTCATAATTAGAAAAAGCAACAACACCATTTCTTGAAAAACAATAAGAACAACTAAACTAAAAGTAATTCAGGTAGGGCAGGAATATTATTCAGTATTGGGCATTGGGGCTTCTTTTATTCCCTTCTCTCCAGGCCAGTCCTAAGTCTCTGAGAGTGGGATGTGACAAAATTTTAAAAAGAACTGGCAGTGGCCTCAGATTAATATTCTGTATGTTGGCATTAATATTCTGTATGTTGGCATAATTGAACATAAAGTCAATTATGAGAAAACTATCTTTGCCAGCATCTGCTTTAGTTTTGAGTTTGAGATAAACTGAAAATAGCACCCCAGATGAGAATATGAGAATATGTCCAGAATTCATTAGCTCTTCTATCTCATTCTAACTCCTGAAGCAAAATGTTATGCCTTTGTTGACTGGGCAAACCAAACACATGTGTTTTCTTTCTCTAGGATCAGATGAGACCACTTTGCACCATATTGGAGATTTTATTCCTTGGTCCTTAATGCTGTATCCTAAAACAAGTAATACTTTTTTTCAGGTTCCCCTTCTCGGGTGAATTTATGGATTTTCTATACCTGCCCTAGGATTTGAAGGAAAACATTTAATTTAGGAATCTGACTTCCATAACTTTCCAGAGTTCTTGACATGATTATGCATATTGCTTGGTAGTATGTACACATTTTACATGGGACAGGCATACCTCATTTTACTGCACTTCACTTTACTGTGCCTCGCAGATAATTGGATTATTTACAAACTAAAAATCTGTGGCCAGCCTGGCTTTTACCACTCTCATTCAATGTGGAACTAGAAGTCCTAGCCACCCCATCAAACAAGAAAAAGAAATAAAAAGCATAGAAATGGAAAAGAAGAAGTAAAACTGTCATTATTTGCATATGACATGGTACTGTATATACAGAACACTAAAGATTCCATGAAAATACTACTAGAGATGATAAATGATTTCAGTAGATGAGCAGGATACAAAATATATATCCAAATGTCAGTGGCATTTTTATATACCAATAATGAACTGTCAGAATGTGAAACTAAGAAAACAATCCCATTTACAATTGTATCAAAAAATAAAATACCTAGAAATAAATCTAGCCAAGGATTAAAACCTGTACTTGAAAAATTATAAGAACTGAAGAAAGAAGTTGAAGAAGATACAAATAAATGGGAGCATAAACTATGTTCATAGATAGGAAGAATTAATGTTATTAAAATGTCTATACTACCCAAAGCAATCAATAGAGTCAATGCAATTTGTATTAAGATACCAATGATATATTTCACAGAACTAGAACAAATATTCTAAAAATTTATATAGAACCACAAAAGAGCCTGAATAGTCACAGATCTTGAGAAAAAAAGAACAAAGTTGGAGAAATCATGCTACCTGGTATCAAACTATACTACAAGACCATAGAAATCAAAACAGGATGGCAATGGTATAAAAACAGACGCATAGATCAATGGGACAGAAAAGAAAGCCCAGAAATAAACCTACACCTTTATAGTCAATTAACATTTGACAAAGGAGGCAAAAACATATTAATAAAATAGGGTAAAGATGAGCCATTCAATAAATGCTGTTGGGAAAATTGAACAGATAAGTGCAAAAAAAAAAAAAGTAGACCACTTTCTTTTACCATACATAAGAATAAACTCAAAATGAATTAAAGATCTAAACATTAGGGCTTCTGGCCAAGATGTAGGAGTAGGTATACACACTGTGCCTCCTCACACAACCAAAAGAAGGACAACAAAAATTTTGAAAAAAAAACAAACAAACAGAACTGACAGAAAAATCAAACTATATGGAGACCAACAACCAAGGAGTTAAAGAAGACACACCCATCCAGACCAGTGAGAGGGGTGGAGACAGGCACTTGCAGAGGACTGGCAGCAAGGCGGTGGCTGGAGGTATGGGGCAGGCAGGGAAGTGGCTGGCAGACCCAGTGCCAGATAATGGAGTGGGGTGCACAAGGCTGCAGCTGGCAAGCAAGGCTGAGTGGGCAGCTGGTGGAGCAGATGGTCCCACATTCCCTCACAGATAAACTGGGAGGAACAATTCGGGAGTGAGACAACCGCGCAACCCAGAGTTCCAGCGAGGGGAAATAAAGCCTCAAACACTGATTGAAAACACCTGTGGGGATTGAAGCTTCAGTGGGAGAAATTCCCAGCCTCACAGGAGAGCTCACTAGAGAGACCCACAGGTTCCCAGAATGTACACAAGCCAACCCACCCAGGAATCAGCATGGGAAGGATCCAATTTGCTTGTCAGAAGCAGAGGAAGTAACTGGAAGCTGGCAGACAGAGGAGCAAGTGCCCTCTTGACCCTCCCCCACATACAGCATCACAATGCAGTGACATGGGCTAGCCCTCCCACTTGAATACCTAAGGTTCTGCCCCTCACTACTTAATGGGCATGTCAAGACAAAGAAAAATGGCCCAAATGAAAGAACAGATCAAAGCACCAGAAAAAAAAACACAACTAAGCGATGAAGAGATAGCCAACCTATCAGATGCACAGTTCAAAGCACTGGTGATCAGGATGCTCACAGAATTGGTTGACTCTGGTCACAAATTAGATGAACAAATGAAGGTTACAATAAGTGAAATGAAGGAAAACGCACAGGGAACCAATAGTGATGGGAGGAAAACTGGGACTCAAATCAATGGAGTGGACCAGAAAGAAGAAAGAAACAGCCAATCAGAAAAGAATGAAGAAACAAGAATTCAAACAAATGAGGAGAGGCTTAGGAACCTCCAGGACATCTTTAAACGTCCCAACATCCGAATTATAGGGGTACCAGAAGGGGAAGAGGAAGAGCAACAAGTGGAAAAGTTATTTGAACAAATAATAAGGGAGAACTTCCCCAATCTGGCAAAGGAAATAGACTTCCAGGAAGTCCAGGAAGCTCAGAGAGTCCCAAACAAGTTAGACCCAAGGAGGAACACACCAAGGCACATCATAATTACATTACCCAAGATTAAAATTAAGGAGAGAATCTTAGAAGCAGCAAGAGAAAAGGAGACAGTTACCTACAAAGTGGGTCTCATAAGACTGTCAGCTGATTTCTCAAAAGACAACTTACAGGCAAGAAGGGGCTGGAAAGAAGTATTCCAAGTCATGAAAGTCAAGGACCTACATCCAAGATTGCTCTATCCAGCAAAGTTTTCATTTAGAATGGAAAGGCAGATAAACTGCTTCCCACATAAGCTCAAGTTAAAAGAGTTCATCATCACCAAGCCCTTATTATATGAAATGTTAAAGGGATTTATCTAAGGAAAAGAAGATAAAAAATATGTACAGTAAAATGACAGCAAACACAACTATTAACAACCACACCTAAAACAAAAACAAAAAAAAAGAAAAGAAAACTAAGCAAACAATGGAACAGGAACAGAATCACAGAAATGGAGATCACATGGAGGTTTATCAACAGGGGAGTGGGAGGGGGAGAGAGGGGGCAAAGGTATGGAGAATCAGTAGTATCGCTGGTAGACAGAAAATAGATAAGGGGAGGTTAAAAATAGTATAGGAAATGTAGAAGCCAAAGAACTTATATGTATGACCCATGGACATGAACTAAAGAGGGGGAATGTGGATGGGAGGGGTGAGCAGGGCAGAGGGGAGTGAAAGGGGGAAAATGGGACAACTGTAACAGCATAAGCAATAAAATATATTTAAAAAATAAAATATAATAATCTAAAAAATCTAAACATTAGACTCTAAACCATAAAATCCTAGTGAAAACCATAGGTAGTAAAATCTCAGACATTTCTCATAGCAATATTTTTTTTAGAAATATCACCTCAGGCAAAGGAAACAAAAGAAAAACATAAATGGGATTACAGCAAACTAAAAAAGTTTTTTACACAGCAATGGAAACCATTAACAAAATCAAAAGACAACCCACTGAATGGGAGAACATATTTGTTGATGGTACATCTTATAAGGGGTTAATATCCAAAATTTATATAAAAACATATAAAACCTAACACCAAAAAAACCCCAAACAATACAATTTAAAAATGGGCAAAGAGCCATCTGCAACAAGTACATACAGATGGCCAATAGACATATGAAAAGATGTTGAATGTCACTAATCATCAGAGAAACACAAATTAAAACCACAATGAGATATCACCTCACACCTGTCAGAAAGGCTGTAATCAATGAATCAACAAACACCAAGAGAACCCTTGTACACTGTTGGTGGGAATGCAGATTGGTGCAGCCACTGTAGAAAGCAGTATGGAGTTTCCTCAAAAATTGATAACAGAACTATCTTATGGCCCAATGATTCCAGTTCTAGAAATTTATCTGATGAAATCCAAAATATTAATTTGAAAGAATATATGCTCCCCTATGTTCATTGCACCCTTGTTAACAATAGCCAAACTATGGAAGCAGCCCAAATCCCCATCAGTAGATGAGTGGATAAAAAACTTGTTGTACATTTACAAAATGGAATACTACTCTGCTATAAAAATGAAGAAAATCTTACCTTTTGTGACAGCATGGATGGACGTGGAGAGTGTTATCTAAGTGAAATAAACCAATCAGAGAAAGACAAATACCATATGATTTCACTCATGTGAAATCTAATTAACAAAATACACTTACAAACAAATTAGAAACAGACTAACAGCTGCCAGAAGGGAGGGTGTTGGGAGCTTGGGTGAATAAGGTGAAGGGGTTAAGCAAAAGAAAGAAAAAAAGGCTTATAGACACAGACAACAGTATGGTGATTTCCAGAGGGAAAGAAGGGTGTGGAAGGTAGAAGAGGGTAAAGGGGGATTCAATGGTGATGGAAAGAGACTTGACCTGGGGTGGGGAACACACAATCAGTATACAGATGATGTGTTATAGAATTGTACACACGAAACCTATATAATTTTATTAACCAATGTCACCCTGATAAATACAATACAATTAAATAAAATAAATAAACAGATAAACAAACTCCCAACAAACAAAAGGCATAAACCAAATGGCATCACAGGTAAATTTTACAAACTAGTCAAAGAATTAACACCTACCTTCTCAAACTATTCCAAAAAAAAAAAAAAAAAAACTGAAGAGAAGGGAAAGCCTCCAAACTCATTTTTGTGAGTCTAGCAATACCCTGATACCAAAACTAAGACATTACAAAACAACAGTTACAGGCCAATATCCCTGATGAACATAGATGCAAAAATCTTCAACAAAATATTAACAAACCAATAAAGTAATACATTAAAAAGGTCACATACCATGATCAAAGTGGGATATATTCTTGGGCAGCAAAGTCAGTTCCTCATCCATAAATCAATTAAACAAAATAAAAGACAAAACACACATAATCACAAGATCATATTAATAGGTATGGAAAAAGCATTTTGGCAAAATATACCACCAATTTGTGATAAAAATAAAAATAATATCAGCAAAATGAGAATAAAAGAAATGTACCTCACCATAATAAAGGCCATGTATAAGAAACAGACAGCTAACATATTACTCAACAGTGAGAAGCCAAAAGCTTTTTTTCTTTAAAATCAGGAATAAGACAAGTTTGTCCGCTTTCACCACAGTACTGGAAGTCTTAGCTACAGCAATCACATAAAAAATATAAGTAAATAAATGCATCCAAATTGAAAAGGGAGAAGTAAAATTCATTACACACAGATGACATGATACTATACATAGAAAACCCCAAAGATTCCACCAAAAAACTATTAAAATTGATAAATGAATTCAGTAAAGCAGAAGGATAAAAATTAACATTCAGAAATTGGCTGTATTTTTATACATCAATAATGAACTATCAGAAAGACAAATTAAGAAAATAATCCCATTTACAATAGCATCAAAAAAATTAAAAGCCTTGAATCTAGCCAATGGTTCTTTGAGTACAAAGACCTGTATTCAAGAAAATTATAAGATATTGAAAAAGATACAAATAAATGGAAGTATATATCATGCTCATAGATAGGCACTGAAATAAAGAACACACTGACAGTAACCAGATGAGAGACAGAAGAGTGTGATAATGGGGGAAAGAAGGAGAAGGGTCATCAAGGAACATGTATAACGGACTCATGGACAAAGCCAAAGGAGCGTAGGATTGACAGTGGCAGATGGGGTGGGGGGTGGGGGAAAGTGGTGGTGGGAAAATGGAGACAAATATATTTGAACAATGATAAAGAAAAAGTTTTTTAAAAGAGCTGTTTTGAAACATCAAATATAGGTTTGGGTCTTTGAAAAAAAAGAATTAACATTATTAAAATATCCATACTACCCAGAGCAGCATACAGTTTCAACACAATTCCTATCAAAATACCATAACATTTTTCACAGAACTAGAACAAGTAATTCTAATATTTATATGGAACCATGAATACCCAGAATAGCCAAAAGTTGGAGGTATAATGCTACTTAATATCACACAATACTACAAGCCTATAGTAATCAACATGGCATGGTACTGACATAAAAACAAGCACATAGATCAATGGAAGAGAATAGACAACCCAGAAATAAATCCACACCTATATGGTCAATTAATCTAGGAAAAAGAAGGCAAGAATACACAATGAGGTAGACAGTCTAGTCAATAAATGATGTTGGGAAAACTAGACAGATGCATGCCAAAAAGTGAAAATAGGCCACCTTTTTACACCATAAACCCAAAGTGTATTAAACACCTAATATAAGGCCTGAGGCCATAAAACTCCTAGAAGAAAACTTAGACACTGAACTCTCTGACATTGGCCTTAGTAATATTTTTTATATAGTTCCTCAGGCAAGGGAAACATATGTAAGAATAAACAAATGGGACTATATTGAACTAAACAAAATTTTGCACAGAAAGGAAAACAACAAAATGAAAAGACAAGCTACACATTGGGAGAAGCTACGCATCAATGATACATCCTATAAAGTGTTAATATTGAAAATTTATAAAGAATGCATACAATTTAACACCAAGAAAACAAACAATCTGATTAAAAAATCGGCTGAGGTCCCAAATAGACATTTCTCCAAAGCAGACATACAGATGGTCGATAAACATATGAAAAGAAGCTCAAACTCACTAATCATTAGGGAAATGTAAACTAAAACCACAATGAGATATCACCTTTACACATGTCAGAATGGCTATCATCAATAAATCAACAAACAAGTGTTGGTAAGGATGTGGAGAAAAGGGAACCCTAGTACATTGTTGGTGGGACTGAAAATTGGTATAGCCACCATAGAAAACAGTATGGAGGTTCCTCAAAACACTATTAATAGAACTACTTAGACCCAGCAATTCTACTTCTGGGTATTTATCCAAGAAAACATAAAACACTAATTTTAAAAGAAATATGTTCATTGCAGCATTATTTACAATAGTCAAAATGGAAGCAACCCAACTATCCACCTTTGGACAAATGGATACAGAAGTTATGGTACATATATACAATGGAATGTTATTCAGCCATAAAAAGGAAGGAACTCTTGCCATTTGCAACAACATGGATGGACCTAGATGATATTATGCTAAGTGAAGTCAGATAGACAAAGACCATATCATTTTGCTTATTTGTAGGATCTAAAAACACAAAGTAAATAAAACAGAAACAGATTCATAAATACAGAGAACAATTTGATAGTTACCAGAGAGTAAGAGTGCTGGGAGCTGGATGAAAAAGGTGAAGGGATTACAAAATACAAATTAGCAATTATAAAAAATAGCCACAGGGATATAAAGTATAGCATAGGGAATTTAGCTAATAATATTGTAATAATTATGTATGGTGTCGATGGGTACTAAAGTAATTAGGGTAATTTATATAAATGTCTAATTGCTATATTGTACATCTGAAACTAATGTAATATTTTATGTTACAATCTTCTCTGGTTTGTATTATTGATGGCATAAATTGCTTTGGCATATTCACTCAATCTTCTTGAACCTCAGGTCCTTCTGACTATCCATCTGTTTGTTCTTGTTTCCTTCCCTCCTACCTTCTTCTCTCTCTTTCAGAAGTAAATCAGTAAACATAATAGTGCTTACTCCATAATATACAGTTCCTATACCTTGAATTAGTAGATTTTGGCTTGCATTACCTAAAGAACTACTATTTATAAGGTACCATTTCCATAACTGAGCTATCAGTCAAGAGCGTAATCACATTACATTTGTGTACAGACAAGAGTTACCCAAACAGTCCTGAGCCTGTTGTGCTTAGAAAGGCCTATTTGCAAGGCAGCTAGGCCTTAACTGGCATCTAGAAATTTGCCTGGTAAAACTTCTCCTAAATGATAAGAGTGATTCACTGTGCCTCAACTGTACCAATGATGTCATGTATCCTAACACCTGCTTTCCTTCTGGGTGTCTGGAATTTCAGAACTTCCATCAATCACACAGGTACTGTATACCTCCATGACTGACCCCTGAAAAAGACCTTAAATTTCTAGTGAGCTTCCCTGGTACACACTTCCCACAAATTGTCACAACTTGTTGCTGGGGAGAATTAAGTGTTTCCTGTGTGACTCCACTAAGAGATGAAGCTTGCATCTGCTTTCCTCCTGCAAAGAACTGAATGTTTGTGTCCCTCCATAATTCATGTATTAAAACCCTAATTCCAAACTGATGGTATTTGTAGGTGGAGTATTTGGGAAGTAATTAGGTTATGAGGGTGGAACCCTCATGAATGGGACTAGTGCCCTTGTAAGAAGAGACTAGAGAGCTAGCTAGCTCTCTTTCCACCATGTGAGGATACAATGAGGTGGCAGTACCCAACCTAGAAAAGATCCCTCACCAAAACCCAACCATGCACCCTGTTCTCAGACTTCCAGCCTCCAAAACAGTAGGATATAAATGTTTATTGTATAAGCTACTCAGTTTATGGTATTTTGTTACAGCAACCCAAAATGATTAAGGCAGAAATTGGTACTGAGAAATAGGGGTACTGCTATAAAAAATACTTAATGCAGAAATAACTGGGTAATGCATAGAGGCTGGAAAAGTTTTGAGGCTACATTTTTGGCCATTAAGGAAACTTCAACAAATCTAAAAGAGTAGAACTCATACAAAGTGTGCTCTCAGACCACAGTGAAATTAAACTAGAAATAAATAAGAGAGGGAGAGCTGGATGTTAAACATGTGATTAAATAACATAGGTCAAGGAAGTCTCAAGAGAAGTTTTAAAATATTTTACACTAAATAAAAATGGAAATGCAGCTTATCAAAATTCATGAGAGAGAGCAAAAGCAGTGCTTAGGAAGAAATTTGTAGCACTGAATGCAAATATTAAGAAAAAAATTAAAATTAACAACTAAGTTTCTACCTCAGGAAATTAGAGGAAAAAAAGAGCAAAGTAAACATAAAACAAGCAAAAATAAATGAATAATAAATATTAGAGCAGAAATAAATGAAATTGGTGAAATCATATGGCATTACCTTTTCATCACCTGTCTTGTTTCACTTAGCATAATGTAGTTCAACAACAATAAAAAACATAAAAAAAGAAATAAATGAAATTGATAATAGAAAATCAATAAAACCAAAAGCTGGTTCTTTGTAAAAAAAATACATAAAATTGATAAATGTATAGTCAGGGTAACCAAGAAAAAAGTGAGAGGTTACAAATCATTAAAAACAAAAATGAAAGGAGGGGTCATCACTACTGATTCTATGGATATTAAAAGGATAAAAAATGAATTTTATAATGCCCCAAAATTTGGCAACTTAAAGAAACCAGTCCCTTATAAAATGAAACTGACCAATACTCACAAAAGGAAAAATAGATCATCTGAATAGGCCAATGTCTATCAAAGAAATTGTATCATTTCCTATACTATTCTCAACTTCTCCCTGTCTATGGAGAAGCCAAAGAACTTATATGTACAACCCATGGACATGAACTAAGCTCAGGGGGGATGCTAGAGGGTGGGGGTATGCAGGGTGGAGGAGGATAAAGGGGAGAAAAAATTGGGACAACTGAAATAGCATAATCAATTAAAAAACACTTAAAAATAAATTGAATCAAAAACTAATGACATTCCAATATGAAAAGTGCCAGACTCAGATGTTTTCAACAGAGAATTTTATCTAACATTTAAGAAAAAAAATTAAAACTATATCAATTCTCTCAAATCTCTTCTGAAATATAGAACCAGAGGAAACACTTACTCACTCATTCTATGAAGCCAGCATTGCCCTAACATTAAAATCCAAATAAAGACATTAGAAGAAAGAAAAGCTATAGGCCAACATCATTCATGAACATAGATACAAAACTCCTCAACAAAAATATTAGATAATTGAATCCAATAATAAATGTATAAAAAGAGTTATACACTATGACCAGCAGAACTTATTCCAGGTATGCAAAATTGTTTCAACATTTGGAATTCAATTAATGTAATGAAACAAAACAGGCTAAAGAAGAAAAATCATACAATCATATCAACATATGCAAAAATTTTGACAAAATCCAAATTCCGTTTATGATTTTTAAAAACCCAGAAAACTATGACTAAAGGAGAATTCCTTTGTCAACTTGATAAAGAACACCTATAAAAAAACCTACAGGTAACTTAATGGTAAGAATCTGGATACCTCTATGATAGGGAACAAGGCAACAATGTCCTCTCTCACCACTCCTATTCAAGATCATATTAGAAGTCATAGATAATGCAATAAGACAAGAAAAGGAAGTAAAGAGTATACAAATAGGAAGAAAGAAATAAAACTGGTATTTCTCCTTTGATAACATGATTATCTATGAGGAAAATCCCAAAGAATCAATAACTACAAAGAACTCCTGAAACTAAGAGGTAATTATAGTAAGGTTACAGGATACAAAGTTAATATGCAAATTAATTTTCAATATATCAGCAATGAATAATTAGAATTGGAAATAAAAAACATATTACCATTACACTGATTATCTCCCAAATGAAATGCATAGTGATAAGTCTAACAAAATATATACAAGATCTATATGAGGAACTCTACAAAGCAGAAAGCAAAGATCTAAGTAAATGTAGAAGTATTCCATGTACATGGGTAGAAAATTCAACATTGTTAAGATCTCTATTTTTCCTGACATGATTTATAGTCAATACAATCCCTTTCAAAATCCCAGAAAGTTATTTTGTATTCATAGTTATCAACAAACTCATTCTAAAGTGTATCTGGAAAAGCAAAAGGTCCAGAAAATCCAACACACTCCTGAAAAACAAAGTCGGAACATTGACACTAAGGATGTCAAGGTGTACTATAAGCTACAGTAATTAAGACAGCATGGTACTTGTGAAAGAACAAATAGATCAATGGAACAGAATGAAGAGCCCAGATATAGACCCATACAGATACAGTCCACAATCTTTGACAAAGGAGCAGTGACAATTCAATGAAAAACAAGAATATGCTTTTTGGCAAATAGTATTGGAAATGGCACAAGGAAATGAAGAGAATCCTGCTCTGTTCCATAACAGGATGGTTGAGGCTTTCGGGAAACACACTAATCTACATCCATATTCTCCAGAAGGTCAAGTATTAATGAAGCAGCATTTCATTAGCCAGTCAGCACCAGATATCTGTAGAAAGCTTCAGAAGTTATAAATGGGTCCACAAACTCCTATGGCCCAACTAATTGATACAGCCTTCTTGGTTTTTAATAACTGAGACCTTGAGGAAAGGGAGGAACAGATCCATCATAGGAAAAAGGAACTGGAAAGGCAGGCCAAGTAAATAGCATTTGCTGTTAGCAGCGCCATCGGCAATGTGGAGCCACCTCAAGGTAACCCAGGAAAGCTACAGAAATGCCAAGGGCAAAAAGATCAAACATGCTTTAAGTGTAAATGCCCTGGGCACAGAGCAAGGGATTGCACTAGGCCACCCCCAGGGCCGTGCGCCATGTGCAGAGGTGCAAACCCTGATCCCTGCCACTGGAAGGTAGACTGCCCCCATTCCCAGAGTAGAAAGGGGTCATCTCCTAAGGCCATGGCATCACTTGAGGACTGAGGGTGCCCAGGGATCAGACTGATCCCAGCCTACACCAGCATTTTGATCTCTAATGAGGAAACTTGGGTAAACCTTGATGTGGCAGGTAAGAAAATTAACTTTCTTGTTGATACTGGGCCACTTATTCTGTCCTCAATTCTTATGCTGGACCTCTCTCCCCTAGTTCAATTACTATTACAGGTGTTGAAGGAATGTCACAAACTTGTTTTTACATACCCCTGTCACCTGTCAATTTGAAAGCCAAGGCTGCCCAACCTGTTCAACTTTGCCTAAAGGCCCTGGGACAGCTGATTGTCATAGGAAACAGTATCCCGTCAAACAGAAGGCCCTAGAGCACAGGTGGCAAACACAAGGCCCCAGGCTAAATCCAGCCCTCCACCTTGTTTTATTTGGCCCAGCACCTTGTTTCTATCTGGCAGCAGTTCCTAAATCTCACTTAACTGTTAAGGAGTAGTTATATTTATACAATTCTAAAATTACATTCGGCCCTTTGAAGGCAACCATGAGGATGATGTGGCCCCCAGTGAAAATGAGTTTGACACCACTGCCCTAGAGGATCTGCGGCCCATCATACAGAAATATGTAACACACACACTCCTAGTACCCTGTCAAACCCCCTGCAATTCTCCAATCCTCCCCATTCTTAACCCAAAAGGGGAGTGTAGATTGGTCCAGGATTTAAGACTAGTAAAGAGGCTGTAGTTCCCCTTGATCCTCTTATAACCAATGCTTATACCATACTTATTCAAGTACCAGACTATACTCAGTGGTATACACAGTTTTAGACTAAAAAAATGCCTTCTTTGGCATCCCTGCCTATCCAGATTCCCAATACTTATTTGTATTTGAGTGGACAGACCTAAAAACAATGACCCATCAGCAATATACCTGGTTGGTACTACCACAAGGGCTTAGAGATAGCCCTTATCTGTTTGCAAGAGTATTAGAAGAAGATCTAAGAGAATCACAATAATAAGAGGGAGACATCTTATACTATGTAGATGATATCCTAGTCTGCAGCCCTTGAAGGAAGTCTCAGATCATAACACTATCCAAACTCTGAATTTCTTGGGGACCTGAAATATTGAGTCCCTAAGAAAAAAAAGTCCAAATTACCAGACAGAAAGTAAACTATTTAGGATATATCCTAACCCCAGGATCTAGACAACTGTCACAAGAAAGAATAAAAGCAATCGTTGACTTAACACCACCTATTACTGAACAACAACTCCTCTCTTTCTTTCTTAGAAATGGCAATGGCTGGATATTGCAGAATTTAGATGCCAAGCTTTGGACTAATTGCAAAACCTTTATATAAAGCTACTACAAGGCCAGACACCAAACCCATTATATGGGGAAAGGAACATGATTGGGCTTTTAATAAAATCTAGTAGGCCCTAGTTGACACTCAGGCCCTGTGCATCCCTAACTTAAACAAGCCTTTCTCTCTATACATATCAGAAAAGCATGGAATAGCCTTAGGGGTCTAAGTCCAAAGACTAGGAAACAAACCTTGGCCAGTTGTGAATTTCTCTAAAAAGCTAGACAATGTAGCAACCAGATGGCCTCCATGTCTAAGAGCAGTTGCAGCTACAGCCACGCTAACAGAAGAAGCTAAGTGAACTTTGGGGCAGAAGTTAGAAATCTTAACTCCACATCAGGTAAAAGGAATATTAGAAATGAAAGGGAACTTCCGGCTAACAGAGAACAGATTGACCAGGTATCAGGCCCTTCTTCTGGACAATCCTGAAGTAACTGTAAAAACCTGTAATACATTAAACCCAGTCTCCTTAATGCCTATAGAATCATCTCAAGATTTGACCCATTCCTGCTCAGAGATTTTTAATCTCACTTACTCCAGTAGAACTGACTTGCTAGACCAATCCTTAGAAAACCCTGACAAAGATTGGTTCCACTGATAGAAGCAGCTTTGTACTGATTGGGCAGCAAAAGGCAGGATATGCAGTAATTAGTTTATATGATACCATTGAAGCATGGCCCCTTCCACTCTCGACTTTTGCTGGAAAGGCTGAAATTATGGCCCTTACCCAGCTCTTATTCTAGGATGAGAAAAATGGATTAATATCTATACAGATTCCTCTTCTGCATGCTCATACTGCTATGTGGAAAGAAAGAGGACTATTTACTATTAGGAATTCCCCCACTACAAATGGACCATAAATCCTAAATCTATTAGAAGCAGTTAAGCTCCCTAAGTGGAAGTCATGCATTGCAAAGGTCACCAAAAGGATATGTCCTCTATCTCCTAGAGAAATAGAAAGGCAGACCCAGAGACAAAGAAAGCAGCACTAGGGACTATCAAACAACTGGCTTTATTCCTCTCTGTGAATGGCTCAAATATCAAGCCCAACTATACATCTAGGGAGGTATCTTGGACTTTGGAGGAAGGGGGCATCCTTGCTCCAAATGATGAAGGATCTTGGATATACACTGGCCCAAAACTCTTCCTTCCCCAGGCCTCCTGGTGGAAAATTTTAAAGGCTTTACAGGACTCTTTCCACATAGGAAGGGATGCCACAACAACAATAGTTAATAAATTATTTGCAGGCAAAGAGCTAATAACTACCATAAAGGATATTTGTCAAGACTGCACTCTTTGTGCCTACAACATCCTGGGAAAAAAATCCCTTCCCTCACTGACAGAGCCTATTCAGTGAAGAGGGACCTATTCAGGAGATTGGCAGATTAATTTTTTCAAAATACCTCCCTGTAGAGGATATATGAGGATACTTATTAATCCTGATAGATACCCTACTGGATGGACTGAGGCTTTTCTGACAAGGATGGAGAAAGCCACAGAAATAGCAAAAACTCTCCTAAAGGAAATAATACCCCAATTGGTCTCCCATACTCCCCTACAAAGTGATAAGGGCCATCCTTTACACCTAAGATGATTCAATTAATCTCTAGGCATAAAATATTATCTTCACTCTGCTTGAAGGCCTCAGTCCTCTGAGAAGGTAGAACAGGCAAATCAAACCTTAAAAAGGGCATTGGCAAAGCCTCATCAAAAACTTCTGAAAATTGAGTTAAATTACTAGCTGTAGCACTCATGAGAATCAGGGACTCCCCTAAGGTCAATACTAGACACAGTCCATTTGAGATGCTAAATGGAAGACCTTTCTTAATTCTAGATCTGATATTTGATATAGGGACCCACTGAGAAGTTAAGCATATAATAAATTTAGGACAGGTAAAAAAACCACTACAGGAATATGGAAATAAAGTCTCACCGACTCCCAAAGGAAAATTCTGGACCACTGTATCTCCAGGGGATTGGGTTCTTCTCAAAACTTGAAAGAGGGAGCCCGAAAAGATCAACTTAGCCCTAAATGGAAGGGGCCCTAACAGGTTATCTAAGTATCCCCATGGCCGTGAACCTGCTAGGAGTAGATAGTCAAGTCCACATTTCCAGAGTAAAACCAGTAGATTCTCCCCCAGGCCAGCAGAAGAATTGGACCCCACCTATGCCTATGAACCCTTAGAAGACACCCAAATTTCTGTTCAAAAAGAAGAAAACTTAAAGATAAGTCAATATGAAACCTCTTATAGCTAACAATCTGTACTCTTGCTACTCCTTCTTGGGTCAATAACTCTCTTTTCTAAATCACCCAGGATTTGCTCTGGGGAAGTACTGTTAACAATTACTGGGATTGCCATCATCAACCACAGTACAGTGGGCAACCTGATAGAGAAACAAGTCAGTCATGACAACTTCAGCACCCAGACCTAAGCCAAAACACTGAACCTAGGCAGTGTTAGGAGGAATATCCCTAACAGTACTTTGGGCCAAATGAACTAACACACAATCCGAGCCTCAAAATTCTCTTGCTAGCCCAGAAATCTGAGTGGACTTTTAAGTAGATTATTTATTGGCCTAGGAGGGTGGGATTTGTGCTCTAGCAAACTAGCTAATACTCTTAATAAACTCATCAGGGAAAATAGAAACAAATACTGATAAAATATTACAGCAAGCAACATGGCTAAAAGGATTGCATCTGGAATAACTGAAACTATCTGGGATACTATTAAAGGGATACATTTCCCTCAGTAACTTGGTTTCTGCCTCTCTTGGGACTTGTTTATCTTTGGCCCTTGCATCTTTAACCTGTTGGTTAAATTTATATCTTTCAGACTCACCACATCAGGATAACAAGGCTCTAATGTTTTCAACCAATCCTTAAGGAATCTGATGCCATCTTACAACACCCAGTGTCCGTGCCTGTCTCAGGAATTCCTCCACAACCATGAGGTAAGATAGGGCAAGAGTTTCACGATTCTCAGCAGACAGGGCCTATTGTCCCATTCCAGCAAGAAGTAGATACAGAATATTAACCATACTTCCTCAGTAACCCCAAAAAAGAATTTTTGAGAACCATGTTTCTCAGGCAGAAATTGAGGCAGGAGATAGAATAGGAAACCCTGAGACACTGCAGCTGTCATCAGTCAGCATCCTCATTTCTGAGAATTGCCTTGTAACACCTGATAATAATTAGCATCGTGATTTCCTCCCAGAGTGGACAATCAAGGATTGTGGAAAATCACATGTGTAGAAGCTTAAGTAAAAACCCTATATAGCCTGTGACCCTTCAATAGAAGACAGCCATCCCCTCGCCAGAAATGTCACACTCCTACTTCTTGGGACTTTATTCCTTCCTTAATAAATTTCCCACTTGCTTTTTTTATAATATCCATGTGGACAGTCCAATTCTTTGCTTGTGACCACCAAAAGCTTAGACCCCACTTCCATCTACAACATCATGACTTACTAATTTAGTATCTGTGCACGTGGAATCTGTATTTTGCAAAGATTCTGATTAAACTCACTGGGGACCACTGTTTTATATTATTCATTACTTTTCTTTTTGTGTAAACTTACACTGGCCTCCCATGTCAAGCCTGCCTAGTTGCTTTTAATCAGTGACTGATACAACACATCAAAGTAAGTCTAAATTTTACAGACATTTTCAGAACACTTTCATGTGCAGTCCTCTGACCACAACATTTACTGTATGTTATGCTCAGCAACAGCTGTTTAGTATATTGGCCTTTCCACCCAAATCCCTCCCATTTGGCAAAGGCAAAATGGTATCACATTAAGCCTTGTTTCTAAGTGGCATGCAAATATCAAGACTAATGAAATCAACCTCATTGGTCAGATATGTCTGAATGAAGTCTGAGTTGCTTTCTGCACCAAGAAGCAAATTCTTATGTTTGCATCCCTCAGAGAGATGATAAAATGAAAGGAAGGAGAGGCGATGCCTGAGTTAGGGGTATTAGCAGAAAGTCTGTGATTTTTAAACTCTACCTGGACACAGTAACAGAGAATGATTATAAGAATTTTGATCAATATGCAGGCCACACTGATTGCAGGACCAGGCAGAGGATAACAGCAGCATTTAAATAACCAGCCACTGCTTATTAAATATATTAACTCATGTGATTCTCACAATAACCCTATCATGCAGGACTACCAATATTATTCCCATTCCATGGATATAAAGACAAAGGCACACAGAGGTTAAATGATTTGCTCCAAGTTCCATAACTAGTAAGTGGCAGCTTTTGAAGCTAGAAAATCTGCATCAATCCATTACCTTTACTCCACTAATGTGTAGATAAGTAATGGCCAAGCAGCCTTAAAAAAAAAAAAACAAAAAAATAGTTAAAGTCTGCAGCAGACTTTAATTTAACAAACTAAATGTACCTCGGGGAAGTTCTTTAACTTCTCTGAGCCTACTTTTGCCTCTGAAATATGGATATAATAACAGCAATTGCCTCACATAGTTAAACAAGTATTAAGTATATGAAATGCTTAGAAAAGTAGCACTTTTAAGAGCTGTCAGTGTCAGTCATTATTATTTGCATCATAATACTGCCCAAGTGGTCAGGGAGAAATGACAACCTATTAAACTGAATATTTCCCTGGTGATCTTAAAGCTGTGGATTCTGCAGACTCCCAGTACATCAGATCCAATATGAAATACAGTGATAAAAGATTTTCACAAAAATTTATGAACTGCCACTGACAAATGCACAGCCCATCCAGTCCAAGACTATGAATTAGTCTTGACAATGGAGTCTGACAATGGAGAGCTCTATTTACTATAGTTTGGTTTTAGTAAACATCTTCAATTTTCAAGCTATATAAATGCAAATACACAAGGAGTCAGACTCCAAGTAGTTGCAAACTGCAGTTGTGTGGCTGCAGAACATGCTACAGGAGAAGATCCTATCAGGTGGTAAATGTTTGTGCTCCTCAGTCACCTTTATAGAAGCAAAAGAAAAACAAAATGAGAAAAACAAAAGTAGGTAGCACTCACAATATACTTCTCATTGTATTAAATGTTATGCATTATATCATTTAATCCTTACAACACCCTTCCAAGATTGAACATTCCCACAGGAAACCACACAATCCCCAATGGTGATCTCACTTTAAATTCATGACTACACAACTCAAACAGGTACTCAACAGTCTGACAATCCAATCTCATTTCCCTAGTTATGTAGTTCAATTTCCCATTCTCCAGAAGGACTATGTCACATATCTCTCCTCCAAGTTCTAACATCTTTTCTTCTCCTCTGCTGCCCTTACTCTCAGCCAATGACTGCCTTCACAGACGTTGCCTCTACTATTACCTGCATCTGTACCCATTGTCAGTGTCTCCTCCAGTTACCATAAAATATGTGTTCATGCTCATTTCAAAGCCATCTATCCGCCTGCTCTATGGTTTCTCAGGTATTCAGGACTTCCCCGTGCAATGTACCCCTTTTTACCACTATTTTCTTAATAGTATGTTAAAAAAAGCATACTATTTCCTTCTAAAATAAAGTATATCTTAAAAAAATCCCCTTTGATCTTAAGGCCCTTTATTCCACTAATGTTGTTTTTGTTAAAATAATTAAAATCCTAGCCCTGGCCAGGTGGCTCAGTTGGTTGGAGTATCATCCTCTATGCCAAAAGGGTGCAGGTTTAATTCCTGGTCAGGGCACATACCTAGGTTGTGAGTTCAATCCCCAGCTGGGGCACATTACTGGAGACAATTGATTGATGTTTCTTTCACACCCACATCGATGTCTCTGCTTCTTTGTCTCTCTCTCTCTCAAAATCGATAAACATATCCTCAGGTGAGAATTAAAAATTATAATAATTAAAATCCTCCTAATTGCCAAGCCCACCTTGCACAATAGGATTCACCAGCCAACAGCCACCTTCCCCTTTTTTGTCTCCCCCCCCTTTGTGTACACTCTCAACCTAGATGGTTTCATCCAGTCCTTTAGCTTAAATACCATGTATATGGTGATGATTCCAAATATCAACTCTAGCCCTGATATCCCCCAGGACTTCAGATTCAAATTTCCAATGGCCAATTTGACTTCTTAACTTAAGTATCTATTAGATGATACTTAATGCTATGTATATATTTTACCACAATAAAAACTAAATCTACCAGGTGATTGACATGTGAAAAAACAAGTGTAGCTAAATGTTAATGGTGGGATCTAGGTGGTGGGTTGTACACAGTTCACTGGAAAATTCTTCCCAACCATACTGTTCATATATTATATGTTGGGGGGAAAAATCTACTAGGCATCTGAAACCTACCATATTCAAAACATAATTCTTGATTCTACCTGTTCAAAAAAACTAGAATCCTTGCCTATCTTGTTCATTAATATTCCCAACTTCAAGAACAGTACCTGGCACACAGGTGCTCAAAAGTAACTGTTGAATTAGTTGATGAATCAACGCTCTGTTTCTGTGCCCCTCAACCCCCACCAGTCCTGGGTAAGAATGGAGTTTTCTGCATCCCAAACACCCTCGCCCAGGCCAGAGCAGACTATGACTTAGTAGTACCTTCCTTTACCACAGAATCAAAGTATTTCCTGTCCCACACCTGTCACACACAGGACCACAGCAGATGTCACAGTAGAGCCGGGCATCACACTGCCTAGGCTGAGGCTTGGAGGACTCTGGCCCCCTTCTACTCAGAGCCTGTCCAAATCCAGCCCACGAAGGCTTCCTGGTGTCTGGGGGGCACAATTCACTCCTTCGGCCCCTACACAACAGTGGTAGCTTAGTCTCAGGGCCACCGGGTGGGCCCAGCTCTGCCCTCTCATGAGGCAGAGCAGAGGCCTTAGTCCTCTCTCCAATGGCTCACCTAGCGCCCAGACAACTTTCCTCACCAGGCTCTGCGCTGACAGGTCTGGCCCCAACCGCCCCACCTGCCCCAGACGGCCTGGCCAGTTGAGCTCCCTCAGAAGGCCACCAACCCGCGGGATCAGCGCAGTCCAATCCTAGCAGCTCCCGCGAGCCTGCGCACAGGAGCCTCGCCCTGTGCCAACACCTGTGCCAGAGTCTACAGCGCTGCCCCCTGCTGCCCCCGGCAGGCATTGCAATGCTCGCCGAGGACCCACAGTAGATTCTTTGCGGGCGGGGGCCGAGACTCCACCACTCTGTACATATCCCCCTCCTAAGCCAGGCTCCTAATGCCAGCAACCTCTGACCCATGCCTACATCCTGAACCACTGAACATTGTGTTCTCTAGGGGTGATCACATGGTTCATAGCTGCCCTAAGGCCAATACTGAGTCACAGAGGGGCTGGTTTGGGGTCAGTTTATAGTGTCACAGAGGGGCATATGTAGAGTGCACACTTTGGACAAAATAGATTATGGCAGAAAGAGTCCCTAACCTGTGCTGGAATGTGAGAGGTCAGTTGGCTACTGGGCCAGTTAAGTGTTTCAGCTAGGGTGGTCAATGTAGGGGGACTTCAGAGTGTAAAGATCCCTCAGGACTTAAAGCCAGAATCTTTTTATCTTGGTAAGCACACCTGTCTCCATTTGGTCCTGACCATAGCCACTCTGATAGATCCATTAACCCTGAAGGCATAATTAGATTTGCCTTACTTAGCCCACAACTCTCAGTGTTGGTCCAAGGACAGAACCATATCCTTGAGATGAACTGAGTCTGAGAGAAAACAGTCCACCTCTGTCCAGGCCTGTGGGGATCAGCTTCCTGCTCTGTGAGTCACTGAAAGTGGATGCTTTCTCTCCATCAGAGGCCTCACCTTCCCTGGCAGTCAAGGATACCCTCCAGGTGAGCGGTACAAGTGCCAAGGTAGGATTCCTCATAAAGGCGGATTCCATGTTAGATGTGTCTTTTGTTTCTCATAATGTCTGACATCAGAACTGCACATGGTCATCATTTCACAAACATGAGCAGAATTACTGAATCCAAATGTTATATATATTATTGTATGCCTACATGGATGGCTGTCCTGGGGACAGACAGAGGGAAGATTTCCCAACCAAAGCATCTGAATGGAAATGAAACACATTCTGGGAGTGGACCCTGAAGTCTTATCCTACCCCTCCTAACTTCCAGCTAAATCACATAATACTCCCAGAAACCACTTACCCAGAAGATTCTATTTTGGCTGCTTCTTTTTTTACTAGTGAAATCTTCAAAAAGCTATAAAGTTGAGTGCTTTCTTAAGGTTTCTACAACTTTTTTAAAATGTATATTTTATTGATTATTCTCTTACAGTTGTACCAATTTTTCCCCCTTTGCCTCCCTCCTCCTTGGTACCCCTTTCCCTCCAACAATCCTCTCCCCTAGTTCATGTCCATGGGTCATGCATATAAATTCTTTGCTACTCCATTTCCTATACTGTTCTTAACATTCTCCTGTCTATTTTGCATCTACCAATTTGTACTTCTTAATTCCTATACTTCTTCCCCCATTCTACTACTTCCCTGTCCCAGCTGATAACCTTCCAAATGATCTTCATACCTAGGATTCTGTTCCTGTTCTGCCTGTTTGCTTAATTTGTTTTTTAGATTCAGCTGTTGATAGTTGTGAGTTTGTTGCTGTTTTCTACTACTCTGGAGAGCATTTCAAAATCTGTGTCTTGCTAATTACTGATAATTCAAGAGTCTTGCAGGCCTGGACTTAGTCTCTGCTCTGTTACTG
Organism: Anoura caudifer; assembly: GCA_004027475.1. NCBI lineage: Eukaryota > Metazoa > Chordata > Mammalia > Chiroptera > Phyllostomidae > Anoura > Anoura caudifer. The sequence goes on from PVKU01003288.1 coordinate 39,253, forward strand.
AATAGCTGTTGACCTTGGGCACGTTTCTTCCCAACTTTTGCCTTAGTTTCTCTCTCTCTCTCTCTTTTTTTAAGGAGGATGTAGGGCTATAAGTCAAAAGATGAGGCAAAGGATGGAAAAATCCATCACCATGTCTGGCATTAAATGCTGCTTTCCTTTCCCAGGGGTTTAGAGCCACAAATTTCCCTAGGGATGCGGCTCTCCCGGAGTTTCTGTGCTCACTGTTCCTATCTTTCACTGTCTGTTTCTCTCCCAGCGGAAGACCTGCCACAGTCATGGTTTCTGTTCTGTTGTGGGTAAGGCTGGATACCCTTGACAAATCAGTCCAGATGTATTCACACATCAGACAGTTGCTCCTAAGCAGAATCCAGAATATCAGGTTGCCAATGTTTCCTTTCCTCTTGACTCCAGGACTCAATCTCACACTTTCTACTGCACAATCCTCAGTGCATGCCTGGTCCCACTCTGGTCCTCCAGCCCAGGCCTCAGTTCTGCCTCTTCTAGTCCAATCCTCCAGGTCCCTTTTCTAGGCTAAGGAGTCTCTTGGTTATCCCCTCTCTGCTGCCCCCAGATACAGCTCGCATGAGCTCACACATCTTGCTTGGCCCCAGGCTCACTGAAGATCCCTGGGGAAGCTCAGATAGGGGAGCAACAGTGACAAGCACAGACAGCTAATACTGATTCTGGTCTCTCACTGTCTGCATCTCTATCCCTGGTCTAGGCATCCAGACACCCTCTGAGATGGACTCTGAAGGCCATGCAAATGTCTGCTTCCTGCTGAGGTGGGGCCCATATGCTCCTTTCAAGTGTAAGAATATACTTGCAAAATGACGCCCCCATCTCAAGCTGTGGACCTCCAGACACAATCAGAGAGGACCAATGCAATGAGGGCTCCCAGACCACAGACAGCTCACACCTAGAACCTCAGGACCCAAAGTCATTTCTCCACAGTCTCTAAGACCCAGGCTCAAGTTTAGGGTTTTCTAAACCTGGCTTGGGGCCAGAGAAAGGCAGATAACTAAGGATAAGAAACAGTGACAGAAAAAAAAAAAATAACATTTCAGCAACACCGCACTTTCATAGGATTCACTGTGGTACAGACCTCAGCTTTGTAGCCAGTTTATTTTTAGATGGTGCTGTTCACACCCAACACCACCAAGTGTCATTTGATGAGGACTGTGAGCTTAGAAGGAGCTGTGGAGCCTTTTCCGTGTGTTTCTTTCTGCTCAGCTTTGAGAGACTTCACATAAAAGACTCTATAAAAATAAATCATGAAAATTACAATGCCAATAAAAATTCCAGTGAAGGCTAAAAACTAGTTTATATAAAGTGCAGAAGGACATGCACTTACCTTGACATGGATTCCTGGCTGTCTAGTCCCTGAGTCTGGCACATGGTAGATGTCCAATAAATAAGAACTGACACATTAGTTGGCTTCTCACCTATTTGCAAAGCTTCAGCCAGTCCATAGCTCTGCATGCACACACCACAAGGAGAGAAAATACTTAGGTTTGGATAGGAGAGTTGCTTAGTTGGCAGGAGAGCCTGCCACAAACTCTTCTAATAAATGTCCTTGCCTTTCACTTTGAGCTCTACTTACTGACAATAAAATAATGTTGTGGCAGAAAGGGAACTGGAAACACTGCCAAGTTCTAAGACAGGAGCTTGATACATGCATTTCCATTCTCATGTATTACCACTTGGTCTATGCCAAGCCCTGTGCTTTACAGCAAGAATACAAATGTCACCATCTTATTGCATCATCTTAGCCAGACTGAATAGAGTGCATGCAGAAGACAACTTCTTTTCTTTTTGCCAGTGCCAGTCAAACTCAATGCCCAGATGCATTCCCCACACCCTGGGCCCTTGTGTATAAAATCTTGGACAGGCCCATAACTTTTAATACCCAGAATAGTCTCCTTTCACTGCAAGACTCCCTCTGACTTCTTATCTAGGTGATAGGTTCTCTCTCCATCAAGGCCAGGACTGCTTTGGGTTGGAAACAGGCTTGGGAAATTAAAGGTTTCTATCACTTTTAACACAGCTTCACACACACCAGATACAGCATCTGATACCTCTGTAGTTAGAATCCACTGATAAGCCCTCTGGGCTCAGCAGATATTTTGTGTTGGCAGTTGTCCTAGGAGAGAATCCTGTGGTTTCCTAAGAATTCCCCTGCAAGAGGTGTCCAAGTACAACTCTACTATCTGGGTGATGTTGCCTCTGTCTAACTGTGTATAATGCCCTCACTCTACTCTTGCCTTCTGTGGGCTCACTCAGGGCACGAATGTGTTATATATGGTTTGTGCCATAAATAAAGGTGTTAGACAAATGGGTAAGTAGAAGCCAAAATGCAGACTTGATTGTTTTGTCCCAAATGAGGGGATTATCAAAGGGAGGAAAGGCCACCTTTATGTAGTTCATCAGCCATAGGAGGTGCTTTTTTCATGATTCTCACCAATGCGCCCTCTGTATGAGCTGAGGGTCTGGCTCTCTCTCTGTTTGGGGCCATGTCACTCCTGCTCGTTTTGCAGCAGCTCCAGGCTGTGCCTTGCCTGTAGGTCCACCTGGCTATAATAAGGGTTTGCATGTCACTCCCCCACCACCAGAGATGTTGCCAGTTCATTCCTGGGGCCTGTCCTCTTTCTCTTTGCTCTCCCACAAGGCATGTTGTTTGAGCCATCACCTTTCACCTTTAGATTACTCAGGCATGGGTCAGACACTAAACCCTTGTGTTCCCTCAAATTTCAGGAGACATATATTAAGCCTTATAAATTATTCTGTTAAATTCCCTCTCGGAAAGACAGGGGTGAAGGAGAAGCACCACTCTATCTCAGAAACAGGTGTGAAATGGGAAATGGCATAGTGTTCCAACAACTTTTCAGAGTAATTATTCATTCCTGACTTCCTAGCCCTCTAAATCCTCATAGGCTATTGATGGATGATCACCAGTGCTGCTGGCATGCTGAAGAAAGTGACTCTTAAAGCATGAATAGGTGTTGATTGAATGAAGAGGGAGAGTGTGCTACATGGCATGAGAGAGCATGGCATGTTCTTGGAGCTCCATGTGATTGCACAAGAAAGAGAGTTTCAGGGCTGGCCAAAGAGATGGAACTGAAATGTGGAGAACTGAGTTGTACCAGATTCCTGGAATGTTTTGCATGTTGTCCTAAGAAATTTGAATACTATCCTATAGTATTAGCCATCAAAGCATATTTAAAAAGATAGCACATGTTTTTACTTTCCTCTTTGCATGCTTTCTTTGGATGCAGTATGGAAAGTTATGGTGAAAGTGGAGCCTTTTTTTATGTGAGCTAAGAACATTAATAAGCAATATTCAGAGAATCTTCCAATTGAAGTAAAAGAATTTATGACTTTTTCTTATTTATCGAAGTCTTTCTAATAGTCTTGAAAGCCATTCATTCTCCTTGGTTTGCCAAGTTCTTAGGAAGGCATCATGATTGAGAGAGAAAGGCATGGGCTTTATTCCAGAGTGACCTGGGCTTTATTTTGGGACCAGTAATTGCTTGTGATCTCAGACAAATATTGAACCTCTCTAGATCTCAATTTCCTTATATGTAAAAACTACACTAAAAATTTATGATTCCGAATAAACTATTGGGTTGACCAAAAACTTCATTTAGTTTTTATCATACAAAGGCTCTAGTAGTGTTTAGTTGCCTTTAACTTCATTCAGAACAATTTTGTTACATTGTATCATGACAGCTGTCATATTAGCATGCATTTAAAAAAACTTATCAAAATTGGTAAATTTTTGTGCAGCCATTTTAATACTGAAGATGATAGAAATACATTTTTGGCATATTATGCTTTATTATTTCAAGAAAGATAAAAGTACAACTGAAACACACAAAAAAGTTTGTGCAGTGTATGGAGAAGGTGCTGTGACTGATCAAATGTGTCAGAAATGGTTTGTGAAGTTTCTTGGTACAGTTAACATTTTGCCCAAATAATTCTTTGCTGTGGGGCTATCTTATGCTTTGGAAGATGTTTAGCAGCACCCCTGGCCTCAACCCACAAGAAGCCAATAGTAAGAGATAGATGACATACTCAATATATCTAAATCATTAGTTATTGGTGAAAATTAAAAAGATGTCTTTTATTTTATGGGAAAAACTTAAATGGACTTTTTGGCCAACCCAATGGATTATGCTGCTATGATAAACAAACTCCAAACCTTAGCCACATGTAGCAATAGAAGTTTGACACATATCTTGTTCTCATCCAATGTATCTCATCCACATATCTTGACCTACATCCAATGTAGGTCAGCTGGAAACTCTGCTCCATGCTCCGTGACTTCAACCCACAGGCAGATAAAGTACTCATCATCTCACACATTGTGATCACTGTGGCTCATGGACAGAGAGTTCTGGAGGGTCACACACTGTATGTTACAGACTGGGTATGTCATTTATTACTTTTGTTCACAAGTCTTTGGTCAGAACAAGTAATATGGCCCCACTCCACCACCAAGGCACCCTGTGTCATACCAAAAATACCTCCCCCACAATGCTGCAGTGGGAGCTAAGTGTAGTTAAAAACTCGAAGTGCTTGATACAAAGCTAGTAACCAAGCAGGTTCTGACAAAGCTTTTCTATGAAGAGCAGCCTCACCTGCAGCTATAGTGAAGATTTCCAGCTTCTCACTAAGTAATTTAGGAAAAGTATTGTATTTTCAATTGCACAGGTAAATATTGAGGCTTCCATTTCAAAATATTGAAAGGAAATTTGAAAATTCCAGTGAAGGAAATCCTGGGTGAGGAACAGAAATAATATAACAATAGTAATGATGATGATCATGATGATGATGCTCGGCAAATGCCCCTATCTTCAAGTCGTAGACAAAGAGGGCTCTCAAAAACAGAATTAGGGGAAAGGCAGTTGAGTATCCCTTGTGTAATTTGGAAGGCTTTTGACTTCAAGTCAAACTGGCTTAACCATGAGCAGATTTATTGCCATGAAAAATCCAAGTCCCACTGCAGGGCAGAGTTCCAGGTTGGTTGATTCAGCAGCTCAATTATGTCAGGAAGGACCAAGATTCTTTCTATCTTTTTACTCTTTCAGTCACAAGCAGGAAGAAGGAAAGGGTGCTGAATAGACAGCTAATAATCTACTCTGTACCCTTGAAAATAAGCAGGCCTGGTTTTAGCAAATGATTCAGATAAGTTTCAATTGCTGATTTTTAGCACTGTCTTATCACAAGATGGGATGACTTGGTACAGCATGCCTATCAGCTAACAGAGTCTAATGGAGAAGCAGAGGGGACACCATATCCCTCCCTTGTTTCTCAGCCATGAGATGTGTCCATTCATACTCATCTGTTAACTTTCCTTCAGTTGCACACTTTCTGTGTTAGAGTTCATAACACAGCCATCTTCAGGGTCTGTTCTACAGAATCTCTTGTAGATGAAGCCACATTATAGCATTGCTTTCAGGCCTCAATAACTGCACCATTTGCAATGGATTTCAAGATGATCCCACCTTAGTGAAAATATCCCTCTGGGGTGCCTCATGTCCACAGATACTGGAAATTCAAATTCCTCAATAGTCCCCATTTCAGTTGATGCACCCACCATTTCTTTTACTCTGGAATCAGCAATGGTCTCCCAAGTGGTCAAATGACTTCTCATCTCCCTCACACCAATCCTTCCTCCATCCCACAAACCAAACTAATTTTTATGATTTGAGTTCTGATTATAGCAGATACCTGCTGAAAGGCCAAGCTTAGTTTGCCAACTGTCCCCAACCCAATCTCTTTGCTTTTTCCTGTCTCGCAGTGCCCTGCTCCCTCTGTCTATATGCTGCATCTTGGTTGCCTCCTCCCATGCCTGTCAATGTTTATACCACTCCTCTCAAATAATGCATTGTTACTTATTCAAGGTCCTTCTCTCAGGCAAGAGTCATGCTTTCTTCTGGGAAAAAAATACCTGTTTCCTATACAACACATTTCTACGCCATCATTACAGCATTCTTTCTATTGATTATAGTAATGTATTTGTATTTTACCTCCTTCACAAAACACAAGCTCTTGGAGGGGGCTAATCACCATCCATGTTCATGTCCATCCCTTGAGCCTTGCCCAGAGTCTGCTATATAGTAAGTGCTCAATGAATGTGTCAAACTAAAAATGGGACAGAGACATGTAAAGCTGTTCCAGTAGTCTGTCTATTTTTCTCCAGGATTGTTTGACTCTAAAGCTGAGTTCTTTATTCTGTAACAGATTCAGGCAGCTGAAGGAAAGAAATGTAATTTATTTTTAAAAAATACTACAAGTGGCCCTGGCTGGTGTGGCTCAGTGGATTGAGTGCCAGTCTGCAAACCAAAGAATCACTGGTTTGATTCCCAGTGTAGAGCACATGACTGGGTTGTGGACAAGCTCCCCATTAGGGGGCACATGAGAGGCAATCACAGATTGATGTTTCTCTCCCTCTCTTTCTTCCTCCCTTACCCTCTATAAAAATAAATAAATAAAAGAATATTTTTAAAAATAGTACAAGTGTCATGATGATGTTACTGACTATGTATATGGGCAGTTGGGGAACCATGTGCACTTCACACACAGTGGATGCTGAGCACTCTCATTCTTGCTCTGGTCTCACTATTGATCTGCAACTTTCTGTAGAACCTGCTCTGCCAGTAGGGCAGGTTCTAAACATGCCAGTGGAGCAGCCATGGCATGTTTACATCAGTGTTGGGAAGGCCACTTTTTTTTAACTGATATTCAAATACACTTGTCTCCATTTTTCTACCACCACTCTCCCCTGCCCTACCCACCCCCATCTCCCACTCAATCCTACCCCCATTTTTGGCTTTGTCCATGGGTCCTTTATACATGTACACTTACAACCCTTTCCCTTCTTCCCCACGTTATTTACCTCCCCTCTCCCCTCTGGTTACTGCCAGTTTCCTCTTTATTTCAATGTCTCTGGTTATATTTTGCTTGCTTGTTTGTTTTGTTAATTAGGCTCCACTTATATGTGAGATCGTAAGTATTTGTCTTTCACCACCTGGCTTACCTCACTTACCATCATGCTCTCCAGTTCCATCCATGTTGTCATGAAGGGTATGAGATCCTTTATCTCTGCTGCATAGTATTCCATTGTGTAAATGTATTACTTTTTTGATCCATTCATTTACTGATAGGAACTTTGGCTGCTTCCAGAATATGGCTATGGTAAATTGTGCTGCTATGCATATTCAGTTGCATAGGTTCTTTTTAATTAGTGATTCAGAATTCTTAAGGTATAATCACAGCAGTGGAAAAACTGGATCAAAAGGCAATTCCATTTTTAGTTTCTTGAGGAAATTCCGTACTGTTTTCCACAGTGGCTGCGCCAGTTTGTATTCCCACCAACAGAGTATTAGGGTTCCATTTTCTCCACATCCTCTCCAACACTTATTGTTTGTTGATTCATTTATGATGGCCATTCTGACCGGTGTGAAGTGGTATCTCATTGTGTTTTAAATTTGCAACTCTCTGATGGCTAGTGATGTTGAGCATCATTTCATATGTCACTAGACCTTCTGTATGTCCTCCTTGGAGAAGTGTCTGTTCAAGTCCTTTGCCCATTTTTAGTTGGGTTTATTGTCTTCCTGGAGTGGAGTTGTGTGAGTTCTTTATATATTTTCAAGATCAAACCCTTGTCAATGTATCATTGGCAAATATGTTCGCCAATACATTCTGTTCCCCTTTCATTTTGATGATGATTTATTTAGCCATGCAGATGCATTTTATTTTGATGAAGATGATATGTTTATTCTTTCCTTTGTGTCCTTGCTCTAGCGGGTATATTGGTGAAAATATTGCTGCATGGAATATCTCAGATTTTCCTGCCTATCTGAGGTATCATGACTTATATTTAAGTCTTTTCTCCATCTTGAATTTATTGTTGTATATGGTGTAAGTTAATGGTTAAGTTTCATTTTTTTTTTTTTTGCATGGGGTGTCCAGATCTCCCAACACCATTTGTTGAACACAGTATTTTTTACTCCATTTTGTGCTTCTTGCCCCTTTGTCAAAAAATAATTGACCCTAGAGACTTGGGTTTATTTCTGGGCTCTCTGTTCTGTTCCATTGATCTATGTGTCTGTTCTTATGCCAGTACCAGGCTGTTTTGAATAGAGTGGCCTTGTAATACAGTTTGATGTCAGGTATGGTGATTCCACCTACTTTGTTCTTCTTTCTCAAAACTGCTGCACCTATTCAGGCTTGTTTATGGTTCCACATAAGTTTTTGAAATGTTTGTTCTATATCTGTGAAATATGTCATTGATATTTTAATAGAGATTGCATCAAATCACTATTAAATTACTTTCAGTAGTATGGACATTTTGATGATGTTAATTCTTCTAATCCATGAACATGGTACATGCTTCCATATGTTTGTGTCTTCCCTAATTTCTTTCATCAGTATTGTGTAGTTTTCTACATAAAGGTCTTCTACATCCTGGTTTAGGTTAATTCCTAGGTACATTATTTTTCTTGTTGCTATATCAAGTGGGATTTTTTTTCCTGATTTCTGTTTCTGATATTTCATGGTTGGTATACAAATATGCCTTTGATGTCTGAATATTGACTTTGTATCCTGCTGTTTTGCCAAATTCACTTATTAGGTCAACCACTTAATTGGTGGAGTCTGCAGGGTTTTCTATATACACTACCATGCCATTTGCAAACAATGACAATTTTACTTCCTTTCCAATTTGCATGCCTTTGATTTCTTCTTCCTATCTGATTGCTGCAGCTAGGACTTCCAATACTATGTTGAATAGAAGTGGTGAAAGTGGACATCCTTGCCCTGTTCTTTATCTTAGTGGGAAAGCTCTAAGTTTTTGCCCATTGAGTAGGGTGTTGGCTGTAGGTCTCTCATATATGACCTTTATTATGTTAGGAATGCTCCCTCAATTCCCACTTTGCTGAGTGTTTTTCCAGCCAAGATAGAGGTGTAGATAGATACACCATGCCTCCTTGCACCACCAAAAGAAGGACAACAACAATTTAAAAACAAACAAAAAAACAACTAGAACTGACAGAAAATCAAACTGTATGGAAGACCAACAACCCAGGAGTTAAAGAAGGAACATCCATCCAGACAAGTAGAAGGGGTAGAGATGGGCAGCTGGGCAAAGAGGACTCATGGCAAAGCAGTGGTGGAAGACCAGGGTGGGCAAGGAGGTGGCTGGTGGAACCACTGAAGTCATGGATTGCGGAGCAGGGCACGCAAGGCTGCAGCTGGCCAGCAAGGCAGCAGCTGGTGGAGCACACAGTCCCATATTCACATGAGGATAAACTGGGAGGAGTACCTGGGGAGCCAGACAGGCCTCCAACCTTGGGGTCCCAGTGCTGAGAAATAAAGCCTCAAACCACTGATTGAAAACACCTGTGGGGTTGATGCCGTAGCAAGAGAAACTCCCAACCATGCAAGTGAGCTCATTGGAGAGACCCACAAGGTCCCAGAATGTACAGAAGCTAACCCACCCAGGAATCAGCACCAGAAGGGCCTACTTTTCTGCTGGGTAGTGGGGAGAGTGACTGAAAGCTTGCAGAGAGCAGAGAAAGTGCCATTGTTCCCTCTTCTTTTTCTTTTTTTAAATTTTATTTTAATTGTTTTTCTTCTACAGTTATCTGTCTTTTACTCCCGTCCCAGCCCACTGCCCCAACCCTCCCCAACTCCCTCCAATATCCACACCCCCCTAGTTTTGGTCCATGTGTGTTTCATACTTGTTGCTCCAAACCCTTCCCCTTTTCCCCTGAAATTCCTTCCCCTCTCCTCTCTGGTGACTGTCAGGCTTTTCTCAGTTTCAGTGTCTTTGATTATATTATGCTTGTTTGTTTGTTTGTTTTGTTGATTAGGTTCTTATTAAAAGTGAGATCATATGGTATTTGTCTTTCACTGCCTGGCTTATTTAGCTTACAATAATGCTCTCCAGTTCCATCCATGCTGTCGCAAAGGTATGAGCTCCTTCTTTCTTTCTGCTGCATAGAATTCCATTGTGTAAATGTACCAGAGTTTCTTGATCCATTCATTTACTGATGGGCACCTAGGTTGCTTCCAACACTTGGCTATTGTAAATTGTGCAGCTATGAACATTGGGCTGCATAGGTTCTTTTGGGTTGGTGTTTCAGGGTTCTTAGGATATAATCCTATCAGTAGGATTGCTGGTCAAAAGGTAGATATATTTTTAGTTTTCACAGAAAATTCCATACTGCTTTCCCTAGTGGTTGCACCAGTCTGCAAACCCACCAACAGTGCACTAGGGTGCCCTTTTCTCCACAACCTCTCCAACACTTGTTGTTTGTTGTTTTATTTCTGATGGCCATTCTGACTGGTATGAAGTGGTATCTCATTGTGGTTTTAATTTGCATCTCTCTGATAGCTAGCAATATTGAGCATCTTTTCATGTGTCTCTGGATCCTCTGTATGTCCTCCTTGGGGAAGTGTCTGTTCAAGTCCTTTGCCCATTTTTTAATTGGGTTGCTTGTCTTCTTAGAGTGGAGTCATGTAAGTTCTTTATACATTTTGGAGATTAAACCCTTGTCTGAGGTATCATTTGCAAATATGTCTTTCCACACAGTTCGTTCTCTTTTTATTTTAATACTGTTTTCTTTAGCCGTGCAGAAGCTTTTTATTTGGATGAGATCCCCTTTGTTCATTCTTTCCTTTATGTCCCTTGCTTTAGGGGACATATCAATGAAAATATTGCTGAGTGAAATATCTGAGATTTTCCTACCTATGTTCTCTGCTAGGACTTTAATGGTATCATGACTTGTATTTAAATCTTTTATCCACCTTGAATTTACTTTTGTGTATGGTGTAAGTTGGTGCTCAAGTTTCATATTTTTTGGACATAGCTGTCCAGCAACACCACTTGTTGAAGAGGCTATTTTTACTTCATTTTATGTTGCCATCCTCTTTGTCAAATATTAATTGACTGTAGAGACTTGGGTTTATTTCTGGGCTCTCTGTTCTGTTCCACTGATCCATCTGCCTGTTTTTATGCCAGTACCAGTCTGTTCTGATTACAGTGGCCTTGTAATAGTTTGGTGACTGGTATTGTAATCCCTCCTACTTTGCTCTTCTTTCTCAAAATTGCTGCAGCTATTTGAAGTCATTTATGGTTCCATATAAATTTTTGAAGTGTTTGTTCTATGTCTGTGAAATATGCCATTGGTACTTTAATAGGTATTGTATTGAATCTGTAAATTGCTTTGGGTAGTATGGACATTTTGATGATGTTAATTCTTCTGATCCATGAACATGGTATATATTTGCAATTGTGTGTGTTTTTCTTGATTTCTTTCTTCAGTGTTTTGTAGTTTTCTGCATATAGGTCTTTTACCTCCTTGGTTAGGTTTATTCCTAGGTATTTTATTTTTCTTTTTGCTATATCGAATGGGATTTCTTTCTTAATTTCTACTTCTGCTGTTTCATTGTTTGTATACAAAAATGCCTTTGATTTCTGGATATTGACTTTGTATCCTGCTGTTTGGCCAAATTCATTTATTAGGTCAAGCAGCTTTTTGGCCAAGTCTATAGGATTTTCTATGTACACTGTCATGTCATCTGCAAACAATGATAGTTTTGTTTCCTCCTTTCTGATTTGGATGCCTTTTATTTCCTTTTCTTGTCTAATGGCTGTGGCTAAGACTTCCAATATTATATTGAATAGAAGTGGTGAGAGTGGACATCCTTGTCTTGTTCCTGATCTTAGTGGAAAAGATTTTAGTTTTTGCCTGTTGAGTATTATGTTGGCTATAGGTCTCTCATATATGACCTTTATTATGTTGAGGAATGCTCCCTCTATTCCCACTTTGCTGAGTGTTTTTATCATAAATGGGTGTTGTACCTTATCAAATGCTTTTTCTGCATCTATTGATATGATCATGTGATTTTTGTCTTTGCTTTTGTTTATGTGATGTATTACATTTACTGATTTGCAAATGTTGAACCATCCTTGCATCCCAGGGATGAATCCCCTTGGTCATGGTGTATGATCTTGTTAATGTATTGTTGGATGCAGTTTGCCAATATTTTGTTGAGGATATTAGCATCTCTGTTCATCAGCGATATTGGCCTGAAGTTTTCCTTCTTTGTTGTGTCTTTATCTGGTTTTGGGATTAGGATGATGCTGGCTTCATAAAAAGAGTTTGGGAGTCTTCCATCATTTTGGATTTTTTGGATTAGTCTGTGAAGGATAGGGGTTAGCTCTTCCTTAAATGCTTTGTAGAATTCTCCCATGAAACCATCTGGTCCAGGGCTTTTGTGTGTCGGGAGTTTTTTGATTACTGCTTCAATTTCATCTGCTGTTTTTGGTCTGTGCAGGCTTTCTGCTGCTTCTTCATTGAGTTTTGGGAGATTATATTTTTCTAGAATCTTGTCCATTTCACCTAGGTTTTCAAATTTCTTGCGCATAGGTCTTCGTAGCAATTTCTTACATCCTTTGTGTTTCTGTGGTATCAGTTATAATCTCTCCTCTTTCATTTCTGATTGTGTTTATTTGGGTCCTCTCTGGTTTTTTCTGGATGAGTCTGCTTAAGGGCTTGTCAATTTTGTTTATCTTTTCAAAAAACATATTCCTGGATTTGTTGATCCTTAGAATTGTTCCTTTAGTCTCTATGTCATTTAATTCTGCTGTGATCTTGGTTATTTCCTTCCTTCTACTTGCTCTGGGCTGTCTTTGTTGCTGTTCCTCAAGTTCTTGTAGATGTAGGGTTAGGTTGTTTATTTGAAATGTTTCTATCTTTTTTAGGCAGTCCTGTATCGCTATGAACTTCCCTCTCAGGACTGCCTTCACTGTGTCCCATAAATTTTGGGCTGTTGTGAGTTTATTTTCATGTGTTTCCAGAAACTTTGTGATTTCTTCCCTAATTTCATTCTTGACCCATTCATTGTTTAATATCATGCTATTCAATCTCTATGAATTTGCATTTTTTCAGTTTTTTCTTTGAGGCTCGTTTCTAGTTTTAGGCCCTTGTGGTCTGAGAAGATGCTTGATATGATTTCAGTTTTCTTGAATTTGTTGAGGCTTGTTTTATGTCTTATCATGTGTTCTATCTTTGAAAATGTTCCACGTGCATTTGAAAAGAATATGTATTTTGCTTCTTTGGGATGAAAGGTACTATATATTATATCAGTTAAGTCCATTTGATCTAGGGTATTGCTCAGTACTGTAATATCTTTGTTGATATTTTGTTTGGAAGATCTATTCATTTTCTACAGTGGGATGTAAAAATCCCCAACTATAATTGTGTTGCTGTCAATATCTTTCTTGAAGTCCTCTAAGATATTCATTATATATTTGGGTGCTCCTATTTTGGGTGCATGTATGTTTATAATATTTATGTGTTCTTGATGGATTCTTCCCTTGAGTGTTATGAAGTATCCTTCTGGGTCTGTTTTTATGGCCTTTATTTTGAAGTTTGTTTTGTCTCATACAAGTATTGCTACCCTGCCTTTTTTTTTCCAGTCTGTTTCCATGGAATATTTTTTTCTACCCTTCACTTTCAGTCTGTGTAGGTCTTTTGTTCTGATGTGGGACTTTTGTATGCATCATATTTTTGGGTCATGTTTTCTTATCCATTCAGCTACTCTATGTGTTTTGATTGGAGCATTTAATGCATTTACGTTTAAGGTCATTATTGATAGGTACTAATTCATTGCCATTTTACTCCCTTTGTACCTTTGTTTCTTTCTCTTTCACTGTTTTTCTTCCTCTTCTTAAAGCAGTCCCTTTAGTATATCTTGCAATGCTAGTTTGGTGGAGGCTTAATCTTTTACCCTTTGTTGTCCATGAAGCTCCTTATTTGGCCTTCCATTTTAATTAAGAGCCTCACTGAGCAGAGTAGTCTTGGTTGCAGGCCTTTGTTTTTCATTAGTTGGAATATTTCTTGCCATTCCCTTCTGGCTTAAACCCTTTCTGTTGAGAAGTCAGCTGCTAGCGTTATTGGGGCTCCCTTATGTGTTACTTCCTGTTTCTCCCTTGCTGCTTTTAAGATTCTCTCTTTATCTTTCAATTGTTTCCATTTTAATTATGATGTGTCTTAACACAGAGGTAGTAGGCCTCTACACAGAGATAGTAGGCCTCTTTGGGTTTTTCTTGATTGAGACCCTCTGTGCTTCCTGGACTTGTGTGTTTTTCCTAATTAAATTAAGAAAACTTTCCATCATTACTTTTTCAAACAGGTTTTGTACCCCCTTGCTTCTCCTCTTCTTCTTCTGGTATCCCTATTATATGGATATTATTCCATTTCATGTTTTCCTGCATTTCCCTTAACCCCTCTTCTTTCTTTTCAGTCTTTTTTCCTCTTCTTTCTGGGAGTTTTTTCCTACTTTGTCTTCCAGATGAGTGATTTGATCCTCTGCTTCATTGAGTGTGCTTTTTTTTGTTTGTTTTTGTTTCATTTTTAATTTCAATGATTTTTAAAAATTATTTTATTGTTGTTCAAGTACAGTTGTCCGCATTTACCCCCACCACTTCTCCTACCCCATCCATCCCTTCCTCCCTCCCCTGATCCCCTTGGTTTTGTCCATGAGTTTTTTATTATTGTTTTGAAAACACTTCCCCATTTTGCTCCCATTATCCTCTCCCATCTCCTCTCTGGTTACTGAAAGATTGTTCTTAATTTCAATGTCTCTAGTTATATTTTGCTTGCTTGTTTCTTTTGTTGACTAGGTTCCACTTAAAGGTGAGATCATATGGTATTTGTCTTTCACTGCCTGGCTTATTTCACTTAGCATAATGCTCTCCAGTTCCATCCATGCTGTTGCAAAGGGCAGAAGATCTTTCTTTCTTTCTGCACAATGGAATACTATGCAGCAGAGAGCCTGCTTTTGATTCTTTCTACTATGTTCTTTAATTCAGAAATTGTATCCTTCCTTTCTTCTTGGCCCTTGTTGATTGTTTCTGTCTTTTTTATGGTAGTATAGTTTGCAGTAAATTCCTCATATTTTCTCTGTAGATTTTGATAATTTGTACTGAGTTCATTAAGCTTCCTTATAACCATTATTTTGAACTCAGTATCTGATAGTTCACTTGCCTCTATTTCATTTAGCATTCTTTCTTAGGATTCCTCCTTTCTTTTTGATTGGGCATTGTTTCTTTGTCTTCTCACTGTTTGTTGGACTCTTCTCATTGGCTTCTGCTTCTTAAATTGATCTGTTTTGACTTACTTATTTGGGTGTGAACTTCTATGGTTGTAGGCCTGTGAGATTCAGTGATGCAATGTCCTTGATCACCTTAACTTGATGTTCTTGGTATGTCCTTTATACTTTTTGTGCTGGTATCCTGTATGTAATTGGGTTTTGATTGTTGTTAGGTCATTTTTTTATGGGTCCTTGCCTGCTGCTGATAGAATGAGGGTCACTCTGCCCACCTCATCCTGTGCACTGTTGTGCAGGTGCTGCCTGAACAATACCACAGAGCCCAAGCAACCAACCCACACCCACAACTATAATTCCCACCCACAATCCCACTATCAATAGCAAATGGACCCCTATTAGTAAGGGTGTAATGAGATTAAGACTATAAGAAAGGAAAGTGGATATGAGATGACTTACTGAAAGAGAAATGGTTTTGAGAGGGTAGAGTGAGGAGCACTAATAAGAGTTGGGAGCTGGAGCAACAGAAGGAGAGCAGGTAAAGTTTACCTCATGAGTAAAAAAGGGGAATGAAGAGTGTGGAATGAGTAAGAGAAAGGAAACATATAATATAAGGTTTAAGCATAAGTTAAAATAACATAAAATAAAATAATGTGAGAGAAAGAAAGAAAAGGGAAGGAAAAATATTAAATAATTAATAAAAATATGGGAGCCAAATTGGAGAGAAAGATCCAGCAGAGTACTATCAACAAAAAAATGAGCTCAAATTAATATAGGTGGTATGAGAATAAGAGGAAAATAAGAAACAAAGAAAAGTCTAAGAGATGTTTAGAGGAATGGGAAGTGATTTTGTAATGATAGAGGGAAATAGAATACTAAGTGAGGAACAAAAACCAGAGTAAGCGAGGGAAAAATTAAAATTTGGAAGTAAAGAAAAAGAAAAAAGGAGAATAAAGAAGAATAAAACAACGGTATGAAAGAGAAATAGAAGAAAGACAAGAAAGAAAAAGAAGAAAAAATGGACTAAGATGGCAAAATTAAAATTTGAGGTGAAGAGTAGAAGGATCAAGTAAAATTTGTTATTTGAAATACAGAATTAGTGAAGCTCTAGAGATAACTTTGAATAGAAACAATGCAACAACAACTACCCTACCAACAACCAACTAGCAAAGTTTGCTAAAGGTGTAGAGAGAACATGGGTATATTTAGAGATGGGCAAAAGGATGTGTAATGACCCTTCACAAGAAAATATGTTTTGAGTGCCTGGATGGGGGAAAAATAGCAAGAATGTGAAATGGAAACAAGTTGAGCTAGAGAGAAAACCAAATTTGAAATGAAAATATTGCAAGTAAAGAGGAAAGTAAAATGTGCTAAGTGAAAGGAGGGGCAAAATATGTGAATTGAAATACACTATAGTATAAAATCTAGTGACATTATATACAAACTTGCTGGACAAGAAATGAATGTTATAAAGCTATGCAGGAAAGAAAACATGGCAAATCATGAAGAAGACCACAGTGGATTTTGTCTCATCAGCCTCTTATATTTACCACTGTTTTTTTTTTTTTTTTTTCTTTCTGGATCTGCCTCTGGTAATGTCAGATGTTGACCCTGTCAGACCTTAGGCAGCCTGTTCCATACTTCCAGTGATCTGCTGTCCCTGGCTGTCTCCTTCAATTGTTAATCTGTTCACTCTGCACTCAGCTCTCAGGTTTAGGCATGGTGGGTGGGGCTGAATCCCTCTGGGGTGGGGGCTATTGCTTCCCCTCAGGCTGCTGCTGCTCAGAGGGAAGTGGTCTTCCTGAGCAGGATGGTTGCTGCATAGGGGGGTTGGCTCAGCACTGGATCCCAGCAGCTACTTTCTCAGTTCTCTCCCCAAAGCCTCCATCCCCAGTCTCTCCTCAAGTCTCTCTAGTCCAATCTGGCCCTCCTTTGCCAGTGATCTCCTGTCTCTGACTATCTCCTTTGGTTGCTCCTCTGGTCACTAGGACTCAGCAGTCAGTCTTAAGCACCAAAGGGCCAGGGCAGAGACACTCCTGGCGTTGGGGCTATTGTTTCCCCTCAGGCTACAGCTGCTCGGAGGAGTGTGGTCTGCCTAAGCACAAATGCTGTTGCCGCCCAGGAATGGCTCAGCACTGGGATCCAGGTGGCTATTCTCTCAGTTTTCTCCCCAAGGCCTCCATCCCCCATCTCTCCTCAGGCACCTCCAGCCCATTCTGCCCAGACCTTTGCCAGAGCCCAAGATAAGTGGCTGCAAATGAAAATTTGTTTGTTGTCTCTTTAAATGGCCCTTGTGTCTCCAACCATCTGTCTCTGGCAGAGAGCAACTCTGCCTCTTTTCTGGTTTGTATCTGTGTACTTTTTAGGCTCTGGTGTTCTAGGCTGGGAATCCCAGCTTAGGGGTTAGACCCCAATCTTCTCCAAGGGATCCAATTGCCACTTAATTATCCCGCAGGTGTTGCCGCCCATAGGTGCCTAGCCAGACTTCTCAAGTCTCTACTGCGCTCCTTACTAGACAGGTTGTGCAAAAGCTGGTTCTTCTATCTGTCCAAAGTTATATGCTTCTCTCTGGCTATTGCTCAGTTGTTTCTTCCAGTGGTTTCTCTACAATTAAGCTGTAATTCCAGATTGGTCCTTGGAGGAGGTCAGCGTGACTTCCATTCACTCCTCTGCCATCTTCCCTCTCCCCACCACTTTTTTAATTATACTTTTTTGAAATAATTACACTCACACAATTACAAGAAATAATATCATGATTCCCTCTACCCTTTACCCAGTTTTCCCCAATGGTAATATCAACAAAACTACAGTACATTATCATAAACAGTATATTGACATTGAGACAATCCATCTGTCTTGTTCAGATTTCTTTTGACTTATTTATACTTATTTGTGTGTGAATATGTGTGTATTTAGTTCTATACAATTTTATATATGGATAGGTTCATACGTCCACCATCACTGTCAAGACATAGAACAGTTGCATCACCATCAGGATCCCTTCTATTGCGCTTGTATAACCACACTCAGCTACCTTCCTGCTCTCCTACTCCCCCCTTAACCTTTAGTAATCATCAATGTGCTCTCCATTTGTATAACTTTGTCTTTATAAGAATGTGATATAGCCCTGGCTGGTGTAGTTTAGTGGATTGAGTGTGGACCTGCAAACCAAAGAGTTGCTGGTTTGACGCCTGGGTTGTGAGCCAGGTACCCAGTAAGGGGCACATGACAGGCAATCACACATTGATGTTTTTCTCCCTCTGTTTCTCTTTCCCTTCTCCTGTCTCTGAAAATAAATAAATAAAATCTTTTAAAAAAAGAATGTGATATAAATGGAATCATACTGTGCAAACCTTTGGAACTGGACTTTTTTCAACATCATTCTCTACAGATCCACCAAGCATGTATCAATAGTTCATGCCTTTTGGTATAGATGTACCATATAGCTCATTTAACCCTTCAGTCTTTTGAAGGACATCTGGATTGTTTCCAATTTCTGGCTTTTACAAATAAAGCTGCTATAAAATTTCATGTACTAGCTTTCATGTGAACTTATTTCCAATTCTCTGAGATAAATGTCTAATACTACAACTTCTGGATCTTTTGATAACTGCCAAACTCTTTTCCAGAATGCCTATATTCATACTCCTACATCCTCACCAGCCTTTGGTATTGTCACTACTTTTTTAATTTTTTACTCCTCTGATACATATTAAGAGATATCTAATTGAGGTTTTAGTTTGCAATTCTCTAATAGTTGATGAGGTTGAACATCCGTTCATGGCTTATCTGCCATCTGCTTATATCATCCTCGGTGAAATGGCCTTTGCTTACTTTCTAATTGGATTTTTGGTTATTCACTATTTAATTTTGAGAGTTCTTTACCTATTCCAGGTACTGTTATTTTGTTGGATATGAGATAAAGACAAATTTATCAATGTTTCCTTTTATGTTTCATGGTTTTGACGTCAAGCCTAAGAACTCTTTAGGGAAACCTAAATCTGCAAAGCTTTTCTATTCTTTTAAAGTCTTACAATTTTACATTTACTTTTAAATCCATGTTCCATTTTGAGTTTATCTTTGTAAGATGTGAAGTTTATGTCAATGTTCTTTCTTTTTTGTCTATAGATATCCAACTGTTCCACCACCATTTGTTGAGAAACAATTTTTTTCCATTAAATTCCTTCTGCACCTTTGTCAAAGATCAGTAGGGATCTTTGTCTAGGTCTATTTCTGGGCTCTTCATTCTATTCTATTGATCTATGTGTGTATCCCTTTGTACTACATCTTTTGATTGTGATAGTTATATGGTAAGCATTAATATTGGGTACAGTGATTCCTCCCACTTTATTCTACTTTTTAAAGATATTTTAGTATTCTAGGCCCTATGCCTCTTCCTATAAATTTCAGAACATACTGTTTTATTTTGATTATGTAAATAATATTAAAATATAAAATAAATCATATAAAATGAATTTTAGAATAAGCTTTTCTATGTTTATAAAATCCCTTGCTGGGAATTTGATAGCAATTGCATTAGACCTCTAAATCACTTTGGAGAAAATTGACATCTTTACTGTATTGCATTGGAAAGCCCACTTTTGTTTTAAAATTTATTGGTGGATATACATATGTTAGAGCAACTTTGTACAAATGGTATGCTTACACTTAATAAATATTTATGGTAGGGAGAGAGTGTAGGAGACTGTTCTGCGTGGCATAGGCCCAGCTCTGACTCAGAGATGCACAGGACCCACGCCCACAGATAAGTTCTCCTGTGGGAAATCAGACCTACTATGAATCAAGCCTAGGCCATTTTGACTCTTGCTTTTGCTAAAGGCTCCCTCACCCTGAATTGAGACAGCAAGTGCTTATTGTAACTTCCTAAAATCCATGCTAAACCTTCCTAGGGTGAGTGTAATGGTTCAGCCACTTTTCCCTTTTCATTTGCTAATTTCCTTCTTCTGTGATGTGATCAGTGGCATTGTCTCCTTTGTTCTCTGTAAAAGGTAACCCCCTAAAGTGAACCAGTGCATAGTTAATGAGGACCTTCATGTAATGTGCTGAGTAAGACAATAAAAGCTCATTGAAGCAAGGGCCAGGGGCTTTTCTTCCCCTTGAGAGAAAAGCCATGCTGTCCCTTTGCTTCCACCGGACTCAGTAGTCCGTGTGAATGTCTCATTTCATCCATAATGACGTGGACACTGCGGGCCGGTGTCTGCATCAAGAGAGGATAGGAAAGCCAAGCAAATTTTTGAAGAGTTTGATTGCGGCAGACTCCAGCCAGCAGAGTACACCTGTTGTGACTGAAGATGAGAATAAATGCACAGGCTACAGCAATCCTGTGGAGAAAAAGGGGATGGCTTGGCCACTCTCTCAAGAGGAGAGTGCACTGACCCTTGCCTAGACAGACTTTTATTGTTTGTCTCAGGTCTTACATCAAAGAAGGATTTATTATCTACTACATAGAATATTATTGTCTACATTTTAGGTACAATCAAGGAAATGAAAACAACACATGCAGAAAGGAAAGGCAGCAAACTGATTAGCTCCATCCTTAAGAAAGTTCACACAGGCTTTGGAAATTATCTTGAAGAGAGATGATATACATTTACTGTCTCAGACCAGGGTGAGGGAGTTTTAGCAAGAGCAAGCCATAACAGTCTGTATGCATTTTCTAGGCCCGATTCCCATGGGAAAACTAGGTTTGAAGGTCTGGCTTCTGCCCACCACCTCGTTTCTGTAGGTTTTCCATACAGAGCTGAGTCACATTTGCCAGACCAAAACAAACCAGTCCCCTACATTTGATCATTGGTTCTGAAACCTGGCCATGCCCAAAACATCTGCTGAGCATCATAGAAGTACAGGATTCTGGGCTTTACCTCTGGTCTGCTATTTCAGGTCCCCAGGATGATGCTAGTACAACTGATTTTCTCTTCTTTTAAAAAAAAATTGTAATTGAGGTAACATTGGTTAGGAACATTATATAAATTCCAGGTGTACAAAATTATAATTAACTATCTGTGTGTTCACCATCAAAAGTCTAGTTTCTATTTGTTACCACACATTTGACCACCTTTTACCCATTATTTTTAACACTCTCTACAGCTGATTCTCAGGTATGGCCAGATTTGAGAATGTACAATATAGAAGCCAGAAATAGAAGCAGTTATTAGGCAATGGGATGAATTCTTTAGGACTGCACTGTTCTTTTTGGCATTTGCCCAACACAAGGAGAGTGGCAGCTGCAATCAAGTGTACCTGAGGCAAATTAACCAGTTTTTGATGAGTTGTGATGCAAAATGAGTAAAAAGGTCTGGGGGAGGGGAAGACTCAATTCATTTTGAATCTGTAGCCACCCATTTATTTTCCAAAGAAGAAATAAATAACCAGAGTTCAGCACAGTGCAAGCAGTTCCCAGCAGTACTGTTATTTATTCACTTCACTGCATACTTGATCAACTCCCTTACCTAAGGTCTCTGAAATTCTAATAGTTCACCAAGGGCTGGATGTTGTGCCAAAAACATCTGAATAAGACTGTTGAGGTGCCTGGAAATCTCTTTTTCACTAACAGCAGGACCAGCCAAATGACCTAGAAGACTTTTCTATCATAAAGAGAACAGGAAATTAGAAATCAAAGCACAGAGAGAAGAGTGTATAAATTAGGATTTAAAGCACAGGCATTTTTAAACCTTTGCCTTTGTTTTTGTTTGTTGCTTTCTTGTTAGTTTTTGCTTTGGCTGTTTGTCTCTTTATTTTTAACATAAAATTCATTATATAAGTGTGTGTGTATGTGTATACATGTGTGTGTATATGAATTTTTAACAAGATACAGTCTCCTAATCCTATTACCCAAATACCAGGTGATTTCTATTTTATTGCTGAATATTCCCTTCTATTCATTACACTTCTCTGTGAATACATTCTTTTCTATAGCTGTAATTAGTAAGTGTACAATTTTGAGTTACTATACAAAATACTTTTTTAAGTGGTGAGTATTTTATAATTATTGTTTTCTTGGCTGCATAATATTCAATTTTGCTACTGTACCATAATTGTCTTTTTTACCACACTGTCTTTAATATTACTGTATTTTATCCTATCAGTATTTCTACTCTATTTGTTTTTAACCGCATTGATACAATTGTGTAATGTTACTATATCCTAAGGTATTTTAGCCATTTTCTTTTTTTTCACATTAGTAGGAGATTTTAATTCACTTCTCTTAGTCTGTGACAGGTCAAGTGGATAAACATTGAGAGAGAAGATCTTATAAAGATAATTATTAGTTAGGAAGTTTTTTTTAATTATCCTCTACTCTATTGTTTTATTTTTTAATTCTTAAGTAATTTTATTAATTATGCTATTACAGTTTTCCCAATTTTTTCTCCCTTTATCCCACCTCCACGCTGACCCCCAACCCTCTAGCATTCCCCCCCACTTAATTCATGTCCATGGGTTGTACATATAAGTTATTTGAGTCCTCTGTTTCCTATACCACTTTTTATCTCTCCCTATTTTATGCCTACTAATTATGCTTCTTCTTCCCTGTACCTTCCCCCCCATTCTACCCTTTCCACTCCTACTGAAATCCCTCCATGTGATGTCCATTTCTCTGATTATGTTCCTATTCTAGTTGTTTGCTTAGTTTTTGTTTTCATTGTTTGTCTTCTCTTAGGTTCATTTGTTGATAATTGTGAGTTTGTTGTCATTTTATTGTTCATATTTTTTATTTTCTTTTTCTTAGATAAGTTCCTTTAACATTTCATATAATAAGGACTTGATGATCATGAACTCCTTTAGTTTTACCTTATCTGGGAAGCACTTTATCTGCCCTTCCATTCTAAATGATAGTTTTGCTGGATAGAGGATGTAGGTCCTTGCCTTTCATGGCTTGGAATACTTCTTTCCAGCCCCTTCTTGCCTGCAAGGTTTCTTCTGAGAAATTAGCTGATAGCCTAATGAGCACTCCTTTGTAGGTAACTGTCTTCTTTCCCCTTGCTTCTTTTAGGATTTTCTTCTTATCTTTAATCTTAGGGAACTTAACGATGATGTGCTTGGTGTGTTCCTCTTTGGGTCCAACTTCTTTGGGACTCTCTGAGCTTTCTGGACTTCCTGGAAGTCTATTTCTTTCATCAGATGAGGGAAGTTTTCCTTCATTATTTGTTCAAATTAGTTTTCAATTTCTTGTTCTTCCTGTTCTCCTTCTGGCACCCCTATAATTCAAACATTGGAGCATTCCAGGTTATCCCAGAGGTTTGTAAGACTCTCTTCACTTTTTTGAATTCTTGTTTCTTCATTCTGTTCCCGTTGGATGTTTTTTTTTTTTTTTTTTCCTTTTGTTCCAAATCCTTGCTTTGAGTCCTGGTTTCCTTCCTGTCACTGTCAGTTCCCTGAATATTTTGCTTTATTTCATTATGAGTATCTTTCATTTGTTTTTTCATTTCTCAACCAAGCTTAATCAGATCTGTGACCATTTTGATTACCAGGGCTTTAAATTCTCCAACAAATAAGTTGGCTATGTCCTCATCATTTAGTTCTCTTTCTGAGATTATGCTCTGTTCTTTCATTTGGGCCATATTTCTTTGTCTTGGCACACCTGAGAAGTTTAAAGGGGGCAGGGCCTTGGGAATTCACTCAGGCAGGGCAACCCTCTTTGCTGTGGCACTGCATGTGGGGGAGGTACAGAGAGGGAACAATGCAGCTCGCCTGCTTGTCCCTAGCGCCCTTTCCCATGGACTCTAGTGTGAGACTGGGAGTTTCTCCCAATGTAGCAACTGCCATATGAACTCTGAGTCTCAGTTTCTCCTTAAGTCAGCCCTGCCCACATAGCCCATGCACCCCGTCCCCACAGCACAGGCAGCCCTGCCTGCAAGGTCCACTGACTTGATGCAGTTTTTCTCCGCCAGCCAGCCCACGCAGTCCACCGCCTTACCGGTCTGGTTATTCTGATTGATTTTTTTCTTTAATTCCTTGGTTGTCAGAGTTCTATGCAGTTTTATTTTCTGGCACTTCTGTTGTTTACTGATTTTAGATAGATTGTTATACTCCTTTTGGTTGTGTGAGGAAGCGAAGGGTTTCTACCTATGCCTCCATCTTGGTCAGAACTCCATTTTAGCCATTTTCAGCTTGTTGTTTTTACCAAGAGTACTGTAATGAACATCTTAAAATATACAGATTCTTTTTCTTATTTTGAATTTCTTCGGGATAAATTCTCAGGAATGGTATTGTTAAGTTATTGGGCCTAGCCTTATTTATGGTTTTTAATATTTCTGAGTATATCATCTTCACTAAAATTTTGCCAAAATAGGATATTATTTTTTTAAATTTTGCAAATATAATGAATATAAACAAGTACATTAACATTATTTTGATTAGAATATGTGTTTGTCCACAATTTATATTTTATTGTATGCATTGCCCTTTTAAATATTAATCTATTATAAATTATAATGGGCTTTACAAAAATTATATATATTAATCTTTATTCACAAGTATTTAAATGATTTCCATTCCATTGCTATTTTTACATTAATTTTATCACTGTTATTTTAATACCATCAGTTTTGTAGTCCTTTGTTATGGTAAGCCAGAGATAAGTTTACTATTCCTCTATAGATCTGATACAATGGAAGTCTGTTTTCTACCAGCATTTTTCTGATTTTTTTAAATTTTTGCATTTAATCAACCTATATGTAATTTTGGTAGATGAAGTATCTTTAAATCTAAGTCATCTTTTTTTAACTATCATTGTTCTCTCGATGAGGTTGTCCTCCATTCCCGACATTGGGACACTAACAGCCATGAGTCTCCCTTTGTACAGTGCTAAGTGTCTTCCTTGGCTCACATTGTGGCCCATCAGGTCTATTTCTTTTGTGCATTTGCTATTCCCACATAGTTTCACTTTTTTGTTATGGTGTTGGCTATATGTTTAATATCTGGCAATGCTGGATCTGCCACTTCACTCTTCTTTTTTATTAGATGTTCCCATCTTATTTTTCCTTGCTATAATCTTTAGATTCAGATTGTTGAGTCTCAAAAGAAAATACTTTCAAAATAATTTATGCTAATATGGAGTTGCATAGAAAGAACACAGAAATATGTCAAAATGAATTACTCTCATGGCCTTTGAGCTAAGACACTTAGCAGATTCATTTGAAGGAACTAGAGGCATTTTGAAAGCCATGAAAACTCTTTCAATGAATGGAGAACTAAAAGTTGCAAACTGGAACATTGCATCTGTCCCAGAAAGTGTATACCAGTACCTTGCCTTGTCCAAGTTTATCTTAATGTAGTCACAAGGGTGTCCAGCCTTCTGGTGTGTCTGTGCCACACTGGAGGAAGGGTTGTCTTGGGCCACACATTAAATACATTGTGACAAGTAATCACAAAAAATATCTCATAATGTTTTATGTAAATTTACAATTTTGTGTTGGGTTGCATTCACAGCCATTCTGGGCTACATGTGACCTGCAGGCCGCAGGTTGGACAAGCCTGATAGAAGGTTGGTTCTTGACATCTTTCACAAAGGGAATTCCTCCACTCCCAGCCATGAGTGCAAGGGTACACACACACACACACACACACACTCAAACACACTTGGCATACACCCCAGAATTGAATAGAGGTCACTATTCAGAATGAGTCTCAGAAGTGACAGGCATGATCTTTTTAATATTAGTTCTTAAAAACTGGGCCAGACCCTCCATCACAGATCTTCTTCCCAGGCTCCTTCTACTTCCTGGTGGCAGAGCCTGTGGACACATTCTCTGGACCAAGGACAACTGAGGGCTCTTCCAAGTGATCACAGTTGAAAGGGCATCCATGCAGAAACCATCAGGTTCTGCCTTAAGAGACTGTGTTCATCTAAAACAATACATAGGTTTTGCTGAGTAGGCTCCACCATTTGGCCAGCAGCCTTTCCTAAACAGAACAGTTGCTCTGACTTCCAATCCTACTGGATAGCAAGGCTTGTTTTAGCCTCATTAGAGAGAAATCCTGTAAGGGAAAAAGTAGGACTCATGACATGTGATGGGAAGTTCACATTGAAAGACATATTCAAGGGAAAATGTAAAAATGTATCAAAAATAGAATCAGTTAGATTCAGTGTGAATCTATCTCTTCTAGCTGCATGCTCTTGGAATAATTAAATAAACATTCTAAGCCCCATTTATAAAAGAGAAATAAGAATAACATTCAAAGTTGATGTGAGGATTAAATTAAATCATTTATAGATTCTACCTATGCACTACTACTGCCTAATAGGACAAAATAAAATAATTTGTTATGTAGGTTTAAAGTCCAAGGATGCACTACTTCATCCACAAGCAAAGCCCTCTATGCCCTCCATCACTTCTCCCCACTTCCAGGATGACAAAGGGAACATTTACAAGAGAGATTCTTAAACTTTTGGGGGTGATGGAACTGTTAGAGGATTCAAAGAGTGTTAAGAGCTATTTTCTTCCAAAAGAAGCATACAAGTCGACATTCTACAATAGGTACAGAGGTCCATGGATGCCTTGAGGTACAACTGTGGGCTGCTCCATAGAACCCAGGCTAAGAACTAATGTCTTTATCATTCACAGCTGCATGCCTGCCTTCCATCAGCTGGAAAAGATAAGTGAAGGTGACAAGATTCAGCCTGATTACATCCTAAGCCATTGTTCATAGCTGAGGGCTATTCAGCCCATCCCAGACCTTGACAGCCTCTCCACAAACCAGTACTTCTCCCCACCCCACTCCATACCCCATGTTAGGGCACAAGTCTGACTGCTTAGTTCCTTTGTCTATGTGAAAAAAAATTTTCAACAGGATTGAATGCATTCATAAGGTTGCATCATCTCACTGAAGTTATTGCCTCCTTTATAATTTATAAGAAAAAACAGCTCATGCCTTTTTAGTCTCGTGACATGCCAGGGAGTATGGCAAACACTTGACACAGATTTTCCTCTAACTCTTAGGGTAACAACATGAGGTGGGTTTTGTTATCTCCATTTGGCAGTCAGCTAGCTGAGTCCTAGGTGGTGTGAGGGCCATTTCGTTGGAGGTCATTTAGCTAGTGAGTGGTGGTGCCAAGTTTGGAGTCTGAGCCCCTCCAGCTGCAAAGCCCTATCCTAACTGCTGTTCTCCATAGCCTCCCTTCAGGGCACTGCAGATCTCATGGGTCATGTTGTAAGTACTAACACTCATGGTCCTTAGTTACTTCCCTGAGCCCCCAAAGCATTGCTGACTCTATCTTCTCTCAGCTCCCCACCCCTGAGGAGCCCTCTCCAGAAGATTGCCCTTCATAGATAAGCTGCTCCCTGCTTGCTCCATGCTTTGTGAATCCATATGTATCATTTACAAAGATGTCAGAGTGTCCAACTTCCCCATAAATCATGCATGGTCTTCAAAGTTTCCATGTTGCCCCTCTTAAGTTTTTGCTTCCTATTTCAGATAAGAACCAGCACTTTTGTCATATTTGAAGTTCAAATATCTGCCCACATTATCAGCTTGCCTGCCACAACCTCAAAGAATCCAGTTCAATCATTTGTGGTGAAAATGTAGCTAGTCCACAATAGAATGACAGTGAATGAGTGTGTTTCAATTATAGCTAAATCTCCATGAGGCAATACTTCAGTAAGTTCCACTGCACCTTGAAAATGTGTCTGTGTGAGTTTCTTGATCACTCAGCATTTTTTAAAAACTGGAACTACATGTAATAGCCATTTTAACACAATGTTGAGTGGTTTAGCAACATGTCAACATTTTAACCTGATCTACTACAAGTCTGAATGTTTTTGTTACACTTCCTCCTCCTGTGTCTTCATGGTATAATCTTATCCCAGCCTGGTGACTGAGTCCCAACTTCCAGTGATGTCTTCTGTAAACAGTTTGACTTTCTTAATCAAGAAAGAGCTTGTTGTGTTGAGCCATGGTGGCTCAACAAGAAGGGCCAGGTTACATGATACCAAGACTCTTCTGTAAAATATATCAAACCCAGAGGCGGGTAGGAGCAGACAAAATAGGAATCAGCATTTCACAAGAAGCCTACCAAAACAGAGAGGCCTGAGGAGAAACAATTGCCCAGCCAGTGCTGGAGGCAACAGAGGACAGCACTGAACATGTGGTCCACGGAGTAGGAGACTTGGGGTTTAATTATGACTTTGTTACTTACTCATTGTAGACTGTGGAAAAGTCCCTCCTGTGTCATCTGTAAAATGTGAATGATAATAACCTTTTCTTATAAGGCCGTTGTCATGGACGTGGTAAGTGCTCAATGAAAACACCTGCCATGATGATATGGGACCCCCAGAGGGAATGTGAGGGGAATGCAATGTTTCCTACAGGCCATCAGCCAGCCAAAGTGGACTGAAAACAGTGAGCTCAACTTGAAGAACTAAGCCCAGCCTCATTCCGCTGAGACAAAGTGATACCCACCTGAGGGTGCCATCACCTGGGTCCATGATCTCCTATAGGTCTTCCCGTTCACTCTCACTATCTTGAGACTCTTTCAGAGGCAAACGCCCTGAGGGAGCACCCCAAGAACATAACTGTGGCAAGGGAATGGTCCCTGAATCTGCTTCCAAACATTTTCTGCAAGGTAGCTGGTCTTTTGGTACAGAGTTGGTGGGAAGATACACTTCATCATCCACAGAAGGAGAAGGAACTTCAGGCAGATGGCCCATGTCACCTTCTTCATCATCCTGGTCCAATTCAGGACTAGAAAGCAGAAAACTATGGGTCTTCTAGCATTGGCTAGAAATTCCTTTCCCCACCTTCCCTTGCCTTTCAGGATTCTCATCATGGTGCATCACAGGAGAGCCAGGCAGGGTTCAAACCTTGTCAGAGACTGCTCTGGAGCCAGGAGGTAAACAGTGAATAAGACATGATTCCTGTCCTTGAGGAGCCCCCAATTTAATGGGAAGAGTGAGCCCCCAATTTAATGGGAAGAGTGAACAGTAAATAAATGTCACAATCCAGTTAGTGAGTGCTATGGTAGAGGCAGCTCAAAGTATTATGAGTGTGGGAGAGCTCCTGACCAAGCCCAGGAGACCATGGGTGACTTGTTGAAGGGCATAACATTGCAAGCAAAGCTATGACCCAGTTCTAGGACTAACTCTTCACATGAGAGTCACTCAGACCTCAGGCAACTTTATTAACTTTTCTGGAACCTTGGTTTTCTCATCTACAAAATGGGAAGTTCAAGAAAGGTATAGAATAGTGGGATGCTTAAATTAAATAACTCTGATACCGCAGTCTCTGGTTCCTGGTACAGGGTAAGATCTTAGAAAGTAGGAGATGCCATTATTACAACACCAATTATGATTGTTACTTCAACAGAGGAATTAGATGAAAAGGGATAAAGCAGGAGGTTGGGAGCAACTCAAGCAGGTGACCTTCAAAGCACTTTGTGCAAATATCAGATCCTTTCCTGAGCACTGAAAAAGTGCCTATTTGGAAACAGCCAGCTAGAATGACATTTACTCCCTGTGTGACACAAGAGGCAGATGAATGGTGAGACTCATTGTCTGGCAATGAAGACACAAACACAACAACGAAAGAATAGCCTTCTAGATAATCTCCAAAGTCATCACACATGCTATTTGATTACAAAGAGCAGCCTGTGCAGATGGAACAGCATTTTGCAGTTTCCAATATGTGGAGAAGGTGCTCAGAAAATATCTGTAGAAAGTCTAGTTAGAGATGATGAGTAGGAAAATCTAAAAGAAATGCACACAGATTTAGTTTTTTATCAAATTCATGAATCTTTGTTTATCAGCCTCCTTCCCCACCCAAAAGTCAATGGGTTGGCTTTGTTCCATGTCCCCTGACCCTCCCTTTCCATTTCTAGCAATGCATCTTTTCTTTAAAATCAGCTCAGGTACCTCCCAATAGCTACAAGCCCCCGAATACCCATAGCACCTGTCTTCCTTTTCAGTAGAATTAGAGTGTCTGTTCAAACCTCAGTTTTGCTGTCAACAAGAGCTTATTTCTGCTCATGAGAGCTACAGGGTATATGAAAATGTGCATTTCATGTAAATATACACACATTCTTATGTATATAAGGAAACTGCATGTAACAGACTAAAGAACATTCATTCTAAAAAATCATTTATTTAATAATCATTAAGCATGTCAAGGGAAAATTGGCTTAAAACTTTAAGATACTTGGCTGAATTGTATAGAAAATATGGTTTCTTAATATTATACAAATTGTGTAGAAAAATGGAGATTTTGTTAAAGAATGGGAAATCCAACCTATTGCCCAGGTGCACTCCCCACCACTACCTGTCAGGAGCAGTCCTCTGAGGAGGAGAAATAGGTGGCAACATGTGTCCATCAGCCACAGCAATGTGGAACTGTCCAGGCCTCAAATCCTACCACCATATGCTTCCAACATTTCTAATAAGCTCCTTGCTCTCCTGGTTTGATCTGGGGCTTCAGCTACTGGCCCTGCCTAAAGAGAGAGAGACCCAGTAAGGCCATCAGACTGGAAGGCAAGAGGCAAGGTGGCCAAAGTCCAGAGGGGTGCTTAGTGGCCCCCAGAGTAAAAAGTCTTGACCATCACCCCACCACAGGTCAGGGAGAATGATTTTCTTTCCTCCCACCCTTTCACACATGCCACCACGCTGCCCTTGAGATGTGACCTGGAGTCTGTGAGGGTGGGGAAGCATGAGCAAAGGAAAAAGAGGCACAGAAAAGTCCCATAAGACCCCCAAGGCACAGCTTATTTCATGGAAGGGGCAAGACCCAGAGATTTGGGGAATTTAATAAGGATGGTAGCGTTGCCTTAGGGCAAGGCCAGATGTTTGGGCACGTGGACATGACAGGTAAGAAGCAGCGTTCTTTAACAAGGGCTCCAAGCTAGCTTGGGGCATCTGGGGGTAATGCAGCAGGACTCCTAGCAGGAGCCTGAGGGGATCAAGGTCACAGAGCTCTCTGCTGACCTCCAGGTACAGTTAATGACCTCAGCTGCTGCTCTAGACACAACATAACTAGTGGAGAATCTGCAGACCTGATGCTAGCTCCCTGCCTAGCCGAATTCCCCAAACAAGCTGGCAGGGCCCAGAACCCCAAATCCTGCAACTCTTCAAAGACTGCTTAAAAGAATCCCAGTTAAGTTTTAGTCAGTGAAATCATTGTGAAGCCTTTGCTTATTAGAGGGTATTTACTTCCCTGAACAGCTGTTCTTTAGAGACTTGTGCCACCAAAATCATGTGTACCTTCCAGGAAGACAAGTCAAATGAGTAGATAGTATTTCAAGCCTGGATACTAAGCTTTTGTAATCACCCTATTTACTATGGTTAAACTCGCAAGGAAGCTCAGGTTTTATGTCTTTTTTGTGAGGCTTAGCCTTCTTAATTCTCCAGCAACAGGCTTTGCCTGATATTTCTGTAAGCCCTGCTTAGTACAGCTGGGAACTCAGGGCCACTGCTCCTGTGAGCTCCAACATCAGCATTTAACATGTAGGATCTGTGGTGTCACTAAGACATCAAGTGGGAAAATCCAGTGGACTACTGGGTTTGAAGTATAAAATAATGATTCTGTTGGAGATTAATATTTAGGATTGTCAGAGTGGTGTGTATGGAATGGGGAGGGTAGATGTTTTCCCCTGAGAATCTGTACATAGAAAGCACCCTGCTGAAGGCAGTGCCCAGGCCCTAGCCTGAGGAGGTCTTCGCCCTGCTGTTATACTGCTCCTGTTCTTAGCCAGGCATCAGCCTCACTCACTCCACTCAGTCACACTCCGACTCCAGAGCAGGCCTCGCAGAGCTCCCCTGCACCATCCCATCTGACCAACAGCCCTCACCTGGCAGCCTCATTCATCCCTCAGCCAGCTGTTCTGATGACACAGCTGGCACAGCAGCTGCAGTAGAGTTAGACCTTTAGCCTCCTTATTATCCAGGAATAGTGTTCTGCCTCTCTGAAGGCATAGAGTAACTCTGGGTTTCTTTCAAGAGCTCTGCCTTCATTTTACATTCTTAAATGACTGTGAAGACTTCTATCAATTCTTTCACTAAATGCTGCTTGCTAAAACTACATGTGTTTTAATTACATGAATTTAACTATATGTGCTGGGGGGGTGGCAGGAGAGAGAGAGAGAGGAGAAATAAATGGAAACATTCTGCAATGACCAACTTTTCACTCAATGAGGGTAAGCCCCGAAGTGAATATCAGTGGGAAACTTGAATTTATCATCCCTTCATTCCTATAAGGCCAGCATTTAAAAAAGATGAGCATTTTGCAGACAGCCCATAAACACAAGTCACCAGAATTTATCAGAGGCTTAACCCCCCCCACCCCACAAAAGTGATCTGTTCCCACAATGGGGAGGCAGAGGGGACATCATATTTTCCAAAGTGATGTTCAAGGGTAATATGGCTTGAGGTGATTTTCACCTTATTCCCTAACTTTGGAAACATAATGATAAAATGGGCCACCTCAATAGGAAGTGAATTCTGCATCCCTGGAGATATTTAAGCACAAGCAGGATCCCTACTTCAGGAACATCACAGATTTCACCATGGGCTTCAAGGTTGGAGTCAATAATTTTTATATTGAACAATCCTGAGATTCTGTGATGAATTCTTCAATGAATGAAGCAGTGACTACTTATACTAATAATTAGTTTTTAAAAATAACTTATCAATAACTTATAACCATGTCAGATTAGTGGCTCATGGCAAGTCAAACTCCAGGCTATACCTAAACCCAGAGTCACTTTGTAAGCCGGTTCTCAGGGTCTCTGTCCATCACCCCAAATTATCTGGCAGTAAAACCTTTAAAATTCCAAGAGTGGTGCCATGCCTACAAGGAAGTAGTTTATTTTATTTTTCCTATAAGATCATGCTCATAGCTGTCCTTAGATAAATCTCTGTAGATTACTTCATTATTTAACCAATTTTTTTCAATTACTGCCTAGAATACACTTGTGTTTATGCATCTTTAGACAATGAAATGAATAACACTGACAAATGCACTTACCCACTTTGTTCTACTTTGCAGACTAGTTGGTTTTTGTTTGGCGCAGTCTTCTTTTAAAATTGTCTGAATACATTTAGGGAACATATGTGGCTCCTGTTAGTCACAGATCTCACCCTGCCTAATTGCATTCTGTGGGCTACTTCACATTTCATGTCACTGACAAGTCCCTATAGATCTGCCCTTGTCAGTATTCTAAGTTGATCAACAAAAAAGAGTCATTTAATCTCACTGGGTTTATATGGTGTAAAATACAAACCATTGTTCCTCATTTGTCTGCTTTGTGCTTGTGCTTCCACCTAGCACATAGCTAGGAGCAGTATCTTACCCTTTCTCAGTATTTGTGCCCCTCTCTCTGCTTTTAAAAGGTCTCTGTGCACTTTGGATATCCATAATATGTCAAGCTGAATCAAATAGTGTGTTTTCCATAAGGACAATACTGAGAACTGGAATACTTAGGGCTGCATGAGCACAAAAATAAAGCTAAGTTAAAAATGGCTATTGAAATGAATGTTTCAGTCTAGTTTTGAAAATGTAGGCATTTTTTTAAGCTGCTGCTGATTGTGAAGCATTATATTAGCAATAGAGATGATGATGCATACAAGGAAATTCTTTCTTACCACAATGCTTTAAGATGCTATGAGGGAGCAAGACAGATTTGTGCGCTGCAAAGAAACCCCAAGGCAGCCTCCAGACCATCTGCAGCCTCCAAAAGTTCACAAGCTGTGATTACAGCAGCTCCAGACCTTATGCTTGTCTTGTGTTGGCCTCCGCTCCATATGCCTAGAACAGTGCTGGGCCTAGTAAGTATCTAAGCACAGCTATTGATGACTCAATTGTAATTTTTAGCCATGAAATGCACATAATTTACAAAATATTTGCACATGTGGTGAGTCTTACCGAGTCTTCCGATATCACAGACTGAATAGCAGTTTTGCCTCATATCCTTTTCCAAAGAGGCAGGTGATGCCTCAGCCTCTACTTCCTATTGTTGTCTGCATAAATGAGGGTTGGAATTCCCAGGACATATCAAGGAAGTAGCCCAGGATCTCCTTATGTCTTGGTCCCATTGTGCCTCTCTGGTGGCCTGTTGCCAGGACTCTGGCCTGAGACCCAGGCCTTCCCCTACTTCTGGGGAGGCGCTGTCCCTCCAGCTGTTCTCTTGATCCAAGCTGGGGATCTGCTCTGAGTCAGTGTATGTTGCCTTGGTAAATTCTTGGTCTGAAATGGGTGTCTATTAAAAGAAATGCTAAGGATTAATAGATCCATGATGTACAGTGAGAAGAATCTAAAAGTTGCTTCTGTAAAAAATAACAAGGAATTTTTTCATATAGAATAGAGTAGTTAAAAGATGCACTCTGGAGTCATCCTCCCTCTGTCAGGACCCCAGCTCCCATGGGCCCTAGGCAGCACACTTAACCATCTCTAAGCCCCTTAGCTTGGGACCATTGGAAGCCCTTGATAAATGTGTTTTGTTTTTTTTTTAAATAAAAAATATTTCAAGCCCTGGATAGTATGGCTCAATGGATTGAGTGCTGGCATGAGAACCAAAGGGTCACCAATTTGATTCCCAGTCAGGGCACATACCTGGGTTGCAGGCCAGGTCCCCAGTGGGGGGCACCCAAGAGGCAACCACACATTGATTGATGTTTCTCTCCTCTGTTTTTCCCTTCCTTCCCCTCTCTCTAAAAATAAATAAATAAATAAAATCTTTAAAAAATATTTTGAAAACTTAAAATGAAAACAGAAGTGAAAACAATGACTCTTTATCCCACTTTCCAACAGGAAGTTTTTTTAACTTTCTTTGTCTTCATCTGTCCTCATCCAAGATGGCCCATTTCACAGCCTCACCTTCCCTCCCATCATGATGCCCTTTCCTGGGTCTCCTCTTCACTTCTCCAAATATTACTTGATTCTACTCAATTGTTTACATTCCCCTTGGGCCTTTTAGGTTCTGATTTTGATGGCCTGCTATGGTGCACTAATACCACTCAACTTTCCAGAGGAAAAAAAGAATTTGTGTTTCAGTAGGAAACTATGCATTGCCTCCAGCACAACCTGGGGGTTATCTGATCTGAACTGTATTCATTGCTCTGAGATAGTTCATAACTCTATATGAGTTATGAAACCTCTTTTTGCCCAGTTTTTGTATCTGCCTAGTTCCCTCATTGAATAAGTTAGATAAAATCTTTAACATGTGTTCATTTTACATCTGAGGGTCATGATTTTAACTTTTCCTGAAAATTGTCTTGTATTACTTACATCCCATGACCTATATCCATGAGGTAATATAGCACATAAACTATCCAGCCAGACAGGCCTGAGCTCCCATACCTGCCATCACCTATAAAAAAGAAACTTTTGCCACCCAGCCTAGTGGTCTCCTCACTTGTCTGACTATTCAGCCCCAACAATGAGAGGACCTCCATATATATACTTTTATTTACATGTGAGTCATAAACACTATGACTCTATCAATGCATAAAGTACTTCTTAAAAGAGTGTATATAAAAATGGATAAGACCAAAAAATAGGAAAAGCAGTCTTTTTGCTCTCATAATTCTTGGGAGACCTCCAAAATCTTATTTTGAAACATTCCTCCCCTTCCAGCTCATCATCCCTGCACTTGCTCCCCAGCAAACCTTCATCCTCTTTAAGGCTCTCCATGGATGGACCTGCTACATTTTTACCACACTCTCCCTCCCAGCCACCCATGTCCGCATTTTCCTTTATTCTGCTTAGATTCCATGGTCTGTCCCATAAACACTCCCTTAAAAACAAGAGCTCTGAGCTCCCATCCTCTTGCCCCTCTCTGCCTCTATCATATGTTATTTGTTTGTGCTGTTTTAATTACAGATCTTAGTGACTATTTGTACATGTGGACTTTGTGCCTGCTTTTGGCACACTGACTAATATCAAATGTAGGGATGCAGAGGTCAAATGGACACTCAAGACTTCCAGATAATCTTTCTCTACTTTCTTAGTAAATTCATTTTTCTGTTCTCTCTACTGTCTAAATTATTTCTCATTTTCTCTCTCCTCAAGTTCCCCACCTTGCCTCTTACTTCATAGTGAGAATGAACACATTCAGATAAGAATCCTTCATCTCTCATAGTAAACTCAGCTAACCAGCCTGCATCCTACCCCAACATCCTCCTCTAATAGCCATGCTATTTCTCTGCTCTTTGAATGAGTGCCCATACTCACTATTTCTGTATCTCCCCCTTCTCCCTTGTATGCACTCTAACCAGGCTTCTGTCCCCAACTGAAATTGTCCCAATCAGGGTCTCTAAAGATCTACCTCCTTCTAAATCCAAAAGACAATTATCTGTCCTCATGTCACTCTACCTCTCAGCAACATCCAGTATAACTGAGCCCTCATCCTTCTTGAGAACATTCGTTACTCATTTATTCTACTTAAATGTTCAGAGTTTACTCTGAACTCTCTCCTTACCTGGTTTTCCTACCACCTCCCAGACCACTTCTTAGTTCCATTTGCTGTCTCATTTCTTTGAACCAGACCTCTCAATGTTGGAGTGCTTACTTTTTCAGCCCTCTTTTTGACTTTTTCTGCACTCTTCGCCAAGGTAGTATCATCCATTTCATGGCTTCAAATGACATTATTTGCTGACAATTCCCAAATCTACTTTCAGTTCTTCTCACATAACTGCCTAATAGACATCTCCATTTGGCTGTTCATAAACAGTTCAGTTTTACGTGCTATCAAGAACTCTTGCTTCTCTTCCATGTATTGGAAACTCCTCCCGCTAAGCACCCCCTATCTTGGTAAGTGGTACCACCATTCCTCCAGCTTCTCAAGCCAAACTTTGTTTTCTTTCTTCATACCCATATATAATTGAAATAGAATTCTCTGGGCTCTACCTCCCAGATGTATCCTAAATCTGACTACTTCTTACCAACTATTCAACTACAACCTGAGTCCATGCTACATAATATCTTCCCTGAATGACTGCTGGTGCACCTCCCCTAGCCCATCTCCACCAGCAAGCAATGAGTAATCTTTCTAAAGCATGGACCAGGTGAGGGTATGTTTCTGCTTAACACTTCATCTTCCTCCACCACACCCTCCAGTGGCTTCTCATTGCAGGCAGCACATTATGAAAACATACAAGATCCTACATTATGTGGCTTCTCATTGTAGACAGCACATTACCAAAACATACAAGGTCCTACATTATATGGCCCCAACTGCCTCTTCACTTCTCTTTCTATTCTCCCCTTCATTAACTACAGTCCAAACACCAACTGTTATCTTTTTGTTCTTCAAACATCCAGGTTATTCCTGTC
The DNA here is from genome assembly GCA_004027475.1 of Anoura caudifer. Classification (NCBI taxonomy): domain Eukaryota; kingdom Metazoa; phylum Chordata; class Mammalia; order Chiroptera; family Phyllostomidae; genus Anoura; species Anoura caudifer. The sequence continues at coordinate 76,645 of PVKU01003288.1, forward strand.
TCAGAGAATTTGCACTTGCTATTCCTTCTGCTTGGAATGACCTTACTCAAAACGTTTGTACTTCTGCCTCTTTCTCATAATTACTTTATTCTAATTATAAATTAAATGTTCCCTTTCTTGGACTTCAATCTGACTTTTGGAGTCACACAAATGAATGAAACTTCCTCTCCACTTGGCTCCAGGTAGGAGAGAGAAAGCCCACCATACCTTACCCCAAGCCATCCCACTAAGCTCTTCTGGGTTCTCCCAGGTGGAACTATTTTCCAGGGCAGAATGGACAACTTCTCCCCCGGTATTTCCTGGATATCCCAACAAAACCCAGGGCACCAAACTCCTCAGCCCAATCTTTGTGTGTGCAAAACTTGACCCTCTTTCACCCTATTCAATTGCTTTAAACAATTGCTGTCATCTAAGCTTTATTCCAAATGTGTAAATTTCTTATTTCTTTCCCATAGGTCTTTTCTCACCAAAGTCAGCATCAACCAACTCTGAGTCTGAGCACCAAAAGAATCTGAATCAATAAGTCTCCTGTGCTGTCTCTAGTGACTCTCACCCTCATTTTATATATGAGGAATCATGAGCCCTAGAGAAGTTAGGCAACTGCCCAAAGCCCAGGCAGAAAGTGAGTGACAGAGCAGGTGCAGGGAATTCCAGGGTGTCCACACAGATCCTCTTCCAGGACTGAGGCCCTCATTCCCCAGCTGCTAGTGGTATCAGATGCTGATGGCACTCAGCAAGCCCCTCCCCAGCAATTGAGCTCAGCTCGAGGGAGCTGCCTCAGCCAAAGTTAGGCCCCCTCCCTTGGGACAGCCCATGTGCCAGTGCTGGTTGATATTCAGTGCAAAGGCACAGACTCTCGTGTCCCACTTAAGAACAACTGGAAGAGGCCATCCCAGCTCCAGAGTTCCCTGTGGGATCAGCCAAGGCCCCTGTTGCAGCTGCACCACATTTCTTCTTCTTTTCCACCACCTCAAACTGTTTTCTCCACCTTCCCAGGAGTGTTTCCAAGAATGAGCCCTATACACCTATGACGCTGGAATCTCTCTTGCAGAGCCTGTGTCCTAGGGACCCAACACATGGCATCATGATAGTTAATTTTAAGTGCTAACTTGGCTAAGCCACAGTACCCAGACATTTGGTCAAATACTAGTCTAGATGTTCTGTAAAGGTAATTTTTTTTAGGCAAGATTAATGTTTAAATCAGTAGATTGTGAATAAAGCAGATTAACCTCTGTGATGTTGGTAGGCATCAATCAGCTGTAGGTTTTAAGAGAAAAGGACCAAGAACTCCAAGAATGAATACCACCTCCAGATTACCTTAGGATTCATGCTTTAACATTAACTCTTCCCTGGAGTTCCAGACTGCCAGCATGCTCTGCAGAATTAGACTATCCAATCACCACAATCACATGATCCAGTTCCTTAAAATTTATCTTTTCTCCTCTCCTCTCACCTTCCCTCTTCTCCTCTTCTCTTCTCTCTCTCCCCCTCCCCTCCCCTCCCATTCCCCTCTTCTTTCTCCCTCTTCCTTTCCCCCCTCCTCCTCTCTTTCTTTCTCCCCATATATATGAACCTGCTTTGACACACATATACCTTCACACATACACATCTTTTGGTTCTATTTCTCTGGTGAAACTAATACAGGCATCAAGGTAAAACCTCTGATTTTTCCTGATTCCAATGCTTCTTTTCTTTACACTAGACCATATATGGTTAATTCATGCATTAGGAGGATGGATCACTTTCTGCTATTCATTTTGTTCTTCAGAATAGAAATCCTTACCTTCCCTCACTCTGGTTTTATATCTACTTCCTTTGCTTCTGGTTTCCCCACAATCAGCTTGGCTGTCATAGAGTCTGGCTATAGAGTTTTTATGGCCAAGACCTGAACATGTGTAACCATCTACAGGAAGATTCAAACAATAGGAGAGCAGAATCAGGGAGGGAAAGGAAAAGGCAGAGATATGACCTCATGAACTTGTTACCAAGCAATTGAGTTTGGGGACCAGCTATTTTCTTGTTCCAGTGAGAGAAGTTGGCATTGAACCATCATAGAAAGCAAAGTTGGGCTTCTCAGAACCCACCAAACAGGAAAATGGGTACCTGAGCCTGAGGCATGTGGAGAGAGCAAGGACCCCACATCATACCTGCTATCCCTGTTCCATCTCAGGCAAGATACCTGGAGAGGGTCACCAATGTAGGAGTGTGACTTCCTGTGAGGCCCCTCTCAGTAAATGGAGCACCTCCTACAAGAAACCAAACTTCATAGTCAAATATGGAGCTGGCATGTCCGTGCATCTCCTCTTCTGCACTCTCCACTATCTCCCTGTGCTGGGTCCTCTACCCCCCACCCCTGATGTGTTCCTTGCTTCCAGAAAACTGTGGAGAACACCACTGTGGGCCTAACTTCCTGAAGTGCAAGGAGGCAAGGCCACTAGCCTGCAGCTCCCACAAAAGTAATGCACCAATATTGGACTGGAAATAGCCAGAGTTTATCCAGAGCCTGTTTATAGAGCATCTACCAATAATAATGCCTTTCTCCAGAGACACAGTGACTCAAACAAATGGCTGTTCCAGTGTCAATCTCCTTTCCTTTCATCCCCTCATCTCAATACCACCAGTCATGTAGGCACTGCAGCCAGTGCTCAGCTAAGGCCCTGGGAACCTCTTGACTGTAATATCGCCACAGTTCTCAGAGAATAGCCCTTAGATCTGAAGCTAGATGTAAAAGGCATTCCCTACCCAAACATACACTGTTTAGGGGATACCCCCAACTCCCTACCCGACCTGGAGCGCTTCTCCACCTTCATGCAGCATGTGTGTGCTGTGCTCCAGAGGTGGGCCTATATGGGCAGCAGTGGGGCTTCCTGCTGGGCTCAGCTGGTGCCAGCATGGACATAGATAGAAACAGGGAACAGAGAGAGGCTGGTGATGACCACATCCCTCAGTTAACATCACAGATCACTTCAGTTAGTCTGCTCCAGCTTCTGGGATTGGGTAATTGCTCCTTCCCATATCCCTTCAGACTTGGGGGTGTGCATAACTGTACCTGTGTTCCCAGCCCAGAGCTCCATATCTCCCTTGCCCACACCTTTATTTAAATCCCCTCAAGTGACCCAATTTTCTGCCAGAACCCTGACTAGTATGTACAATATTTCATAGAACTTTTTTGAATAAGCATTGAGAAGTGTCTACTTTTCACTCTTTTTTAAATTACCTTTTTTATCATATTCAGGATAGCCAATGCCCCAAAAGCTGTGAATTTAGTAGAAAAAGGGAAGAAGGGCAAAATGAGACCCACTCTAGTCCCTTCAGCCTTATACTCACCTTCCAGAACATGTTAGGAGACCTTTAGACAACACAAAAGCCCAGGGTTTATCCTCAGTTTCATTATGAACCTAATTAGAAGCAAGGCTCACTCAAGGTCAGCTATTTAAACACTAAGATGGAAAATTAAATGTGAGAATGTTCTGCCAGTTGTTCTCTGTGTATGATCAAAGTCCAGGCTCCAGGTATGATTTTCAAGAGCCCAGAGTATTCTCTACAGTGAATGGGTCTGAAAAAAAGCATGGTTGATATCAGCTTGCACATGTGGCTACATCATTCATGGCCTCCTACCTGGAAGACAAGGCCTTCTGTTGGCTTTCCATTCACAGCCAGAATAATGTCACCAGTTGCGATGGTCCCATTCTCCTCAGCCAGCTGTCCTGGGAAGAGCCACTTAATCCTCACAAGATCATTTTTGAGGTGGCTGCAACTCTCTCTCTCCATCTGCACAAAACTAAATCCCAAACCACTGGCATTCTTTTTCAGTTTGACTGCAGATTGTGGACCTGTATTGTAGGATGTGAGTGAATAAATTCTTCAGTAGATTACAAGTGAAACTGACCAGCCTCAAAATGCAAACTATCAAGTAGATGAACTATTTGTTTTACATAAAGTGATTTCATTTTGCTAATTTTTATAACACAATCCATTGCATATGTTATAGATCAGGTTGTCCAATGGAAATAGAATGTTAGCTGAAAATGCAAACCACATAGGTAATTTCTTTTTTAAAAGTGAGAGGAAAAAGGTAAAATAAACTTAATAATATATTTTATTTATGATTACATATCTCTAAATATGTCTAAAGTATTACCATTTCAACTTGCAATCAACACAAAAAGAGTATTAATGAGATATTTCACACTCCTCTCATTAACTAAGTTTTCAGAAATTGAGAGTGTATTTTATCAATTTGGATTAGCCACATTTCAAGTACTTAATAGGTACATGTGACATATGGCAATCACATCACACAGTGCAATTATAGATAATCAACAAAGTCTATGTGTAAAGATATAGTTCATAGACATATACAATATGTCCATTGCATTTAGTAAAACTAGTATCATATACACTCTTATTTCTCCTTTAGAAACTCAATCATTTTTAATATATTTGAAGCAAAATTTTGCATAATTAGACTATGAAGACAATTATAGCCAACTCCATGAAAATGTCTTAGCTGCTGTTTTGTTTAGCCATGTGAACTGACCATAGAAAAAACAGCTACCTCTGGGCACCCAAGATAGATACAATCCCAGGAACCCGGGTGTCTGGCAGCCAAAGAGGCCTCTCAGCATCCCCTCACTTGGCTTCTTCAACTCAGCTGGCATTGGTCAATAGAGGCACAGAGCACTGCCTTTGTGAATTTTGATTTGGAGGAGGAATAAAAGCATCAGAAGCTCTTAGGTGCAAGTGTGTTGTGTGACTAATTTCACCTTCACCATCATCTGGCCCCTTTGGCTCATTTTACACTCAGTTTCTCAAAGGTCCTCACTGGAATCAACAGAGGAGCAATAAAAGAGGACAGACTTGTTTATGTATATGTGTGCCCCTCCACCCAACCCATCACTTACTATGGCTACCTTGCATCCCACCTGACTTACACCTTCCAGAAAATCTCTACAAAGAGATTGGGAAAACAGTTAAGCTCCAAATCATGATATCCTATGGAAGTAAGCCTTTTTCCTAGGAGAAAACAAAATCACAGGGAAGTGCAGAGGGGCAACCCTCAGAAGATGTGTGCTGATGCCCTTGTAAACTGATTGTGGGTCTGCTTTTTAAAATGATACTGATAAAAAGGCTAGATTCTGAACACCTTTCTCTCCCAGTCTGCTTCATCATTTCTCAGATCTTCTGTTACAAATACTTTGGCTTGAATGTCGAGCTTTGTTCAGAAAAATGCATGACCCTTTCATTTCAATTTCATTCCCAAATACTTAACACAAACACTCCAGCAGCTGGTCAGAAACCCTCAGAAGGTTTGGTGGCAGAATTTTGCCTTGCAGTCGTTCTGGGACAATGCATTTTTCCAGAAACACATTTTATGAGATTGGCTTCCACTACATCAGAAAGCTGACCACATCATGACCACCACTGCTCACAATCTTTTTGAGAACCCAGAGAAAGCCTTCCTACTTTCCCTTTTGAGGTAACCATTCAAAAGCAGCACAGGATGACATGACAATAGTAACAATTTTCTCTCCTCTCACTATCTGTCACTGAGACACAGCTTGCAGGCTTGCCAGGCAAGGCTGTTGCCAAGGAAACAGCCATGCATTCAACTTCTATCCCATTATTAACAGAAGGACACTGCTGTGCATTCCTCAGAGCTCTTCTCTCTAAGACAAGTCTTGCAACCTAGGATGGACAAACAAATGCAATTTATACCTTGTATATCACCCAGAAGGCTCTCCCTTCACCCTGCAAATGCTTTTTAATTTTCTGATACTTTCAGTAGCTGCTTCATTTGAATCTCAAAATCTCCAAGCTAGCCTATCTGTTGGGATCCAGAGCCATATTTCCAACTGCCTATTGGACAAATTCTCCTGGCAGTAATTCATGTGCCTCTATTCCAGTGTATTCAAGGTCAAATTCATTTTCTCCCTCTCACTCATCCTCACTTCCTCCTCTTCCTTTTGTCAAAAATATTTCTCCCCATGCATTCGCTCTTCCAGAATATGGGACATCCCTCAACTAATCTGCCAGGGCCATGCTTGCAGTGGTCAGCTCTCTCCCACTTCCCTCAAAATTCTCATCTGATTTCTAAAACTTGAATGTTCACCATCAGAAACATCTCACTTCTCCCCACTTCTCTACTCCCTCTCCTGATGCCAGTACCCAGCTGGACTGTGACAAGCTCCTTGGCTTACTGGACCTAACTTCTCTTCTTGTGGCATGTCCTCTTCATGGATACCCAGGGTTTGATCAAAGACACAAATTAAGTATGCAATACTCTTGATTAAGAGTCTCCAATGTTTCCCATCAACTAAAGTCCCAACCCCTAGCATAATATCCCATGCCAAGCTAACCTGGACCCCCTTTACTTATGGTTTGATTTCCACCCCTCTTCATATACTCAAACTCTTGTTACCCAAATCATGGTTCAAGAACCAGTGGCTTGATATCACCTGGACACTTTTTAGAAATGTCAAACTTCCATTCAAGAGAGTTGGCCCTCCTAACATTCTTCTGCTGCAATTGTCATTTAGCTCTAAGCCCATGATCCTAGAGTGACAATTCCTACCTGTCATCACCACCAGTAGGCTGGCCAAGTACCTTCTGTAATCATGTTAATTAGCAAAGGTCTAAAGAACAGAGTACTAATAAATTATGATTCTGTTCTCAAGATATGTGAATCAAGGCTATCAATATAAGTAAATTACCAAAACTCAGAAGACTGCTTTGGTTAAAAAAAGGAAGGCTTTCCAGAAGAGGCCCCAGAAGTCCTTTCTGTCTCTGCAGATTCCCAGGTACTGAGAGAGCCATGCTGTTGGGAACTGCCCTGCCTGTTTTCAGGAGTTGTAACCCCCCCATGGCTAAGGCTGAGTGAGCAAACTTCAGACTGTAAGCCACTAAGGAGACAAAGCTTATCTTCCTGGCAGGAGTGCTGCTTCATCCATAACTGGCTCCCAACGCTTGGTCGGTTAGCCAAAGATTCCCTCAAGGGAGGGGTTGCCTAAGACAGGCACGAGCACGTGGAAGGCCCTCAAGGAAGGACTCGGGGGGCCACAGCAAAAGCAGGTGATGGACCCTTGCCCCCCAGCTATCCTGACATAGCCTGAGTCCTCAATCCATCTGGGAAAAGTTTCCTTAACTCTTGGCTTCCTGGCTCTGCTCCACTTAAGCCTGAAACGTTGACAGAGGGCGCTGCATCCCTGTGCTAGATAGGGCAGGTTCCCCGAGTGATTGGGCATAAGAAAGAATTTGTAAAGTCCTGTGAAAACTGCTTTCATTTAAATGATAAGAGTGCTCTCATTTAAATATAAGGGTCCAAGCAGGAAATGAGTCTGTCTCCCAAAGTTTTGTAGCTGATAGACTCTGACTCAGATTAAGCCCTCAGAGTTCTTCACATGTTATCTATTGTTTGATCCTTGCCACCTGACAATAATTGATGAGCTTTACCTCTATTCCTGTTGAAAACAGACCTAATAAAAGCCACTGAGGAAGGGGCTCTTGGCCCTTCTCCTTTGAGAGATTGGCCACCTCTCCTCCCCAAGCAGATCATGTCTTGGTAGACTTATTTTCATCCATGGCGGATGGGCGGGGCTCTGTGGGTGGAGCCCCCCCACACCATGCTAGCTCTGTAATTTACAAAACTGGGGCAAGTAGAGTCTCCTACCCTCAGGCAGAGAATGAAACAATGTGATAATATCCAGATGCTGCCTGGGTGAATGCCTCTACCTCTCAGCATCTTGAATTTCTACTTCATTGTAATAAAAGGATTCCCAGGATGATGTGGCCTTTTATACCACAGCATGAGGAAAATGGTAAGGACTGGGGGTGGGGTGGGGGATCAGCATATGCAAAGGCAGGTTAGTGAGAGAGCCTAAGAGTAGGTGGAAGCCCTGGTCACTTAGGGCTGGAACCGAGAGTGAGGGCACCAGAGCCAGGCAAGAAAAGTGGCCCTACTTCATAAGCTCTGTTCAGCTGTGTGATTCTGGAATCCAGGCAAATGACAAGTACATTTTTCAAGGCTGTTTATAAGGTTTAGGTTTTCTGCTTGGGAACATCTGTCTGCTTCCTTCTGGCTCTCACATCCACATAGAAAAGGAATGATAAAAGAAAGACACAAAAGAAAAACAAATAGACAATGAAGAAAGTGTTGTTTTGTTTCCTGCCTGCCCCCCTTCCACTCACAGGAAATTGCAGTGTTTAATGTTGTCCAGGAAGGCTCTAAAAGGAAGGGAAGCTCCCCAGTTATGAGTGATGGTGCACTTCCTTGCCTGGAGCCCTTGAGGCACAGCACAGCCTGCTTGTGGGTGAGGCCACACAGACTCATTTCATCAACTTGCAGGAGCCTGTCACGTGGAAGGGAGACAGATGTGATTTTCAAGGGTCCCTGAGGCTGCAGGAAGGACTCTTCTGGGGGTCCCTGCCCAGTGCACTTCCATGCAGCCTCAAGAAGAAGTAGGAAGCAGAGCAGCAAGGAGCCCTGCCAGGCCTGAGTGCCAGTGCTGCTGTGAACATCTTCGCATACCTGTGAGAGAGAAGCCTTTCGATTGGTTGGGCCATCTCTGCACAACCCCATCCTTTCTCCTATTTTCCTGTGAAACTGTTTTTGAAAGTTTTTCAAGTCACTTTGAGGTAATGTTTATCTCCAGAATGTTTTTTATTTTAAAAAAGGTCAGGGATACCTGGTTAATGCCAGAGACACTGGAATTCTAGAGGAAATGAAGTAAGAGCCTAAGTGCCCTTTTTGGTTCAGCTATGGCTGTTTTAGAGAACAATACAAATCACTTCTGCTAGAGCAGTGGACATGAGGAAAGGCAGAGAGAAGGCTCACCAGTGCCCACCCCAGACACTAAAGTGAGCATCACCAATGCATTCTCTGTCCTCCACGGAAACCACTATTTTCTCCCATGAAGGCCAAACCATAACATACTTATTTAAAATCTTGTTTTTGAGTCACCTCGTGGTTCCCAAAGTGCCACTATTAATATCTGATTGCTACATGAACCTATCAAGTGGGTGGGCCAACATAAATTGTCCCCTTTTCCAGGTGAGGCAGCTATGATGTGGTAAGGCAGTTATTTACACAATGTTTCGACAGTGGGAGTGGAGCTGCACCTCCAGGCCAGGGTTCTGCACACTGCAGGATGCAGTTCCCAGCATGATTCCATTCCTCACCCTGCAGGATCTGCCTTTCCTTGGCAGCTAGCCCTCCAGCAATGATGCATTTGACGTATATCCCCTCATAGAGAACACCTGTGTTAATGCCACCCTGAAAAATACAGCAAAAAACTCACCACCTGTCTGCTCCCTGATGGAGGGCCTCCCTGACCTTCAGGACTAAAAGAGCCCCCATCTGCCTGCCACTGTATCTCCATGTAACACCATCTTATCTATTCACTCATTTGTTTAGCATATATTATCCATGAGCAGGTGCTTATAAGAAGTATAACAATACGAGCTGTGTAAGGGAGCAGTGCTGTATCCAGCCCCAGCAATGGCCCATGGCAGGTGCTTGGAAATCAGAGCCACATCAATGTACCATACTGTCTCTCCATAAGCAACAGTCAATAAAGGTGGATGCAGCTATGGGCTATGCCTGTCACATCAATGACTGGTGCCTGGTATGTCCTGTATGCTTGGTGTGCTGGTTTGTGGATACAAAACTAGAATTAAACTATACAGTATTCAGCAACTTACTTTTTTTTTAACTTAATAATTGATCATGAACATCCCCATAGGCCACTGGATAAAGATTTAACTCTATCTTTCTCTTTCTAGTTACTTCATGCACATATATACACATAAATACAGATTGTTAGATTATTGGGATTACATCAGTCCTGTACAGTATTTTCCTCCCTCCTCCAGGATCTGCCAGATAGAGCTCACAAACCAATGCAGAGTGTCCATTATGAACAAAGTTGTGGCCAACCTGACTTTATCCTGACCTTGAAAGTGGGAGCACCAGACTCTATCACGCACAACTCTTCTCTGGGTGACTGTGGATTATCCCTCTCACCTTTTGCTTGTGTCCCTCTGGCCCACCCTGCTACCCTCTCCTTGCTGCCCAACATAAACTCAGAGTTAGGACCCATCACCCAATTCCACCCACACTGCTCATCCCAAGTTTGCCCTATGTCTCCCAGTTTGTTTTTGAACTCCCACACCCACAAAGGCCCAAACCAACATTCTTGGTTCACCCATTTCTCGTATTCTGCTTGTACCATTAAGCACATTATCAGAGGTTACCATGTGAGTGGAATGCCCATCAAGCCTCCAGATGAACTGTTATTAACTGTTTACATTCTGAGCTCTCCTAATAACTCATACAGTTATGTTGAATCCAAGTGTCACCTCTTTTTTAACCAGTTCCACAAAGCAAATTCCACTGTTATTGGTTTCTGAAAGTGATGGAGAACAAGAAGAACCAGCACCCTGCTGCAAAGAAACAAAAATAGAGAAAGTATGAGGGCATTTGCCCTGCCTAAGCTATAGCACCTCTTAGCTCTCACCTGCTCTCAGGGACTGACAGCATTGCACACCAAAACAGGCATGAATAGGGTTGGGCCAACAGGGGATTTGTTTCCAGCTTTAGCAGCTCCTCCCTATATCACCCTAGACCAGGCTCTTGATCTCTCCATCCTTAGTTTCCAAATCCATAGAACTGAAATAAGAGCTCCTCTTCTAACTGTGACTATGAATGATACCCAGCACATAGGAGGGACTCAATAAATTTAAGTCCTCTCCTATTTCTACTCAAGATACAAATATTGTTATGAGAACTGAAATTGTCCAGGCACTTCCTGGTACCATCACATATGACATCAGCCAAGTTATAGCATATTGTATACTAGATACTCAGCAGCTTCTTGAGCAGAAGAAAACCTCAGGAGGACCCCAGAAAGAGTAGCTGCATTGGGTTTCTACTTTATAGTGGATGAATCTTTGAGAGAAGGATAGAAGAGAAGAATTAACTACTACACATGACAGGCATTTTGCTTGGTATTGTGAAATAACCATATAGGATTTGTTTATTTATTCATCCAATCATGCAACAACATTAATTGAGCACCAGGAATATGGCAGTGATCAGATAGACCTGCCCATAGCGGACTACTGTTTAGTGGGGGAGAGAATTTTAATGAATTCTGCCCAGAAAATGGGACCAGAGATACTCCCAGCCTTTTGTCCTAATTCCCCCTTTTGCTTAGATACTTTCCAGCCCACCCCCATGTTGGAAAATATAACACATAGGAAACTAAGCAGACTAAAGTAAGCTAAAAAAAAATATCAGTTCAACAGAAGCCCTTTAGGCCTTGCTTCTTACAGAAAGAGGTCTTCCAAGGTGCAGTCCAGGGTGAAGGTTTCTGCTCTGCAGTCTCCTCCTCAGATTTGAAACCCAGCTCTGCCACTGACTCCCTGAGAGATTATGGGCATGTTCTTTTCCTCTCTATTCCTCAAGTATCCCACCTATAACAGGAGTAAGGATAGTAATGCCCATAGACTTGTTGTGAAGATTACATGAGATAACACACCCAAGTGCTTGGGCCCTTGCATAACACATGGTTAAGCACTCAGTAAGTGTTCAGTGTTAGTATTATTCTCTTGTTGACCCCACATCTGTCTCTTCATATGGTATGCTGTCCAGGTGAGCACAATGGCCAATCAGGAAAGAGCTAGCATTCTTCAAGCTCTACTGTGAACCATATCCTGGGAATTTTTGTCTCCACAGCTCTATGAAGAGGCATAGTTACCACAACCACAAAAGATAAAAATGAGGTTGAGAGCCTACAGTCAAGATGGCAGTGTAAGTAAACACAGTACTTGCAACCTCTCATAACCACATCAGAATTACGACTAAACTTCAGAACAACCATTATTCAGAACCATCTGAAATCTAGGAGAACAGAAGTTCCATAACTAAGAATATGCATAAGAAGCCACATTAAGACTTGTAAGTGTAACAGAAATGAGGAACACGCTGGTCCCACACCCAAACATGGGAGGGATATCTTGGCTGTGAAGGTCCCCCCCCAGGGGAAAGTGATCTCAGCCCCACACCAGGCCCCCAGTCCAGGGTTACAGTGCTGGGAAGAGAAGTCTGCATTACTTCTGGCTGTGAATGCCAGTGGAGATTGTGGCTGAGTGAGACAGCTTCTAGAGCTCCAGACATTCCTCCTAAAGGAGCCATGCACAGACTTAATCAGACTGGCTCACTCTGAGCTCCAGCAGTGGGGCAGCACTTTGAAAGGTGCTTTAGATGTATGAGGAGGAACTGAATTGTCTGGCATTATGGCAAGGACTGGAGGGAAGCTTTCTCCCAAGCAGAAGTTTCTTTGCTCAGACCTCCACCCACAGAGTCAGCAGGCAGGTGCCATATCTGAGTCTCCATCAACCTAGTTCAAACTGTTCACCCCACCCTGGTGATTCCCCGAGACCCTGACCCACCCAACTTTTGGTCCCACCCAAGCCCTTCTCAGTGAATGTTCCATACAAATGGCATGTCTTGGCTCATGCTGCTAACAGTCCTAAAAAAATCTCACAAACAAGCAGTAACTGGCCTCTGCATCCTCCATACTTCTTGCTAAGTGATCTCAGCCTGTCACTAGCAGCAACCAGTCTTGGTTCACAACTTGGCCTTTCCTGGGCACCTCCAAGCCTAGCAGAAGTAACAGCCATATGCAGATTGCCTTGTAGCTCATGCAAGGTGGCCCTGGGAGGGGCACTGGTGGCAGTTGACCTTGACTCACTCCTCTTGAGAGGCTCCAGAGCCATCACACCCATTGGACAGAATCAGATCATACTGAACCACCACCAACCTTCTTCATGAGCAACACACTCAAGGGGTGGATTCAACAGTTACCTGAGCCCTGCTGAAGTGAATTCTGCTCTGTGGGATCAGCCTCTACACAGCAGGTTCTCTACAATCTTAAGAGTCAGTACCCACAGCTGATCTGCCTGGGGGTAGATCCCTCCCATTGATGTTTCACTAGTAATCAAGGCTCAACTACAACAGTAGGGTGCACACAGCTGGCACCAAGTGAGGCGTACCTGGATCACCCAGCTCAGGTGTCTGGGGAGGCTTTGCCACTGGGCCCTGCAGGACACCTACTACATAAGGCCACTCTATCAAGACCAGGAGACATAGAGGCTCTACTTGATACGTAGAAACAAACACAGAGAGACTTCCAAAATGAGTAGATAAAGAAACATGTCCCAAATGAAAGAACAGAACAAAACTCCCCAAAAAGAACTAAACAAAATGGAGACAAGCAATCTACTGATGCAGCGTTCAAAACACTGGCTATAAGGATGTTCAATGAGCTTAGGAGATGAGTAGAGGAACTTAGTAAGAACTTCAACAAAAAGATAGGAAACATAATCATTGGAGAGGAAAACATAAAGAGGAACCAGTCAGAAATGATGAATACACTAACTGAAATGATGAATACATCACAGGGAATCAACAGTAGAGTAGATGAAGTCAAGAATCAAAACAGTGATTTAAAAGATAAGAAAGCAGAAAATACCCAATCAGAACAGCAAAAATTTTTTAAAATCTCCCAAAATAGGATAGTGTAAGAAGCCCCTGAGACAACTTCAAGCATACTAATATTGCATCATGAGGGAGCTGTAAGGAGAAAAAAAGAGAGCAAGAAAATGAATGCTTATATGAAAAAAATAATGGTGGAAAACTCTCCTAACCTGGTGAAGGAACTAGACATACAAGTCCAGGAAGAGCAGAGAGTCCCAAACAAGATAAACCCAAAGAGGCCCCAAACAAGACATACCATAATTAAAATGCTGAAGGTTAAAGACAAAGAGAGAATCTTAAAAACAGCAAAAGAAAATCAATTAGGATGGTGGTGAGGTAGGTGGGAGAGGAACCCACTTTCCCCTGCACTCAGCTGGAATACCTAGCTGATCTTCTGAGGAACTGAGTGAATAGCCAATAGAATCCCAGCTTATATGAAGTTTTGAGGCCTAAATTGTAGAGGATGTTGAAAAACAGATGGTATAGATGGTAAGGTCCCTGGGACCTGTGCAGGGACCAAGGCTGCTGTGGCCCCCAGCCCAGCACCTGTTGCCATGGTTGGTGGTAGCCACAGGATCTTTAGAGGAGAGCCAGATCAGCAGCTCCCTCCCCTACCAAAGCATGGAAGACATTGTGGCATCACCATGAGAGACCTGTATGCTTGAAGCCACTGCAGGGAATAAAGACCAGATGGGAGATGCACAGAGGTGATGTTCACCTGCTGGGACTGTGGATACCGGCCTAGGTCATTACCAGAGAAATGTGGGAACTGGGTGACATCTGGAGAAGGGAGAAGAGTTGGGCCTTGACGGACCCTGATCTGGATAGTCTCTGGTCAGTTAGAAAGTTGGGTTGTGTGAAAAGCCAGGTACTTGTTAAGAATGGCAGGCTTAAACAAGTAGATTTTACTCAAAAAAAGGCTCTCAGCCCCTGTTTAAGGAACTCTTGTGCAGTGGCTGGCTCTCATGGTGGTGGGCTCACATGGCAGTAGGCTTGTTCAGTAGCTGGCTAGTGAAGAGGACCATCAGAGGAGGGCAGCAGGGTTCAGGGAGTTAGCACTCCCCAGAGAGACTTAATTTAGTAGGAGAACTGAACTGCTCTAAAGAGACTTTAAGAATGCACAGCACCCAGGCCAGCAAAGATGGAGAAGGTAGTTGAGTTGCCCCTAATCAGTGCACCTCATGGATGGCACAACTGGTGGACTAAATGTGCTGGCCTGGCCATAGATGAACTGTGGGGACCAGGCAGCAGTGGCAGCACATGGAGGACCTGGGTTGGAGGCTGGGCAACAGTGAATACTGCAGCCCAGACCTGGCCCCAGTGCTCACAAAACCACAGGAAGGGAGAAAAGTGAACCCCAATCCCCTTCCACCTCCAGTATCCAGGAAGACCAGCAGAACTTGCTTGATGGCAAGAGGCTTTTTTTTTTACCCCTCTTACAAGTGAGACAATAAGACCTGGAGCTGTGAAAGTTTCAGAGACACATCCAGAGGGGGAAGACAAGGCTAATACCAACAACTGAGAAAATGAGACAAATTTCACTTTGCTATCCTATAGAACTTGCATGTTATTGTTTATTTGTACTATTTTTTCATTATTTGCACTTCTTTTATTTTATTAGTATTTTTTATTTCTCTTCTGTCTATTTAGTTTTCTTCATTTTATTTGTTTGTTTAATTGCATTGTTTCACTGGTTGTTTTTGTTCTCTCTTTCATAGCATATTTTAATTTTCCTGCTTTCACTTCACTTATGTTCCAACAGCACACTACTCTAGGTCATGTAATTCCTATTCTTGTTTTTCAGATCATATAGTTCCTGTCATATTATTGTTTTTCCAGTATTTTTGTAAATATTTGTTCTTCCATATAATTTGTAAATAATACACAGCACCCCTCCTGGATCTTAGCCCATTTCACTATCTGTGGAACTTTATTACTGTTTAGTTAACTCTATTCTCTTGTACACTACACCTGTTTTTCTATCTATTTTTCCCACTACATTTCATAATCTAACCTCCCCAAAGGGCTCTGTTTTTTGGATCCAGCTCACAATCCTTCTGCCCTCTAACAAGAGCCTTATCTCTTCTCCACCTTTTATAAAAAGTGGCTAGTTGGGTGAAATATCACACTTAACACTACACTTATCCAAAAGGTCTCCTATCTCTTCTCTATGCATAAGTACTTTAAATCCAATAGAACACACTCCTTCTGTCTTAATACTTTTTTTTTAGTTGCCCTGACTGGGAATCAAACCTGCAACCCCTTAGTGTGTACGTTGGTACTCAATCCACTGAGCCACAACAGCCAGGACTGTCTTAATCCATTTTTCCTTCCTCCTCCAACTGATCACATAAAAGAGTAGGTGGGAGCTGAGAACACCAGTATACCTGGTAGAAGAGAGAACCCACCAACAAAGGAACCATCAACAGATAAAACAGGAAGATGGCAGAGGAGTGAGTAGAAACCATGCTAGCCTCCACCCAGGACCAGTCTGGAATTATGACTAAATGGTGGAGAAATTACCCAGAACAAACAACTAAACAAGAGCAAGAGAGAAGCATCATAATTTTGGACAGACAGAAGAACCAGCTTCAACACAACTTCTCTGCACCTGCACAACACTATACAAGATGTGGTAGGCAGAGAGACCCTCAGTTAGCCAGCTGGAGAGAAGGACCCACCAAAGAAAGACACAATAACAATCAAAACCAATAAATCTAGAGACCCAGCATAAGCAACAGCCCAACAGCAGTAGGTTCAGGAGATCAAGGAGACTGCACGACTGAATGCCACAGGTCTCCTACCATAGAAGTTCACAACACAAATCAAGGGAGTCAGAACAGATCAATTTAAGAAGCACAGGCTCACCAGAAGAGTCTCACAAACAATGGGAAGACAAGAAACAAACCACAAATGAAAGGAAAGGAGGAAGCCTCAGGAAAAATGCTAAATGAAATAGAGTCAAGTCAACTATCAGATATTGAGTTCAAAGCAATGGTTATCAGGAACCTCAATGAGCTCACAGAGATTTACCAAAAACTACAGAGAAATAATGATGAACTCACTGCAAACTATATCAACATGAAAAAGGAAATAGAAACTATCAACAAGGACCAAGAGGAAATGAAGAATACAATTTCTGAGTTGAAGAACACAGTAGAAGGAATCAAAAGCAGATTAGATGAATCAGAGAATTGAATCAGATTAGATGAATCAGAGAATTGAATCAGATAGATGAAGGACAAGGTAAAAAATAAAACTCCTAGGAGGAGGAAGAAAAGGAAAAAATACTCAGAATGAACAAAGAGATGTTAAGGAAACTGCAGGACCACATGAAACATAATAATAACTGTATAATAGGGTTACTAGAAGGAGAAGAAGAGCAAAGGATAGAAAACCTGTTCAAAAAAGTAATGAAGAAAACCCCCCCTAATATGATGACAGAAAAAATCACATGAATCCAGGAAGCACAGAGAGTCCCAATCAAGAGGAACCCAAAGATGCCCACTTCAAGACATATTATAATTAAGTGGCAAAATTCCAATAACAAAGAGAGAATCTTAAAGGCACCAATGGAGAAACAACAAGTAACATACAAGGGAGCCCCAATAAGACTAGCATCTGACTTCTCAATGGAAATGCTCAAAGCCAGAAGGGACTGGCAAGAAATATTCCAAACAATGAAAAACAAAGAGCTACAACTAAGACTACTACCTCCAGCAAGGCTCTCAATTAAAATGGAAGGCAAAATAAGGGGTTTCTCAGACAAAAAAAAAGCCTCAAAGAATATACTTCCTACAAACCAGTATTACAAGATATGCTAAATGGACTGTTTAAAAAAGAAAAAGAAGAAAAAGAGAGAGAGCAAGGAACACAGGTATAAAGAAGTAAAATTGCAATGACTAAGTAACTATCAATAATAACCTTAAATGTAAATGGATTAAATGTTCCAATCAAAAGACATAGAATAGCTGAAGGGATAAGAAAATATGAACCACACATATGATGCCTACAAGAGACCCACCTAGGAACAAAAGACCTACATGGACTGAAAGTGAAGGGCTAGAAACAAATATTCCAAGCAAATAGAGAGGGAAAAAAGCCAGGGTAGCAATACTGATATCAGACAAAAAAGACCTCAAAAAAATGGCCATAAAATCAGACCCAGAAGGTCACTTCATAATTCTCAAGGGAAGAAGACATAAACATTAAAACATTTATGCACCCAACATAGGAGCACCCAAATATATAAGGAAAATCTTGGAGGACATCAAGAAAAATATTGACAGCACCACAATTATACTAGGGGATCTCAACACCCCACTGTCAAAAATAGATCTTCCAAACAAAATATCAACAAAGATATTGTGGCATTGAACAATGCCCAAGATCAAATGAACTAAACTGATATATATATCTATATATATATAGATATATATATCTATCTATATATATATATAGATAGATAGATAGATATATATATGTGACCTTGAATCCCAAAAAAGCAAAATACACATTCTTTTAAAATGCACATGGAATATTTTCAAAGATGACATGATAGGACACAAAACAAGCCTCAACAAATTCAAGAAAATGGAAATCATATCAAGCATTTTCTCTCACCACAAGGGACTGAAACTAGGAACCAACCTCAAGGAAAAAAAACTCAAAAAAACTCAAATTTCTGGAGATTGAATAGCATGCTATTAAACAATGAATGGGTTAAAAATGAGATAAAGGAAGAAATCAAAAAGTTTCTGGAAACAAATGAAAATAAACTCACAAAATTTCAAACTTTGGGACACAGCAAAAACAGTCCTGAGAGGGAAGTTCATAGTGATATAGGCCTACCTAGAAAAGATACAAACATTTGAAATAAACATCCTAATGGTACACTTCCAAGAACTGGAAGAACAACAACAAATACAGCTCAGAGCAAGTAGAAGGAAGGAAATAACCAAGATCAGAGCAGAATTAAATGACATAGAAATGACAGGAACAATTCTAAGGATCAATGAATCCAGGAGCTGGTTCTTTGAAAAGATAAACAAAATCAACAAGCCTTTAAGCAGGCTCATCAAGAAAAAAAGAGAGAGGACCCAAATAAACAGAATCAGAAATGAAAGAGGAGAGATTACAACAGATACCACAGAAATACAAAGCATTGTAAGAAATTACTATGAAGAACTACATGCAAGAAATTTGAAAACCTTAGTGAAGTGGACAAATTTCTAGAAAAACATAATCTTCCAAAACTGAATGAAGATGAAGCACAAGCCCTGAACAAACCAATAACAGCTTATGAAATAGAAGCAGTAATGAACAAGCTGCCAGCACACAGTCTGTGGAACCAGCACACAGTACACAAGCTGCTGTGAAACCACAGATGGTGGTTTCACAGCAGAATTTTACAAAACACATAAGGAAGAGCTAACCCCTATCCTTCACAGACTATTCCAAAAAATTCAGGCAGAGGGAAGACACTAAACTTTTTTTAAGAACCCAGAATCACCCTAATTCCAAAACCAGATGAAGATACAACAAAGAAAAAAAACTATTGGCCAATAATGATGATGAATATAGATGCCAAAATCCTCAACAAAATATTGGCAAATCGCATCCAGCAATACATTAAAAAGATCACACACCATGATCAAGTGGGATGCATCCCAAGGATGCAAGGAAGTTACAATATTTGCAAATCAATAAATGTGATACATCACATAAACAAAGGGAAAGAAAAAAATCACATCATCCCATCAATAGATGCACAAAAAGCATTTGATAAGGTATAGCACCCATTTATAATAAAAACACTCAGCAATGTGGGAGTAGAGGGTGCATGCCTCAACATGATAGAGGCCTTATATGAGAAACCCACAACCAGCATCACACTCAATGGGCAAAAACTAAAAGCTTTCCCACTAAGATCAGGAACAAGACAAGGATGTCCATTTTCGCCCCTTCTATTCAACATAGTATTGGAAGTTTTAGCCATAATGATCAGACAAGAGAAGGAAATAAAAAGCACACCAATTGGACAGGAGGAAACAAAATTGTCATTTGCAGATGACATTATAGTGTGCATAGAAAATCCTATAGACTCCACCAAAAAAAAAAAACCACTTGACTTAATAAATCAATTTGGCAAAACAGTGGGATATAAAGTCAATATCCAGAAATCAAAGGCATTTTTGTATACAAAAAATGAAACATCAGAAGTAGAAATCAAGAAAATAATCTCATTTGAC
Source organism: Anoura caudifer (assembly GCA_004027475.1). Classification (NCBI taxonomy): domain Eukaryota; kingdom Metazoa; phylum Chordata; class Mammalia; order Chiroptera; family Phyllostomidae; genus Anoura; species Anoura caudifer. Next base: position 96,433 of record PVKU01003288.1, read on the forward strand.
ATAGCAAAAAAAAAAAAAAAATACCTAGGAATAAACCTAACACAGGATGTAGAAGACCTGCACTCAGACAACTACACAATACTGAAGAAAGAAATCAAGGAAGACACAAACAAATGGAAACATATACTGTGTTCATGGATTGGAAGAATTAACATCATCAAAATGTCCATAGTACCAAAAGCAATTTACAGATTCAATGCAATACCTATTAAAGTACCAATGGCATATTTCACATAGACAAACACTTCAAAAATTTATATGGAACCAGAAATGACCCAGAACAGCTCCTGCAATTTTGAGAAAGAAGAACAAATTAGGAAGGATCACAATACCTGATACCAAACTGTATTACAAGACCACTGTAATCAAAACAGCCTGGTACTGGCATAAGAACAGACACACAGACCAAAGGAACAGAACAGAGAGCCCAGAAAGAAACCTAAATCTCTATGGTCAATTAATATTTGACAAAGGGGGCAGCAACATAAAATGGAGTAAAATTAGCTTCTTCAACAAATGGTGTTGGGAGAGCTGGACAGCTATATGCAAAAAAAAAAAAAAGAAAGAAACTCGAGCATCAACTTACACCATACACAAAAATAAATTCAATTGGATAAAAGATTTAAATATAAGTTGTGACACCATAAAAGTCCTAGAGGAGAACATAGGCAGGAAAATCTGAGATATTCCATGCAGCAATATTTTCACCAATATGTCCCCTACAGCAAGGGACATAAAGGAAAGAATAAACAAATGGGATCTCATCAAAACAAAAAACTTCTGCATGGCTAAAGGAAACAGTATTAAAATAAAAAGAGAACCCAGTGTATGGGAAAACATATTTGCCGATGATACCTCAGACAAGGGTTTAATCTCCAAAATATATAAAGAACTCACATGACTTCACTCTAAGAAGACAAGCAACCTAATTAAAAAATGGGCAAAGGACTTGAACAGACACTTCTCCAAGGAGGACATACAGAGGGTTCAGAGACATATGAAAAGATGCTCAATATTGCTAGCTATCAGAGAGATGCAAATTAAAACCACAATGAGATACCACTTCACACCAGTCAGAATGGCCATCATAAACAAATCAACAAACAACAAGTGCTGAAGAGGTTATGGAGAAAAGGGAACCCTAGTGCACTGTTGGTAGGATTGCAGACTGGTGCAAACACTATGGAAAACAATATAGAATTTTCTCAGAAAACTAAAAATGTATCTGCCTTTTGACCCAGCAATTCCACTACTAGGATTATATCCTAAGAACACTGAAACAGCAATCCAAAAGAACCTATGCAGCCCAATGTTCACAGCAGCACAATTTACAATAGCCAAGTGTTGGAAGCAGCTTAGGTGCCCATCAGCAAATCAATGGATGAAAAATCTATGGTACATTTACACAGTGGAATTCTACGTAGCAGAAAAAAAGGAGCTCCTATCCTTTGCAACAGCATGGATAAAACTGGAAAGCATTATGCTAAGCGAAATAAGCCAGGTGGTGAAAGACAAATACCATATGATCTCACCTTTAACAGGAACTTAATCAACAAAACAAGCAAACAAACAAAATATAACCAAAGACACTGAAATTGAGAACTGGCTGACAGGGACCAGAGGGGAGGGAATTTCAGGGGGAAAGCGGAAGGGTTTGCAGGAACAAGTATAAAGGACACATGGACAAAAACAAGGGTGAGGTGGAAATATGAGGGAGGTGGAGAGGGCTTGGGGGGTGGGCTGGAATGGGAGTAAAAGGCAGAAAACTGTATTTGAACAATTACAATAAAATTAAATTAAATTAAAAACAAAGCAAAACAAAGAACAGCCACAACTTCCAGAAAATCATTTGTATAGAAGTCCAACAGCCAAGGAGTTAAAGAAACATTCATCCAGACTGGTAGGAGGGACTGAGACAGGCATCAGGGGCAGAGAGGACACATGGAAAGACAAGGTGGTGGACCATGCAGGCGATTCCACAATCACAAGCAGATAAGCCAGAGGAGCAACCGGGGAACAAGACAGACTGTGAAACCCAGGGTTTCAGTGTGGGAAACTAAAGACTCAAAACCCCTGGCTGTAAAAAATCTGTGGGGGTTGTGGCTTTGGGAGAAACTCCAAGCCTCATGGGAGAGTTTGTTGGAGAGGCCCACATGGTCCTAAAACATAGACAAGCCCACTCACTGGAGCATCAGCACCTGAAAGGGCACAATCGCTTACAGGAAGCAACGGAAGTGACAGAAAGTGTGGCTAGAGCCAAACAAGCAGCATTGTTCCCTCTCTAATCCCTCCCCCACAGACAGCACCACAAAGCAAGAAAGAAGGTTGCCTGTCCCTGGCCAATACCTAGCCTCCCCCTCTTACCACATAACAAGTGTGCTGAAACAAAGAAATATGACCCAAATGAAAAAACAGATCAAAACTCGAGAAAAAATACAACATAACCAATGAAGAGATAGACAACCTGTCAGATGCAGAGTTCAAAACACTGGAAATCAGGATGCTCACAGAAATGGTTGAGTACAGTCACAAAATAAAGGAAGAAATGAAGGCTATACAAAGTGAAATAAAGGAAAATACACAGGGAACCAACAGTGAAAGGAAGGAAACCGGGACTCAAATCAATGACTTGGAACAAAAGGAAGAATTAAGCATTTAACTAGAACAAAATGAAGAAGCAAAAATGCAAAAAAAAAAAAAAATGAGGAGAAGCTTAAGAACCACTGGGAAAACTTCAAGCATTCCAACATTCGAATCATGGGGGTGCCAGAAGGAGAAGAGGGAGAGCAAGAAATTTAAACCTATTTGAAAAAATAATGAAGAAAACTTCTCCAATCTGGCAAAGAGAATAGACTTCCAGGAAGTCCAGGAAGCCCAGAGAGTCCCAAAGAAATTGGATCCAAGAAGGAACACACATAACTACATTACCCAAGATTAAAGATAAGGAGAGAATCTTAAAAGCAGCAAGTGAAAAGAAGACAGTTACCTACAAAGGAGTTCCCATAAGACTATCAGCCAATTTCTCAAAAGAAACTTTGCAGGCAAGAAGGGGTTGGCAAGAAGTATTCAAAGTCAAGAAAGGCAAGGACCTCCATCCAACATTTATCTAGCAATACTATCATTTAGAATGAAAGGGCAGATAAAGTGCTTCCCAGATAAGGTCAAGTTGAAGGAGTTCATCATCACCAAGTCCTTATTATATGAAATGTTAAAGGGACTTATCTAAGAAAAAGAAGATGATCAAAACTATGAACAGTAAAATGACAACAAATTCACAACTATCAACAACTGAACCTAAAACAAAAACAAAAACAAATTAAGCAAACAACCAGAACAGGGACAGAATCACAGAAATGGAGATCACATGGAGGGTTATCGGTGGGGAAGGGGAGGGAGAGAATGGGTTGAAAAGGTACAGGGAATAAGAAGAATAAATGGTAGGTACAAAACAGACAGGAGGAGATTAAGAATAGTATAGGAAGTAGAGAAACCAAAGAACTTGTATGTACAACCCATGGACATGAACTAAGGTTGTGGGAGGAATGGCGGGGGCAGTGCAGGGAGCAGGGGAGAGAAAAATTGGGACAACTTTAATAGCATAATCAATAAAATATACTTAAGAAATAATAAACAAATACAGTAAATTTGAAGGATACAAAATCAATGTGCAAAAATCCATTGCGTTCCTATACACTAACAATGAATTTTGGAAAAAGAAATGAAAAAACAATTCCTCTTGCAACTGCAACCAAAAGAATAAAATTCCTAGGAATAAAGTTAACAAAGGATATGATGGACCTATACACTGAAAACTAGAAGACGTTATTAAAAGAAATTGAAGAAGACACAAAGAACATGGAAAATAATTCCATGTTCATGGATTGGAATAATCAACATAGTTAAAATGTCCATATTATCTATAGTAATATACAGATTTAGTGGAATTCCCCATCTAAATCCCAATGGCATTCTTTAAATAAATAGAATTAAAAAATCATCACAATTGTATGGAACCACAAAAGCCCCCCAAATAGGAAAACAATCTTGGGAAAAAAGAATGAAATCAAAGATATCATACTCCTTGACTTCAAATTTTACTACAAAGTAAAAATAATCAATACAGCATGGTATTGGCAGAAAAACAGGCACTCAGACAAATGGAACAGAATTGAAAGCCCAGAAATAAACCCACAGGTATACAGGTAATGAACTTTCTATGAAGGAGCCAAAATCATACAATAAAGAAAATTTAAAAAACAATAATAATAAATAAATAAATAAATAAATAAATAAATAAATAAATAAATAAATAAAATAGCCCTAGCCGGTGTGGCTAAGTTGGTTGGCGCATCATCACACGCACTAAGAAGTTGAAGGTTTGATTCCCAGTGAGGCCACATGCCGGAGTTAGAGGTTCCATTCCTGGTTGGGGCATGTGTGGGAAACAACCAATCAATGTTTCTCTCTCTCTGTCTGTCTCTCTCAAAGCAATAAAAAAATGTCCTTGAGTGAGAATAAAAAATATATATTTAAAAAAGTTAAAAGTGAAAAGAAAGCCTTTTCATTAAATGGATCTGGGAAAACAGGAAAGCTGCATGCAAAAATAAATAAATAAATAAAAGTAGACTGCTATTTGTCACCATACACAAAAATTAACTCAAAATAGGTCAAAGAGCTAAGTATATTACCGGAAACAATCAAATACATAAGAGAAAGCATACTAAACTTATTGACCTTGGTCTCATGAATTTGGCTTCAAAGGCAAGGGAAGTAAAAGTGAAAATAAATGAATAGAATGATATCAAACTGAAAAGCTTTACACAGAAAAAAAAATCAACAAATCAAAAAGGCAACCAGCTGAATGAAAGAAGATATTTGAAAACAACACCTCCCATAAAAGGTTAATATCTAAAATATATAAAGAACTCATACAACTTAACAACAACAAAATCCAATTTAAAAAATGGGCAGAGGACCTGAACAGACACCTCTCCCAAAGAAGACATACAAATGGCCAATAATAGATATATGGAAAGATGCTCAACCTCACTCACTGTTAGGAAAATGCAAATCAAACCTACAATGAGATACCACCTCACACCTGTTAGAATGGCTATTATCAACAAGACAAGTAATAATAACAAATGTTGAGAAATTGTGGAGGAAAAGGAACCCCCATTCACTGCTGGTGGGAATGTAAACTCATACTATGGCACATAATAGAGAGTTTCCTCAAAAAATTGAGAATAAAGTTACCATATGGCCCAGCAACCCCTCTTTTCGATATCTATCTCCCAAAACTTGAAAACATTTATTCACAAGGTATATGCACCTCTCTGTTCATTGCAGCATTATTCAAGGTGGCCGAGGCATGGAAACAACTAAAATACCATTTGATAGATGATTGGAAAAAGATGTGGCTGATACACACACACACACACACACACACAATGGAATAGTAGTCAGCCATAAGAAAAGATGAAATACTACCTTTTGTGACCATATGGATTGATCCTGAGAATATCATGCTAAGCAAAATAAGTCAGGTGGAAAAGTCAAGAACCATATGATTTCACTTATGTGTGGGATATAAAACTGAAAGCAACAAGTGAACCAATAAAACAAACAAAAACTCATAGACACAGACAGTGGCATGGTGGTTAACAGAGGGAAAGGGATTAGAGGGAGTAGTAAAGGGTAAAGAGGGGTCAAATATATGGTAATGGAGGATTTGATTTTGGGTGGTGGGCATGGAACGCATCATACAGATGATGTACCATAGAACTGTACACTTGAAACCAATATAATTTTATTAACAAATATCACCCTGATAAATTTAATTTTAAAAATATTTTAAAATGGTTAAGATGGTAAACTTTATATTATGTTAATTTTATCATAATTAAAACAAGCTTTTAAAATGCAAATCTAAAAAGCAGTTATTTACTGAAAGCCTCTCCATGCTTGCCTGAGAGCTGAGGAAACAACAGGCACATTGCTGTGGTCTGGAGTCTCACTGTTTAACAGGACACTCAGACAAGTGCTTGTGGATTTAGAGTGGAAGGGGATGGGGAAGCTAACGTAAAGGGAGCTGGTGACATCAAGAAGCTACCCTTTTGCCACAGAAAAGGTGGTGGGAAGCAGGTAGCTGGATTCCTGGTGGAAAAGGACAAGCCTGGCAAGAGTTTTGTATCAGGACTAGCACCCTGGTATGACTATTCTCAGGGCTGCTGAGTAAACACCTGCTCAGGAGTGGCCCTGGGGATGGAGCCCCATTTCTTTCATGGAAGTGCCTGCATGCAGTCTCACCCTTCCTGTCCCGGCTCTGGACCTTTTAGTCACATGCCCTGGGCTCCAGGCCCACATCATGAACTGCTCCTGCCCACACAGGCCCTGAGCAGTCACCTGTGAGAGCACCATGGGGCAGGGACTATGTCCTGTTCACTGATGACTCCTCAGCACCTAGCCCAGGGCAGGTACACAGCAGGTGCTCAACTAATTTTCTAGCAATAGTGCTGGGCCTTTGCTCATGGCATTCCTGTGTATCCCCCCACCTGCTCCTCCTACTGGTGCCACATTCTTGGTGCAGCTCTCCCTATCCCCCTTACTGGGAAACAACCTCACCCTCCAGGGAGCCATAACACTGCTATATCTGTGTCTGTCTTAGGTATTAAACCCATACTATGCAACTTAAGAGGGTTTATGTTCCTACAATCTCCCCTTGAGACAAGGAGAAGGGCACCAACATTAGGACACTTAACTGCTGACTCAGCCATATTCATTGTTCATTTCATTCCCACAGCCACCCAGTGGGGCAGATATTCTGTTATCATCACTGGACAAATGAGAAAACTGAGGCACGGGTATGTTAAATAATTTGATCAAGCTCACAGAGTAGTAGACAGCTGAGTAGGTATTGGTAATTTCAAAACACTGAACTCACTCCAGGATTCTGTCTAAAGGCAATCCATGGCTGAGCCATCTTTATATCAGCCACAGCAGAAATGCTGAATGTCTCGTCCATGTCACAGACACAACAGAGCTGGAAGGATGTCAGCCCTGGGCCCACCCCAGACTCTGAACATAGCAATGATGGACAGTTTCATGTGAGCACAAGCTCAGCTCATGCTGCCTCAAATTTGATCCTCTTGTCCTAGAGTCTCCTGTACACCTTGGCCACCCTCCCCCACTGCTCCCACCTTGCCCAAAACTATAGGAGAATTAATACCTCCCAGACAATCTCTCACCCAAGTGGGGTGGGAGCAGTGCATAAGTGTCCACCCTTCTCTCCTGTAGACGAACAATTTTGGAGGCCTTCTTACAATCCTGTTCAAATTAAGCCCTCAATGCCCACAACTACCTTGATGACACTGCCTCCTTGCCACCCCCCTTGTTTTTGACCTTCCCTTCTTCCTTCTCTCTCTCCACACTCACTTCTACTTCCTGAAATCACCTCCACAAAAAACCACCTGCACCCAAGCCATTTCTCTGGCTGTTTCTGGGGGCCTTCCAGATGACTGAGGACCTTAGAATTCCCTTTTCATTTAAGGATTAATAGTAACCCCTGAAGTGAGTTATTAAAGGGCTGTAAAAATTTGGCATTTGAAAACTAAAATTAGAATAGTACTAGAGTTTACTGAGGAAGTTAATTCAGCTTTCTATTGATAAGGCTGGCTTCCATGCAATGCCTCAAATCCCCTACCCATAGGTTACTAGAAGTCCCACCATCCTCAGGAAGGATGCTTTGCAATCAACACATTCTCAAGGTGACCTTGTGTTAAGAACTGCCCTGCCTGTTTTCAGAAGCTATAACCTCCCATGGCTAAGGCTGAGTGAGAGACCTTGGGACCATAAGCCACTAAGGAGACAAAGCTTATCTCCCTGACAGGGGTGCTGCCTCTGCCCCTTTCACTTCACCCTGCTTGGCTCTGGGTGGATGACTGATTAGCCAATGATGGGAAAGATTCCTCAAGGGAGGGATGACCTAAGACAGTCATGGTCATGAGGGGGGCCCTCAGGGAAGGACTTGGGGGGCTATGGGAGAAGGGGGTGGTGGACCCTTGCCCCTCAGCTTTGACATAGCCTGAGTCCTCATTCTGAGAGGAGTCTCCTAATCTCTTGGCTACCTTACTTCCTCTGCTTGACTTAAGCCTGAAACAATGCCAGAGGTGGGTGCATTCCTGTGCTGGATAGGGCAGGTTCCCTGGGGGTGATCAGGACTAAGAAAGAAGGCATAAAAATCCTATTAAACCTACTTTGCTAATACTCTCAATTTAAATGATAAGGGTCCAAGCAGGAAATGAGTTTGTTTCCCCAAAGTTTTATGGCCCTTTAGCTATCTGACCCTGACTCTAAATAAACCCTCAGAGTTCTTTGAATGTTATCTATTTTTTGATCATTAATGCCTGACAATGATTGATGAGCCTTATGTATACTCCCTGTATTCCTATACAAATTAAACCCAATAAAAGCCCATTGAGGAACAGGCTCCTGGCCCTTCTCCTTTGAGAGATTGGCCACCTTTCCTCCCCGAGCGGATCATGTCTTGGTAGACTTATTCTCATCCATGGTGGCTGTGAGGCCCTGCAGGCAGAGCTCCCCTCCCCACAACCTTGAGCTAGTCACAGCTTCTTTAGGCTTTTAAACTATAAAGTGCTATAAAGTATCATCACTTTGAATAACAGATTAAAGGTAGTCACAAATTCTTGGACGTTCCTACATCAACAGGTGGAGTCCATTTCTATTACTCTTAAATCTGTGTTGATCTGTGACTACTTGACCAAATGAGTAAGTCAGAAGTGATGCTGTGGCTGCTCCAGACCCAGCCTTTAAATAGACTGGCAGCCTCACCTTGGGCCCCTGGAGCCCTGATCTGCCATGTGGAAGCCTGACTACCTTGCTGGAGGCACCACATGGAGAGGTCCTGAGACTGCATGGGAGTGAGAGAGCCCAGCTGGGCTCACCATCCTAGTCATCCCCACAATAGGGCCAGACACATGAGCACAGCTGTCTTGAAACCTCTAGACCAGTCCTGCTGACTACAGTCAACACCACATGAAGCAGAAGATTCAGCCAACTAAGCCGTGCTTGAATTTCTTATTCAGAAAACTGTGAAATAGAGTAACAAAATGGTGGTTGTTTTCAGCCACTGTGTTTTGGAGTAGTTTATTACACAGCAACAGATACAGTTCGCTTCATCATTATTGATTCAGTTTGCAGTGCATAGTGATACATATTTGCATTAACGGAATTTGGTGCAATAATTTTTAAAAATTACTTTAAGATGTCAAAGTTCAGATGAATTGTCCATACCTGTTTGCTGAAGCAGGTGTATAACTCATCCAAAAAAAACCACAACTCCTTCAGCAAGCTTCATCAATCAGGTGCTGCCTGTGAATCTGTGCTATTTATATAGCTTGCCATGTAAGTGTAATCTAGTTTCTAGGCTATTTGTGAATCTTTTGCTACAATGTCAAGTTGTATTAGTAAGCTCATTATTTTCACTTTAAAATTCAATTGCAAATGATCCATCAACAGAGAAAGTAGCATAGTATAGATGTTAGGAGTAAGAGACTCCAGGGTCAGCTGTGTGGGTTCAAATCTCAAACACTGTTTCTCTCCCTGTAGAACTGATAAAACAATAGAAACTACTTAAGAGGTTGTGGGGGTTAGTTGATGTATACGCATGCTTAGAACAGTACCTAGCTCATGATAAGACCAAATATGGTTATAGCAACCTATCTACTTTTTCCTCTTCAATTTCATATTCTCACCTAATTTTTTCTTCACTAAAAGGTAGAAAAACATAGAAGGGAGATGGAATATCTCCCTTCTTGTGTTTAGCAGAGACTTTTCCTATAGGCAGCCTTTAGGAAATCTCTGCAGAATTAGTTGCTATTTACCCAGTGAATATACACTTCCCTTAGATATCTGACACCCTTTAAATAATTTCTCTAGGAATAGATTGCTCTGAAGCACCATGTACATGGTGGTTTGGGCCCAGAGAAAGGATGTGCCAAGACCACCTGCTTTTGATTTCTAGTGCTCCTGTCTCCCTTCAGGTGTCCATGGTGACATTGTTCAGGGATGTGCACAGCAGTCTTCCTGCAGGGTCTTCCAGCCTGGGCGTGAACAGCACATATTCTGAGCATGACAATCTCTTAATCCAAGTGAGAGGCTTGGACTGGGCCAGTGTGCAAGACTCAAATTGTCCATTTGCACACACCATAGTCTGAAATTTGGTAGAAAAAGATAAAAATAAACACAAGAATGGTGTTGGCTCTACTGCTCGCTCTTGTCGCAACAACACATCCCAGGCCCCATACTGTGTTCTCTCTATTCTTTTCCTGCTCTTTTTCCTCATGTGAACTTGCTCTTGTGATAGGCGCTGAGATTGCCAAGTCTCCCTAATTAGCACTTACTAATGAGAGAAATGTCGAAGACATAAGAAGGAAGAAACAAGATGCTCACCCTCCCACTATAGCTGGCAGGTCTCTAATCCAAGAGATCAGATGTGTATGAACCCGACAGCATCCACAGCAACGTCACCATGCCATCAGAGCCCTCTACAACATTAACTGCCACCATCTATTCTGCTTGCTGCCTTCACAAAACTGTCCTCACAAATGTAACAAATGGGTCTTCAAATTACCTGGGCCCCCAAATTAGGCTTTGCCCTGTGAAATATAATCCTCAATCTCAATACAGTTTAGTTCCCTGGTAATAATATTTAAATTAAAATCAGATTTTATGAAATATGGGTACATATCAGATGTGTTGAGTCCAGCTTCAACATTCCATTCATGTAGAAAGATGTAATAAATGATTCTAATGAAGTCCTTAACTTGAGACCATGAATGTGAGTCATTATTCTTATCATTCATAAGAAATTGAGATTTTGTACATAGATCCTGTAAATTAACTATGCTTTTACGCATAGTTTACGCCAGTTTATATTTTAAGAAAAGGAAAATAATGACTGTGTGCTGGTCAACTTCTGCCTGAAGGAAAGAGTGCTCAGGCACATAGGGCTTGCGTGGCTCCAGCTTTGTGTGTGTGTGTGTGTGTGTGTGTGTGTGTGTGTGTGTGTGTAAGCCTGGTGCAGTGCTGTGGCTGTGGGCACTGTTTCCTCAAGCAGACCCCTCACCTTCCCTACAGTGGTGCCTGGTCCATTGCTAGGGCTTTGCCCACTGAAACAGGTAACTTTAAAAATACTTTTTGAGAACTTTCTGTATCTATGAGGCATTTGGTATCATGATTCACATACAGTGAACAAGAAAGAGTGGAAGAATATAAACAGTTTAAAATGACCTATAGCTTTTGCAAAAATTGCATAGTATCTTACTCTAGAGCTTGGATCTTATTCAGACACATAGCAACAGCAATGGTAACCTCAACACCAACAACTCATATATGAGGTCTGTCCAGAAAAAGTCCAGCCTTTGTAAATATAATGAGAATAGTTTGCACAACATCAATGTAACCTGGCAGCCAAGGAGAGTGGACTGGATTGCACATGCATGGACAGTGATGACTTCATTGTACTAGTCAGTGAGAGTGGTAGACACCATTGAATGACCATGTGTGTACTGTGTGGCCATCACATTCAAAATGACTGAGCAAGTAGAGCAATCAATCTGCATCAAATTTTGTGTTAATCTTGACTATTCATCCATGGAAACTATTCAGATGATTCAGAAGTCCACAGCTATGGGCAACTGCAGCTTGGCAGCTTCACAACAACACCACACTCGCTTATGCATCACATCTCATACAGAGTTTTTTGGCAAAACATCAAATCATCCAGGTGACTCAGCCCTCCTACAGCCCTGATTTGATGCCCTGTGACTTCTCACTTTTCCCCAAATTAAAATCACCTTTGAAAGAACAGAGATATCAGAGCTTCGATGAGATATAGGAAAATATGATGGGGCAGCTGATGGCAATTGGGAGAACTGTGTGAGGTCCCAAGGTGCCTATTTTGAAGGGGAACTGAGGTATCATTGCCCTATGTACAGTGTTTCTGTATCTAGTGTCTTTTTCGGTAAATGTCTCTATTTTTCATAGTACATGGCTGGATCTTCTCTGGACAGTCCTGTATGCTAAATGCTTATGATACACCAGGCATGGTGGTAAGCCTGTTTTCTGCAATGCATTGTTTCATCCTCACAATAACCCTGTGGAGTAGATATTATTATACCCACTTTATAGATGAGGAAACATGAGGCTAAGAGAGAATTAAAAATTTCCTCAAGGTCCCTGGATTGGTAAGTGGTAGAGCAGAACTCACAGTCAAGTCAGCTGATCCCACAGTCCACACCAGAAAATGGATATGCCGAGAATGCAGAGCCTAAAGCAGCAGCACAGGGAATTCATCTGAGGCATGACTAGCCTAGCATTCTGACTGCCAGGCCCAAAGAGACTGTTAGCTTAGGCTTATTCATGGTGGATAGTAATACCCACAGGGACATTGTAGGGAGAGATGGTGGTGGCAGGGTCTCAGATCAGAGAGGTTTAGTGGGTTTGAAGGAAGCCTTGGCACAGAGGTTGAGGGTAAAGGAAGGAGGGGCTATCCCCTAGGGGAGAGACTTATGGAAGACTGAAGAGAAGATCCCCAGTGGGCTCTGGGCAGGGTTGTCCCCTGCAAGAAGCCTGAGAGCATCAGGGCACTGGGAAGGACAAAGATCACACAGTGAGTTCAGGGAAGGAGAGCACAGATGTCATGCAACTGGCATCAGACAATTGGCATAAAGTCAAGGCTGGTGGTGCTAGTGGGTAGTGTACTATCATTATTAGGCCCTAGCTTACTGGAGTTCAATTGGCTAGACAAGTAGTAAAGGAAGAATTGATTACTAAGGTAGGAAAGCCAAGAGTTGAGAACCTTTCAGGAATGTAAGTAAGTGTTGCCAAGAATGTTCCAAAGCCACCAACCAGCTTGCCGAGGAGAATGGGAGGGTTCTGTCCACTGGCCATGGGTGACTCACAGAACAACTGTGGTACCAGGAAAGCAGCTGACAAATGCCTGAATTGGTTTGAAGGACAAGCTCTGTAGTCTAGATTAGTTACAGTGTTTCAAGAGCACAGGAGCCACCAGAGCCAAGGGCCATGAAGAAAATGGGAAGGGAATCAGGGCCAGATCCTGGGCAGCCCACTGAAGATGTTCAGAGTCCTACAGCCACAGCTGCAGGAGCAACAGCATCCCTGAAGCCCCGCCACCCATCTGAAAGGGGCTGACAGAGCCTGCCTGATTTAGTCCTGAAATTGGGCACTTGGGAAAATGGTGACTGTTCTCTCTCCCCAGAGCACCAAATATAACTAACTTAAAAGTAATATGCTCATTGACACAATTCATTGAAGAATGACTAAGAAACATTTGGAAAATTTTGAACTTATAAACAATTAAAAAATGCCAAATGAGACATCATTTTACCTATCAAAAGGGCAAAGATAGACATGATACTATCCATTCTGGCAAGGTTGCAGTGAAATGGGCAGGACAATACTGGGCATGGGAACTGGGGAAATCAGCAAGGACCTTAAAAATGCCCCAGCCTTTGTACACAGTAATTACAATTCCAAGACTTTGCTTAAAGGTATTCCAAGATACAGAAAAAATTTTCTTTCAATGATGTTTATTGCAATATTGCTTAGAGTATTAAAGAATGAAAAGCAACTTAAAATCAAAACAGGAAAATGATTAAGCAAATGATTGTACTTCCACATTAATCATCCATTAATTTAAAAAAAAATAACCAACCCTGAACTGAGCACCTCCCACTTGACACACCTGTGCTCTATGCTGGAGCTGTGAAGGCAGTGGGATACTGCCCCTGCCCTGCAGACTGGAGGCAGGCAGAGCCACAGATGCAAGGGGCAGAGAAAACAGGTGAAAAGATGAAGCCTGCACTAAAGAGGGTATGCACTTGTGAGGGGAAGAAAGGAGTAGTGAATCGAGAGAACTTTAGAAAAGGCTGTCCTTGAACTCATTCTTGCAGAATAGGGTTTATCTTGGTGGTCTGAGTCTGGGAGAGGGCAGCAACAGCTGCGTGGGCAGAGGCCGTACTAAACACAAAGGCCCTAGACCTGAGACATCCTGTGTGTTCAGCAGTCTGCAAGCCAGCAAGCAGTGTTGCTAAAAGCAGAGTGAAGGAGTCACAGCAAGACTAAGTCAGGGCTGGGCCAAATGGCACAAGTCTGACATGTTACCCTGTGAAGTCTGGGTTTGTACTTACAGATAGCAGAGAGCCACTGACAAACTTTTGTGTGGAAGAACATGGTTGGATTGGTTCTTTTGCTACTTTGAAGGCTGAGAACAAGATGTCTTTGGGGGCACATGGCTCCCAGGACTTGGTGACAGGTGAAGTGAGGAGAAAGGGTCCAGACCCTCCCAAAGTAGAGAGATTTGTGTGGGAGGATGAGGTCAACTTCAGATACACTGAGTGTGAGGAGTCTGTGGGGCCATTAGATGAAGATGGCTTGTTCTCACCTGGGTGCATCAAAAACGGTATGTGTAGAAAGTTTCTAATATGAAAAAATATTTTAAAAGACAAAGAAAAATTGTTTAATTTTTCTAAAGAAAACATACAAATGTCCAAGAGGTACATGAAAGAACTCAACATCATTAATCATCAGGGAAATACAAATCAAAACCACAATGAGGTATCACCTCACACCTGTTAGAATGGCTATCATAAAAAAAGGCAAAAGATAAGAACTAGTGAGGATATGGACAAAAGGGAGCTCTTGTGCTGGGGCAGGGTGGGGATGTAATTTCGTACAGTCACTGTGGAAAGGAGTATGGAGGTTCCTCAAAAAATTAAAAATAGAACTACCATATGATTCAGCAATTTTACTTCTGGGTATGAATTTGAAGGAAGTGAAAAGAAGCTATTAAAGAGATCTCTACACCCCCATGTTCACTGGAGCATTATTCGCAATAGCCAAGATATAGAAACAAACTAAGTGTCCAGCAACAGATGAATGGAAAAAGAAAATGTGGTTACATATACAATGGAATATTATTCAGTCATTAAAAAGAAGGAAATCCTGCTTTTTGCAACAAGATATGATGATTAGAGATCAACAGCAAATGTGATAAACCCATCACTCAAAGCTAAATCTCTGAAGACTGAAAACATAGTGTCTACTCACCAGTTGCAACTCAGGGACCATTCATTTGAGCATTACAGCCATACTGGGCAGAGCACAGGCTCAGTAAACCTTTGCAAGTATTGGCTGAATCAGTGACAAATGTGTGCTTTTTTTCCAGTGATGCTACTTGTGATAGTGAACTTCTTTCGCTGAAGGAAGCAAACACAGTCATTAATCTGTAAAGCACAACTGTGCAGAGAGTAATCAAATTCTGGGCTTCAGTTCAATGTCAAGGTTCTAGGCATAAGAAGTGTATGGCATATGTTGTCTGACCATGGCTCAATAGTTTTTCTCTGATTAAGAAAAACCCCTCTATTTATTTTTCCTTCATTCATAAATTGGACATTTGTTTATCGGGTGATTTCTATCCACCAAGATATGCTAGGTGAAAAGAATATGAATTGAGTCAGGTACATGTACACTTGACCCTGAGCAAAGAGTGAACATAATCCTCAGTGTACATTTTGAAGGCCATTAAATATATAAATAGTTTTCATTGTACAATTTCCCAGAAATTGCAGACAAAATCTCAGCTAGTGATGTTACAGAAAAGATAAAAGCACTGTATATATTTTCATATTTCTTACAATTATGAGCCAAGCTCTGTTCTGTTTTCTGGGTATTAATTCATTTCCCCCTCAAAGCTCCAGAACGATGGAAGTCCTAATATGATCCTTATTCTACAGATCAGATAACAGACCACCAGTTCTGAAAATGCAGCAGGAATTGAGGTTACACCACCACAAAACACTTCCCCCATGTTTATACCCTCATGGCCCACATACAAAGTGATAATATTTGTACAGCTCCTCGAGATAAACTGGAGAGGATTATCTGTATGGGTTTATCTATATGGAGCTTTGTGGGTAAAGTTCATAACTTTTTGTAATATATAATTCTAAGAAGACTAATAAAATACAAAGTAATAGAGATCACATTAAGTATAAATTTATATATAAAGTCCAAATAAAATCTATATACTTGCTATTCTAGATATTTCTATAAGAACCTTGAGTTGCTCCTATGAAGATAACTTAGTAAGTATAAGGTTTTTGCTCAAAAGGGCTCTCTGAAACTCCTCATCCTCTTTAATGTTGGTCCTTTTTAATCCACAATGGTCACCTTTTCTAAGGAACCCCATTCACATAAGTCAGATATTAACAAAAGGCAGATAACTATTCATCATATTTTCTCCCAGAAATTCCTTTTTATCATTAATCTAATTTTAGATAATTTGGGCATTCCTAAATATTCTTTTCTTTTATTAATAAGTGTAATGTTGAACCTTACTGTACTAATAAATGGATTTTTAATCCAATTGAACTATACTATATCTACAATTTTTAAATAATATATTTTCTCAAACATTGATAGATGCTGTCCTACTAGCCTTAATACTTTTTTCTTGTATTCAAATTATAATAATGCCTAAACTCTAGTAGTGAATCATTTTATTCACACTTTACTGAAGTTGAATATTTGCCTGGAATTTATCTACCTTGTCAGTACATTATTGATATGCTTTCATGGAGTCCTGACAATTTTATACAACTTCACTCAGGGGTTAAAAATTTTTAGATAATTCAGGTGTGTCCAGACAAAGAAATATGGCCCAAATGAAAGAACAGATCAAAGTTCCAGAAAAAATACAACTAAGCAATGAAGAGATAGCCAACCTATCAGATGCAGAGTTCAAAATACTAGTAGTCAGGATGCTCACAGAACTGGTTCAATATGGTCATAAAGTAGAGGAAAAAGTGAAGGCTATGAAAAGTGAAAATGTACAGGGATCAACGGTGAAAGGAAGGAAACTGGGACTCAGATAAACAGTTTAGACTGGAAAGAAGAAATAAACATTCAGCCAGAACAGAATGAAGAAACAAGAATTCAAAAAAATGAGAAGAGGCTTAGGAACTTCTGGCACAATTTTAAACATTCCAACATCTGAATCATAGGGGTGCCAGAAGGAGAGGAGGAAAAGCAAGAAATTGAAAACTTGTTTGAAAACATAATGAAGGAGAAGTTCCCCAATTTGGCAAAGGAAATAGACTTCCAGGAAGTCCAGGAAACCAAGAGAGTCCCAAAGAAGTTGGACCCAAGGAAGTACATACCAAGGCACATCATAATTACATTACCAAAGATTGAAGATAAGGAGAGAATCTTAAAAGCAGGAAGAGAGAAGGACACTGTTACCTACAAAGGAGTTTCCATTAGCCTATCGGCTGATTTCTCAAAAGAAACCTTGCAGGCAAGAAGGGGCTGGAAAGAAGTATTCCAAGTCATGAAAGGCAAGGACCTACATCCAAGATTACTCTATCCAGCCCAGCTTTCATTTAGAATGGAAGGGCAGATAAAGTGCTTTCCAGATAAGGTCAAGTTAAAGCAGTTCATCATCATCAAGCCTTATATATGAAATGCTAAAGAGATTTATCTAAGAAAAAGAAGATAAAAAACATGAACAGTAAAATGACAACAAACAACTATCAATGACTGAACCTAAAAAAAAAAAAAAAACAAACTAAGCAAACAATAGAACAAGAACAGATTCACAGAAATAGAGATCACATGGAGGGTTATCAGCAAGGAGGGGGAGGGGGAAAAATGGAGAAAAGGTACAGGGAAGAAGAAGCATAAATGATAGCTACAAAATAAACAGGAGGAGGTTAAGAACAATATGGGAAATGAAGAAGGCAAAGAACTTATATGTATGAACTATGGACATGAACTAAGGTTGGGGAATGATGGTTAGGGGGGTGTCCAGGGCAGAGAGGAATAAAGGGGAGAAAAAATGGGACAACTGTAATAGCAGAATCAATAAAATACATAAAAAAAGAAAAAATTAGATAAGTCATTTTTACAAATGTAATTGCTATTCTATAACAAATCTGAAAAGAGGAACTCATTCTCATATACATATGCACACACACACCTCAATATTTCAGCTCATAAACTCTCAACAAAACTCTCCTTTTGGACATCAATGCTCAGTCTAAGGTATTAAACACCAGAAAGAATGGAATTCTGATTCCATTTCCTGGCATAAAGCTGAAAACAGTCTTGAGTATATGGTTTGGATTTTTTTCCATCTTGATAATGTCATTTAATGAGAAATTCATGTTTGCAGGCAAATTTTCTCAAGGGCTAGCTGCTCTGTGAATAAAATGATGTATAACCTAAACCTCAGGGTTTTCAGCATAAACATGGAAAATTTATTTGCACCCCTGTGGTTGGAGTACAGACATGCTCGTACTTCCATAGCATCTTATTTGTTTCAAAGCATTGCTTTACCATTTCAAACATTTCGTCCCTAATAGTTTTATTGTCGTGCTTATTCATACTCTACTTTGGTTGCTCTGATACATCTTTGCAGAACAATGATATTCTCCCAGGCAGAGGAGGATTTGCCATGAAGTTAATGAAGCTGAAGCTCCAGGGCCCTTCCCTGGCAAAGTCTCCACACTTTCTTGTAAAAACATGGGCAAAATATACTTTCACCAGGATCAGTTAAGACTACTGACTCTTCTTTCCACACCAGCTCATTCCCACTTCTCACCATCACAGTTGGTATGTGGTGTGAAAGGAGATCCCACTAAGGAGAAGTTAAGATGAGAATGCACTGTGTAGATTTAGTGGGATTTATTTATGTGGTTTGCAGTCTGTTCTGCAATAATTTATTGCTAGCCATCCTAGAATACTCCTTCCATTAGGCCAACACACTCAAAGTCTCAGAATAACAATATCAGGCCAGTAGCCATATGACATTGATTGTGCTCCACAATATCCAGCACCAGAAGCAGTCAGGGCAGTGTTGGAAGGGAACCAGGCTTGAAATGTACAGAACCAGAGGCCAGTCCACAGGAAATTTTTCCAATTGTCAGAATGATAAACTGTAACTTAGTTCTCAAAAGCACTCATCAAGTAGAAGTTCTGTCCTGTCAGGGGTATACCTTATTAATTTTATATTCTGCATTATCAATATGCTACACAATATTTTTCTTTTTTTATGGCAATCACATGAAATGGAAGTTAGATTTCTAGTGTTCTAGCATAGAAACCTTTGGCAGCACTACAAAGAGTACCTATGTCTCTGCAAAGCTCCATGTATTATGCATCAAAAATAAAAATAATCTTTGATCAGCCATGCTAGAAGGAAGACTAAATTATATTTCTATTTTCTCTAGGAAAAAAATGATATTACAAAAGTGTCATAATATTAAAATGTAATCTGCCCTGGCTAGTGTGGCTCAGTGGACTGAGCACCAGACTGCAAAGCAAGGGGCTGCCGGTTTGGTTCCCAGTCAGGGCACATGCATGGGTTGCAGGCCAGGTCCCCAGTAGTTGGTGCATGAGAGGCAACCACACATTGATGTTTCCCTCCCTCTCTTTCTCTCTCTCTTCCCCTCTCTCTAAAAATAAATAAATAAAATCTTTTAAAAAATGTAATCAGAGTGTATGCCAATGAAAACTTAAAAGGAAAAGAAGAATTATACAGTTTTTCAGGGAGTTAATATTTTTTATAGTTCTGCAGTATCTGCTCAGCTTTTTTAACTTCACAAATTGTGGTATTTTATTTTCTCATTCTAAATGAATAGTCACTTGTATATTGTAGTATTTTGAACTTTGTATTCTTTTTCTTAGAGAGGCCTACAAAGCCCATATTTTCTCTTCAGACATTTTAGCTATTGCTAATAACCAAGAACAGTTACTAGTATCACTCTACAATAAACACTTTCTCAATTGAATGATCTTCTGAATTGTGTTGTCTGTGTCATAAATAGACTGCCAATACGCCTTCATATTCTTTGAAAGGGCATTTTCCCTATTTCCTTTGCTACTTCCTTGTAGGCTCGCAAGATGAATGTTCTGTGATCGTTTGAACTATTTTGGCTTCCACTATTAAGCAAATTTCAAAACAGCTTCCTGAACTCATTCTCCTATCGTTCACAGAGTTCCCCATTTTGTGTTTGCAGAAGTGTGACAGTCCAAGTCATTTTCTGTGTAAGATACCTGGTGTGTGGCAAGCAGCTGGTGAAATTATTTTAGCTGATGACTTTAACAAAAGACATTCATGCTGAGAAAGAGGATGGTTATTAGGGCGTGGGAATACTAATTAGTAGCAATGTTTTTATTCAAGCTCCTCAGTTTGCCTGGTGCACCTAATGACTTCTCAGCTGCAATCAAGAAATCATCCTTGGTTGTGGGAAAAATAAGTATCTGTAAAAATTAAACCAACTGAAATATAAAGTATTACTTATGGAAACTGTTAAACTTTACAATTTAAAAAATTCTATTTTTCAAAATTAGTTTTTAGGTTATCTGCATTTTCACAGATTTATTTTAAAACACATTACTGTTTTAAATGTAACAATTAAACATGATACAAAGAAAAGAGGGAGTAAAGCAATAATATTGAATTAATTCAATAATAAAAATTCCTTAAATAATCTTTCAAATAAATTGAAGTAATATATCTTTAAAATTCTGAACAATTCCCAAATATAAATGTTTATTTTTAGGGTTGTAGAAAAATATTTGGGAAAAAGTCATTTTCCTGATAGTGTAAAGGCCACTTTAATAAGCTCAATTAAATTATGCTATTATTATTTACTTGTGAATGTAAGCTTTTTTTATAAAGACAAACAATAATTGATTATAAAATTTTATCAAGAATCATACTTTAATAATACGTTACTTCAACAGCTAAGATGAAATAAACATTGAGAAAATGAATTAATTACATTCTACTTAGGAAACTCTAACATCAGATTATGATAATAAAAACAGCAATCTAGTCAGAAAGAAATATTTTAAAAACATAACAGAAAATTAAATAGAAGAGAACTCAGTTTCTTCAAGGGCCACAAGATGAAGAACTTCATGTTTTATAGTGAAATCCTTGCTGAAGTGGGATGACCCCCAGGGCTACAGGCAGGTTGGATCCCAGAGCACACCCTGCAGGGGGGGCACACAATGTTCTTTGGTACCAAATTTACTGTAACTAAATCCAGGAGGTATATATACTCATGTAAATGGTGTTCAGATACAATTGCAAATGTTATCTGTTTACTAGGGTTTTTTTTTCGTTTTAAAAAGAAGGCTTTAGACTTCCAGCCAAGATGGAGGTGAAGGTAGACACACTGCGCCTCCTCACACAACCAAAATTAAGGACAACAAAGATTTAGAAACAAGAAAACAACCAGAACTGATAGAAAAATTGAACTGTACGGAAGTCCAACAACCATCCATCCAGACTGGTGAGAGGGGTGGAGTTGCGGCAGGAAAAAGTGGAGGTGCGGACGGGGCACGCAGGCAGCAGCGGCTGGCAGATCCCAGGTATGCAGGCAGCAGGCTAGCAGACCCCAGGTGCACAGGGGTCTGCCAGCGGACCCTGGGCATGGGATGGCAACTGTGCAGACCCAGTGAGGCCACACAAGGCGGCTGGCTGACCAGGTGGTTCCACATTCACTCACAGGTAATCCAAGTGAAGGGGAAGCAGAGGAAGGGACTGGAATCCGAGAGAGAGCAGAGCAAGCACCATTGTTCCCTCTTGGACCCTGCCCCCACATACAGCATCACTACCCAGAGACTGGGCTGCCCCACCCTGGGGAACACTTAAGGCTCCACCCTTCATACATAACAGCTGTGACCAGACCAAAAACAAACAAACAAACAAAAACAAAAATGGCTCAAACCAGAGAACAAATCAAAGCCCCGGAGCCAATTCATCTAAGCGACCAAGAGATAGCCAACCTATCAGATGCACAGTTCAAAGCACTGGTGATCAGGATGCTCACAGAATTGGTTGATTTTGGTCACAAATTAGATGAACAAATGAAGGCTACAATAAGTGAAATGAAGGAAAACACACAGGGAACCAATAGAGATGGGAGGAAAACTGGGACTCAAATCAATGGAGTGGACCAGAAGAAAGAAAGAAACATGCAATCAGAAAAGGATGAAGAAACAAGAATTCAAAAAAATAAGGAGAGGCTTAGGAACCTCCAGGACATCTTTAAACATCCCAACATCCAAATTATAGGGTACCAGAAGGAAAAGGAGAAGAGCAACAAGTGGAAAAGTTATTTGAACAAATAATAAAGGAGAACTTTCCCAATCTGGCAAAGGAAATAGACTTCCAGAAAGTCTAGGAAGCTCAGAGAGTCCCAAAGAAGGTGGACCCAAGAGGAACACACCAAGGCACATCACAATTACATTAGCCAAGATTAAAATGAAAGAGAGAATTCTAGAAGCAGCAAGGGATGGGGGAGAGTCACCTACAAAGGAGTTCCCATCAGACTGTCAGCTGATTTCTCAAAAGAGACCTTCCAGGCAAGAAGGGGCTGGAAAGAAGTATTCCAAGTCATGAAAGTCAAGGACCTACATCCAAGATTGCTCTATCCAGCAAAGCTGTCATTTAGAATGAAAGGGAAGATAAAGTGCTTCTCAGATAAGGTCAAGTTAAAGGAGTTCATCATCACCAACCCCTTATTATATGAAATGTTAAAGGGACTTATCTAAGAAAAGGAATATAAAAAATATGACAGTAAAAAGACAGCAAACTCACAGATATTAATAACCACACCTAAAACAAAAGCAAACTAAGCAAACACCTAGAACAGGAACAGAAACACAGAAATGGAGATCACATGGAGGGTTAGCAACAGGGGAGTGGGAAGAGGAGAGAGTGGAAAAAGGTACAGAGAATAAGTAGCATAGATGGTAGGTAGAAAATAGACAGGGGGAGGGCAAGAATAGTGTGGGGAACATAGAAGCTAAAGAACATATGAAACATGGACATGAACTAAAGGGAGGGAATGTGGGTGGCAGGAGGTGTGCAGGGTGGAGGGGAATGATGGGGGAGAAATGGGACAACTGTAATAGCATAATCAATAAAATATATAAAAAATAAAATAAAATGACAAAAATAGAAGGCTTTGAAGACTTTTGATGGGTATCAAAGGTTTGCAGCGACCAGTGTCCTGCAGCACACCTGTAGCCCATGGGAGACAGGCCAGGGGGACCTCATAATACTGTGTGTGAAGGGAAAATTAAAACAAAAGGCAAATGTTTTAAAACCTTGTGGACTCCAGTACACCTACAATACATCCTCCTCTCCCATCTCCCACCTCCAGCCTTGCTCTCAACATCAGTGGATTCCCCACATTAACAGAACTTTACCCAGAGTGAAAGTGTAGCCCTTTAAGCTGATAGCTGTCCGTGGGAGTGTATGTGTGTTGAAGGCAAGGGCCTGGGGTGGGATGGGGGGAACTGGGTGAGAGCCTATAGAGAAGAAATGGCCTCCTGACAACTCCCAAATCCCCTGGTGTTCTTCCTATAAATATGCCACAGTGTATCTGAGTGCAGGTTAGCTGGCAGGCTGTGAGCTCCTCTGGTCAGGAAAAGATTACATGACCCATTCATTGCTCCTTTAAAGAGGCAACAGATCAAAGAAAAATGAAGCATTGGTCATTTCCCAACTGAGCTACACTCATATAAGTTAAAATCTTCCCAATTTCTCTCCACTGAAATCGTAAAGTTGCAATTCTGCTGTTGTTTTTCACTTCATATATTATGAGACCCTGGGCACAGATCCCCAAGGCCATTTCCCCTTCAAGCCTTGTCATCTCTGGAAGAACTTATTGGACCAAGACACCATATTCCATGAGCTGCTGAGTGACCTGGAGCAAGAAAAGGGCCAATTTAGAAGAGACAGGCACATTGGTCTAAATAAATAGCTTCAAGAAATTCTATAAAACACCTTAACAGACGTTCTTCTTTAAAAAAGAAAGAAAGAAGGACAGGATAGGCTTGCCAAATAAGTTTAGGAAACACTGAGCTAAATAGATCTCCTTACTCCAGAATCTCTCTTGCACTTCTGATATGATAACATTTTTCTATTTTTTTTTAACCCAAGGAATCCTTTTTTCATGGAGTACCTTTTTAAAACAACACCTAGAATACAGTTATTATGAAAATAGTACAATAGCATAATAGTATTGTGGACAAGTTTTTAGAATTCAGACTCTTCTGGATAATCTCACCATAAGGAATTCCTTTTCTATTTGCATCAAAGTCAACTGTAGTATTATCTGGTCCAACCCATTCACTTTACAGATAGAAAAAATTAAGGCCCAGCTACAGAAAGCCACTGTCCAAATGGTTGACAGCACCATTAAAGCAAGATGAGCCATTAACATCCTACAGAGAAAATGAGGAATCACTGGTATTTCTTACCATGTGGCAGTGCCTCAGTGTGGTCCCCCCAGTCCAAGGTCTGTCCTATTTGCAAGTTTACCAAGTTAGGAGGCTGAATTTTGTCAGGAGCCTGAGTGTCATTCAAAGCTGGCACTGTAACAGGCCGACCAAATTCTTGAAAGACTTGAGTATAAACCTAACAGAAATCTTTTTAGTTATGTCTCTAGCTTGCTCTCTACCATCCTCATCTTCCCCTGGATGACTCCAATTCTCTTCAGAAGGTTGATGCACCTGGACTCACAGCAGGAACATCTTGCTCCAGGTATTTGAAAACCTCTCAGAATGATTTCAGTAGTGAAATCAGGTTTCCTAGCTCCTCCACCCACTTAGCAGAGAGCACTGTGTCTTCTCCCATCTCTGTCACCCCCAGGCAGGGTCACAAACACAAGGACAAATTAAGGCTTTTGAGAGCTCCTTTCTCATGCTCCTTGCAACCTCTCTCCTTTTGTGAATCAATAATCTCTACACATAAATTCTGCTGCATACAGTCTACAGATCTTCATATAATCTTCATGAAGGTTCTGGACCCTAAGCCTCCTTCTTTTAACTCTGGAGAGACATTGTTATCCTTGTCATTATCATTGTCACCACCATCATCATCTCCATCACCATCATGCAAAACAATATTTATTAACCACTGGTATGGAAATAGCCAATGGCCAGACTAGGTATGCGCTTGAGGTATGACAAATCAAGGTCACTCCAAAACAGTTAGATAAATTCTTTAAAGGTATTTGATGTGATATTTCTTTAAAAAAAAAAAAAGTAAGGCAAGAAAATGAACTCATCATAATAAAGATGCCTTTGAAAGGCTTGCTTACATTTTTAATTGTTTAATATTAATTATTAATTTTACTTTTAATTACATAGAGAGGGATAAGCTACTGAAATATATAAAGCACGATCCTAGGTATTTCCCCAGGCAATATTTTATATAATCACAGAAGGGTTAAGGATTGAGTAATCTGCAAAGTTCCCACGGGGTGCCAGGAATGGAAACATGAGTCTATTTGCTTCTATGTCTTCACACTTACCAACGCAAGTACAGTTGCTATAAAATCTGGAAACATGGTTGACAATATATAAGGTTGTCAAGGGCATTTTCAATTTGTAAAAAATAAAAAAGGTAACATTATCTATGTCTCTGTGCTCTGCTAGGGAGTCTTTGCGACCATCTCTCCTGGTCCCTTCTGTGTTGCTACCCCTGACTTTCCTCTCAGAGGGTCATTTCATCTCCATGTGCTTAGGTCCACCTCATTCTTTTCCCCTTCTCCCTAAATGGGGCAGCAAAGTTGAGACTGGACCCAGGCTCTCCTGGTTCCCAGCCCAAATAGCACACTCTCTATACTGAAAACTGGCAGAACAAATGAGTTATGTCCAGCTATTCATGAAGAGATTCACAATTCATATACTTTCACTCTATAATTCTGTTAGGTAGTATAGATAGCAAACCAAGGCAGGAAGGAGGAGGGAGGCATATCTTACCCACACACTTAGCAGTCCTGAGCCTGGTCCAATAATATTGCCAGATGTAACAACCTCATAAGAAACACCATGCTGAAACAGAAGGAGGGAAACCCTTGAAATTCTATGTATTGTTTCCACTATTGGGGAAAATCTTGAAACTGTGCTTTTACCTCAAGGCCGAAAGGCAGGAGAGGGTCTACAGCACCCAAGGGAAGAAGCCCATAAAACACTTTAGTTAAATGCCTGCAGCTGGTCACTATCTGTTTTACAAGGGAGTCCCTAATGCTTAAAGAAAGAGCACTTTGGGTACCTGCCCCAACTTTAATTAACTGCCTCCAGTCAGGTATCTGTCTTACAACAAGATGTACGAATGAGGTCTGGAGCAAGATGAGGATTCTGGCTAACAGACCCCCACACATACCTAAGTTTGGGTAGTCACATCTGCCCGGGAAAGCTGGCACCACATCCACTCATCAATCAGTATGTAACTTCTTCACCCTATCCCGCCAACTATATAAGCCCTCAGAATGAAGGACTCTCTCTCGGCTCTCTGGCCACCCCACCTCTGGTCACACAGTGCACCATGGCCTTTGGCCACTCTTACTTCAGCCACCCTAACACTGCTTTGTCTATGACTTTCACTGAGCTCCAACCCCCCCCCCCCCGCCCACCGCTTTAGCTAGGCTGTTGTCATCCATGAGAATGGATGACCAATAAACCCTGCTTGCAGGCTAATAGATTTGCTGATCTGTGATTTTTCCACTGCATCTGTGAGAAGAACTGAGTTTCTGGGAGTTACTCTTGTAACAACTCCACTCCTGGAACTCTGTCCTAAGAAAATATAAGATAAAGTCAATACAAACTCTTCTCATAAAAACATTTAGTACAGATTTACAAGATTATGTTGGGAGGACCAGCTCCCAGAGGTCAGTGATTTACTAAAGTCGGTACTGCCTTAAAAGGGATTATCAGGCAGTTTTAACTTAGGATATTTATAAAGCATTTGCAATTATCTGGGGAATGCATATGTTATAATGCTAAATGGAGGAAAATACAAGATACAACCAGTATGATTTCAACAGAAAAAAAAATGTTTCCATAGCATATCACAACCCCTAGTTATGTGGGAAAATGGTTCCATGATTGAGGAACTTTAGAAAACACTGAATTAACCTTGAACAAGTTGTTCTGGGATTAATATGCTAATGTAGTTGTGAATCTTCCAGACAGAGTACATTATTCAGCATTACCCAAACTGGACTGCTGCCAAGTCTCCTTCTAGTGTGAGATGATGAACTAACAGAATTAGTCATCAGTGAACAGCACGCCAACAGGCACCATCTGATAATGGAAAAGGGAGCCTGGAGGAGCTATAATTAAATAATCCAGTGCCTGTTTATAGAGCAGCTAGGCTCTGAGATAGGCCCTGTGGACATTTACAACCTAGTAGAGGAGACAAGAAATATACAGAAATAACTGTAACATGAAGTGTCTTAGCATGTTTAAATGTTTACAGTTTTCATAATCTTCAATCCTGTAAGTACATTCATGAGATTCTATTCCTTGGGAATTAAGCAGAAGTGCAGCTAAAGACTTACATAAAAAAGAAGTACTAATCTCAGTATTGTTTTAAATAGTCCCATATTCAATTTTATTGAGAAAAAAATTTAGGGTACATGTGTTGATATAATAGTTTTAAATTTTAGTGAGATGGGATTATAAAAACACAAAACTGCATATATAATATAAAGCCTATTTTAAATATATATATACATACACCTGTGAATGCCTAGAACAAGAGAAAATAAATACATCCCAGTGTAACTGTGCTATCTACTGCGAGGCATTATTAGAAACAAGTCATTGCTTTTACAATCGTGGGGTAGGACTTTGTTTAACAAACACTCACTCTAATAGAAAGGGTCACAATGTGCTCTGTGCTACCAAACCCACTGGGTCATGCCTCTATACCTCAGGTGACACATAGTATTAGCAAGCCCAACAAAGGGGAACTTCAAAAAGCTAGCTGGAAACAGATAAAATTGCATGCAAGTGAAATTAAATCTGTCAAGGCTCTGCTTATGAAATGGTGGCTTACTTTACAATCATTTTTATTCTTCAACCAGGGGAGGGAGGGACACAGCAAGCCCAGCCACAAAGCCAGGCCTGGGGAGAGGCAGGTGGGCATTGTCAGTCCTGCAGGGCCTCTGTGCACCTGAGGCCTTGGCATCTCCACTGGCTCCGTGGCTCTGTGGCCACTCTCCACCAAATGTGTGCTGATGGCTTTGCAGTCCCCACTTGCCCTTCATCAAGGGGAGGCTGTATCCTCTTGACAAGCAGCACACATGAACACTAGATTCTGGAATGCAGCGAGCACCTTTCTGACAGGGCTTCTCAAATGAAAAGTGTTTGCAGGTTTACACCATGTTGGGTGCTACAAACAGTTCTGCTAAGTGACCTGCCAAAAAGAAAAGGCCACACCTTCCCTCAACAGTTTGGCTTTCTAATGCCTGTCTTTATTAAAGGTAAAAAACAGTGACAGAATATTTCCACCTGTCTCATGAGACTTTATACAAAGAAATGTATAAGTCTTCAAACTTCCTTTTTTAACTGCTTCTGACTCTAAAGGCCCAGCCAGGTACCCTGCCCTGGGAAAGACTTGGGGTTGAGTGGGGGGGATTCCTCCCATATGCCTGACAGCTCTACCTCCAGGGGCATAGTAGTCACTCCCTCCCATCCTGGGAGACAGTAACTGCTGTTGCTGTCATTCTCATGGGGTAGTTATCACAGTCTTGCATGACTTAGGGTACCTGTCAGTACTCCCCAGGAGACTTGGGACTTCCTGGGGGGCAGGGAGCATGCACTGTATTTTCCACTGCCCACAGTGCCTGGCTCAAGCAGGTGTAAGTCTAAGAGTGAGCAAAGCCTATTCATTGCAGGCTCTGTATGTGCCCACCAACATAGAACCTAAAATGCTGCTCCTTAGGCTCAAGGGCTGAGGAGAGAGTGGAACAGAGATGCACCCATATGCATGGACTACACTATTTGTGCTGTGCTGAGGGCAGTTTTCTGGAAGTCTGAAAACTGGGCATCTTCCAATGGCTTTGCTTTTGGCTCACTGCCTGATTTCATACCTCAGTTTTCCCATATGTCATCTACAAGAAATGTGATCTTCCCACTCATAGAAGAGTGACTGTGAGGTCTAAGATTGAAGAAAGGCCCTGACATATGTACCCCCTCTCCAGCCCACTAAATCATACCCATCTTTTGGGATGATTTCCAATGCCATCTGCTTCCAGAAGCCTCTCTTTGCCTGGTGGGCAATGGAGCTTCCTTCCTCCCCAAGCCTGGGAACCCTTGCTTATAACTCCTCTTGGGTCTGAACACATTTAGCTGTCAGGAAAGGCCTTAGAGGGAGTTGCTGACTGTGTGTCCTTGAACATCAACACTTCTTCCAAGGGTACCAGGGCCTCACCTTCAAGAACTCCAGCTCAGCCTCCTCTCCCCAGAGCACAGGACGGAGATGGTGCATCTCTGAGACTTGGGCCTGGACCCTGAGAGCAGTCATCTTCTCAATCAGACTTGCTGAGATGTAATCTTCAATGTGGCAATAGGCTTTGGTTTCTACCTGCTAGAAATAAGATGGAGAAAAAAAGGGACTCAGGAATACCTTCTATGGGACTCTAAGCAGAACAGAAGTCTGCCTACAGTCAAAACTCAGGTTAGGGCCTCAGGGCTAGGATGTTCCTTCAAAAACCCCACCTGGCCATCTTTTTTCTACTATATAGAAGTTGCATCACATCCTATGATGCAAATGGAAGGGAGAGAAGAGAACCATCGTTGTTGAGCCCGTTCTGTATGCCAGTTGCTCCTCAGAACCATTAGTTCTTTTGATTCTCACAG
This sequence comes from Anoura caudifer, assembly GCA_004027475.1. Lineage (NCBI taxonomy): Eukaryota > Metazoa > Chordata > Mammalia > Chiroptera > Phyllostomidae > Anoura > Anoura caudifer. The sequence continues at coordinate 126,208 of PVKU01003288.1, forward strand.
TAATCCTACAGGGACAGCATTATTATTGACACAAGATGAACACAATGAACAAGGAGGGAAGTCACTCAATGGTCACACCACTTGTAAGTGACAGAAACAAGATTTGGTCTCCCAAGCCCTCACACATTCCATGGTGAAACTTTTTTCAGGACAGAAAAACCCTGGTCCTGAAATTTTGTTTCTTTTTATTCATTTAACATTTCTATGCATGTGTACTCCTAGTGCACTGTCCCCTCTTTGTAAGGGGAGGTCTTGGTTATGACACTATCTCCCCAAAAGAAGGTGATCAAGAAGTTGACCCATGAAGAAGAAAATATCTGACAGCCCCACCCTGTGCCAGGCCTGACTCTGCATCAAGTTGGCTCCTCAGAGAACCTGAAGCTGCAGCCCCAGCAGGAGTGGCTAGCAGAGGCATCACCCCTGCCTGATGCTGGAGTCTCTGATGTGGACTCTGGGGCAGAGATGGGTATGCAGTTTTGGAGGAGTGGTCTTGGGGTCCCTCGTAGAAAAAATGAGGGAGGCAGGACTTGACAGAGGGTGAAGGTGATCCTGCCCTTGTGTTCCTGAATCAGCCCTCTTGGTCTCAGGCAGCCCCTTCCAGCCCAACCTTAGGCAAGATATTTCCCTACAGCTGAGGGCAACTATCCAACTACCCCAGAGGAAGGCAGCTGGGAGCCAAGAGCATCTGGCCTTCTCAGATCAGGGGATGGGCGCGTTGACCAGATAGGGGGATGTGAAGGAACAGCAGTGTCCACTACATCTCCATGCTCCTGACATGGCACAGGCTTGTCCTATGTGGCCACAGACTGAGAATCCTCCAGCCTAGGACTGGTTCATGCCAACTCTGAGCTTAGCTTGGACACATAAAGGAAAAGAAATTGCTCAGCAATCTAGTGCATAAAAAACATTCAGATTGCTATTAGAATGGCTAAAATCCATAATATGGACAACACCAAGTATTGACAAGTGTAGAGCAACATCATTGGTGGGAATGCAAAATGGTACAACCACTTTGGAAGACAGATTGGCAGTTTCTTACAAAACTAAACATGCTCTTACCATACAATCCAGCAATCATGTTCTTTGGTATTTACCCAAAGGAGTTAAAAACATCTCCACACAGAAACCTACATATGGATATTTATAGCAGCTTTATTCACAATTGCCAAAACTTGAAGCAAAAGATGTTCTTCAGTAGGTGATGGATAAATAAACTGTGGTCCATCCAGACAATAAAATATTATTCAGTACCATGAAGAAATTAGTTATCAAGCCATGAGAAGATATAGAGGAAAGTTAAATGCATATTACTAAGTGAAAGAAGCCAATCTGCAAAGACTCAATACTGTAGGGTCCCAAATATATGACATTCTGGAAAAGGCAAAACTATAAAGACAGTAAAAAGATCTGTGGTTACCAGGGATTTGTGGGAGGAGGGACAATTAGGTGGAGCACAGAGGATTTTTAGGGCAGTGAAACTACTCTGTATGACACTATAATAGTATATATATGTCATTATAAATTTTTCCAAATCCATAAAATATATAACATCAAGAAAAAATCCTAATGTTAACTATGGATTTTGGGTGATTATGATGTGTCCGTGTAGGTTCGTCATTGTAACTAATGTGCCACTCTGGTGGGGGTGCTGAAAATGGGGAAGACTGTGTGGGGGAGGGGGGCAGGTAGAATTTGGGAACTCACTGTATCTTCCCTTCAATTTTGCTGTGAACTTAAAACTAGTAAGCATTTTTTTAAGTGTTTAAGACCTTTGACCCAGCATCCCATTGCTTGGAATATGTCCAAGAGAAGAAGTCAACATGGAACTAAAATAATTCCAGCACAAACATTTATTGCTATGTCATTTATAAAAAAAGGAAGATCAAAAAACAGATGGAATAATAATAACAGTAGTTACAACTTACATGACACTTCTAGATGATGCCTGATATAGTACTCATACTGGTAAGTGAGTGGAGATCCAACCTTGCTATGGGGTAACACATAGCTATTCCAAATGATCATTAGGAAGCCACAGGAAGACATGTGTCATCAAGTGACAAAGCAGAATGCAAATAAAACATGGCAGTGTTTACAACAGCATAAAAGCTCTGCATGTGATCAGAGGCTGCAGGAGAAGGCACCCAGAGGAAAGCTGCTCTGCTGCAATGATGCCATTAAGGAGATTTATTTTTATACCAAATTGTCTTTGTCTCTCTTTTTAAAATGCAAATGTAATCATGACACTTTCCTGCTTAGAATTCATCAGTGGCTCCCAATCTTCCACTGCAGTGGTTTCCAAATTCTTCTTTTTTTCCGTCACCAGAACCATTTATCAAACAAAATACAAGTCCCTTAGGAGGGCACAATAAGTTCCTCCTGGACCAGACTGGCAGCACCGCTCAGTCTCAGAGCCCCTGTAGGTAGGGCAGCAATAGAATACCTGCAGCTCTCTGCACAGGCAGCCTTCTCATCCTATGCACTCGGTGACACACATACGGTGGGGCTCTCCTCTCTGAGTTTCCCCTAACATCCTCTGATGTGCCCACCACAGTGCCAGAAGGATAAGGGAGCAAGGCCTCAGAAGTGAGTCCTTGCTACTGTCACCAGCTTACCTAACCTCAGAGGCAAAATTTTTCTCAACTGTGAATGGAAATTACCCTGGCTCTGCAGGGTTGACATAATAGGCTTAGATGATGCCAAGCATGGAGCAGGCCCTGCATAAATTAGGACTGAGCAAGTGGATGTGCAAATGAATGAGTTTGTGTAATCTGTTGCCTCTGTACACAAACAAGAGAAAGGGAAAAGGTTTGCCATTGGGAGCCACATGGGAGCATCAGAGAGCATCTCAGGACAATTCTGATAGCCAGGGCAGTGGGAGAGGTTGAGATGAGGCAGGATCTGGGGGAGGAGCCAGAGGTGGAGGATGAGATCAGGATAAGGTAGGGGATGGGTGAGGTCAGTCAGAAACTGGACAGGCACAGGGAGTCACCAATGGAGTACCTAGAGACAGGGCTGGGCCCCTGAACCATGGGATGAATGAGCCCATAAGAAGGATTGGGCTGAGTCTTACTCAGACTCCCAGCTGCCTTCAGTGGACATGGCCCACAGTTTCCACCACATCTAAGGCTACAGTTAAGGCCTCAGGTATTACATCTCATGTCTGAATCCAGAGACTAAAAGCTAGGTCTTTGTGGTTTAATAATAGATCACTCCTAACTCTGGGGGAGGGAGAAGGGAGCTTGCAAATAGCAGTTGCTACATGCCAGGGATCATACATGCATAACCACCTTCCACCCTTACAGCAGCTTTGCAAGGAACCTATTATTTCCATTTTGCAGATGAAAAAGCTGAAGCTCAGAGAGATAATTACCCAGTCATGTACGTCATGACTAACAAAATCAGGTAGGGTTTGGACCTAGTTCCACCTGATTCTGAAACTGAGGCCCACTCTGCTCCATGGAACCTGCTGAGGATAGACTAATACTGCAGCTGGAAGCTACCTTATCCTGTCCACATAAGCCATATACAGGATTGGACTAGAGGGTGCAGCAAGAATGTCATCTGCTTCACTATGGCAACCCTGGCTTACAGCACTCTCTAAATGTCAGAGCCCTTCTCCTGCCAAGCACCCGCCCCACCAAATGTAGCAACACAAGGGCAAGAGAGAGCTGGCTTAGACATGGTAAGGATTCCAGCTTTGGGGCTGAGGATATAGGAAGGAGCTCCATGTGATCAGTGACAGGGCTAAAGGCTTTTCAAAGGGGCATGGAGAAGGTTATAGGAGCCAGGGCTGCTCTGGGAGACTGTCCTGCCAGGCTGGCACAGTGCCATGAGGAGTCAGTGAATCCCAGTCTCCATGGACTGAGGTGGGCACAGGGGTGTGAGGGTGGAGGGAGGAGTTGGGAATTGAGCTACAATTCACCTGACAAGCAAGATGATAACTTTCCTGATGGCTGACTGTTATTCACAGTGCCATCCAGTCCGGGAGCCTGTACTTTGTTCATTCATTCACTCTTTACACGAATAGCTCTTGAGCAAACTCCCTATGTTTCAGGCATTGCTTTGGTGCTGGGGAAATGGCAGAACAAAACAGACAGAACTTTCACCCTCAGGCAGGCTTCATTCTAAGGGAGAGAACAGCATTAAAGCTGACAAAGGAATATCCCATGCCAGGTGGTGAGAAATGTTATAATAACAAATACAGCTGTGTGAGGGGATGAAGAGGAACTTTGAAGACTCCAGACACAGCAGCCTCTTCTGAAGATGTACTGGGCGGAAAGCAAGATGATATTAATATAGTCTGAAAAGTATTTTTTCAAATGGCAGTTATAAAATCAATTTAGTGGTTCATAACCAGAAAATTTTAAATTAACTAGAGCACAATAGGAAATACCAATGTCAAGATATATAGAAAGGGTGTGTTTTATTTGCCTCAGTTCTGTTATATGTACATATGTGTGTGTTGGGTTATAACATCTATCTTTTTTTTTCTATAATGAGTCATGGCACGAAACATTTGAAAGCCAGTGTTCTCAAATAATCATTTTAATTTTTGAACTTGTCCTCACCCTTAAGCCCAGTTACTGGGAGAGAAAAGACAAGCTGTGACTAAACTCACAGCCTTGTCCTCTCCAACCCACACCACATGAGAACTAAGAACAGAGAATGCTGTGAAGGTAGCCACACTCGGTGATGGCTGCAGACTCAAGGTATATTAGTTTTCTGGGGCCACCACAACAAATACAACAGAATAAGTGGCTTAAACAACATAAATTAATTCACAGTTCTAGAGGCCAGAAATCCAAGAACAAATTCTCAACAGGCTTGGTTTCTCTGAGGCCTTACCTTGGCTTGCAGGCAGCCACCTTCTTGCTGTGTCCTCTTATAGTTTTTCCTCTGGTCACCTGCCTCCCTGGTGTCCCTCTGTGTGTCCTAATCCCCTCTTCTTATAAGGACTCCAGTCAGATTGGATTAGAGCCCACCAAGACAGCCTGACTTTAATTTAATAACCACTTTAAAGACCCTTCTCTAATGACAGTCACATTCTGGGGTACTGGGAGTTAGGGCTTCAACATATGAACTGTGGGGAATATAAGCCAATGCATAACACAAGGCCACACCCAGATGTCTCCAGGAGACTTGGAACTTTGGTGAAATGCACCTCCTTTGTTCACCAAGGATATAGCATTCCTCACCATGAGTGCTTACTGGTGGTGGACATACATTTTTGGTTATGTACAACTGTGCCCCTCCTTTCTGGAGATGGAAACCACCCTCCTCCCTGTCAATGCAAGCATTTTGCTTAGTGTTAGCTCTACCCCTAGCTCCTAGGGTGGCAGTATCACTTCAGTGCAACCAATCAGAGCACAGCATCTCACTGCACAGTGATTGGCTTAGGGTGGGCACATGACCCTGTCAGAACCAATGAGACAGAACAATAGGATTTCCATTGCATTACTGGGAGAGAGCCTCTTCCTTTGGTGCTGGGCAGCAACCTGGAGGGTGGAATCTAGAGCCACTGAATGGAAACCTGATTGAAGAGAGCACACAACCTAGAGATGAAGGACACCCAAGTCCTGCTGATGCCATTTGGGTCTGTGCACCCAGCAAGCCCTAGGCAAGAACCAGGAGACTGAGGAGACCTGGGGGCCAAGAAGACAGGAGGTAGCTACAAGGTAAGCAATAATAGGACTGGAGGTTTGTCCAAGGGGCAGGGAGGCCTGGACACTTCAGTTTTGTAAGCTAATAAAGTACATGTTTTATTCAAGCCAAGTGAGCTTTCCTGTCACTTGCTATTGAGAGAATACTGAGTGATCACCTGTACTGGACAAGGGGTGTGGAGGAAATGTACACAAGGGTCCAGAGAATATGGGAAGAATTTCCTCCCACAGGTGGGGATGCCAGGAAAGCTGTGGGGTTGGGGCTGGGTTGATCTTGGAGGATGGGTGAGATCAGGATGGATATGCAGATGCTACTGGGAAAGCATTCAAAGACCCAAGGCCATATGTGTTAAACCTCATTTTTTTCTTTCAGGCAAGGGACCCCTCTATCACACAGCTCTCACGTCCTCTTTAGAGCATCTCTTTTCCATGTTATGTATCCCCAGAGGCTCTTGGTTTTTATAACATGGCAGTGGTGACTCCCTCCAAGATTAAGACTGGTGCACTGGCTGAGAAGTTACCTGGGAAGATATCGGTGAGGTCTTTACCTCCACTGCTCTTCCCTCTCTGCTCCTACTGATACAGCCAGAGACAGACTCCACATTTGGATGCCATTTCATACTGTTTATATCTTCATCAAGGTCTAAACTGACCCCCCTTACCCCTTCATCTTGAACATGGGTGGGGTTCTTGGGGTTCTTGAGATTCATCTTCATGAACCCAAGAGAAAGCTCCAGTGCTCTCTGTCATAGCTCACCTGGTTGTTTCTTCCTTCCTGCCTGGCATCTCCATTTTAAATCCTAATTAAGTTAAAAATATATTAGCATTACCCCTCCCTACACTGATGTATTTGCAAATCAAATAACCAGTAGCCCCTACTAAGTCTTGAGGGCTATAACATAGGACAATCAGAGACAAATTAAATCAAAGAAACTTACATATGATTGTGCTGCAGGGACAAGGGCTTGGCCAGCAAGATTAGAGCTGCTATTTGAGAGGCAACAGATCTGGCAGAAACAGCACTGGCATTGGAGTCAGATACACCTGGGCTCAAATTTAGACTTTGCCATTTTCTTGGCTCATGAGTCTCAAATTGCTCTTCTAGAAAATGTGAGTATCAACCTTGCAATGTTGTTTTGATGGTTAAATGAGTTAATGGTGTAGAAAATGTCTAGTTCAATGGCAGGTACATAGTGATCTCTTAATAAAGGTGGGCTGTTAATTGATGATGATGATGCTGATGCTGCTGATGATGATGATGGGAAGCAAATAAATTAGTAAATTACTCCCTTTAGGAGGGATCTTAGACTAGAACTACATTGTAATATATAAACTTCACTTGTTCATCTTTGTATCCATCAGAGCCTAGCAAAGATCACTTGATTGGATGAATGGATGCATGGATGGATGAATAGATGGATGGATGGATGGATGGATGGATGGATGGATGAACAGATGGTTACCCCATCTAAGTGGTAGATGCTAACAATACTTCTTGGTCTCCACATTTTCAACAGTTTCCCTTTGTCCCATAACTGCTTCTGTGCTGACCCCACCAAGAGCCCCAGCTTTCCTCCTCTACTTCCTCAGGGTAACTGCCACACTCAGCCTGCAGGGCTAGGACTCCCAGCTGCAGCAGCATCTCATTATTGCAGTACAGCTTCTCCTCCAGGATGTCTTTCTGAAGCTACAGGGAAAATTGATGTCTTGTCCAGCTCTGCCTGAGAAAGAAAAAAAAAGAAATAAAGGCCACTGGAAGGCTGAGAGGGTTTTCTCAGTCTGGAAAACAGGGAAAGGAGAGAAGACAGGATACACACAAATACCACCCAGAGGGCAATGTCAGTAAGACAAGTGTGGTCTCCTTTATCCACACCATGTCTCCTGCCTCTAATTGAAGGCTACTCTGTGCCATGTACTTACACCCATGGATATGTTTGTTGCTGTGGTTCAAGTGAAAAAGCCTGACATTCAGCTGGGTCATTTTTCTAGTGAGCTAAGGAACAAAGAAGCAGTGACAGAACTCCAAAGCCATGACCCTATCCTCCAATTCTCATGACTGGGCTTCTGGGGGAGGGGCATGTAGGTCAGGGGAGATAGAATTTTGACCTGAAGTGGAATATATTTGAAACAAAAGGACAAGTTCTCATTTTGACCAGAGCTTGCTTCTAAACACTGATTTTCTCCCCTTTTCTATCAGATTAGAGTCCAGTCAGTAGAAGATCAACCACAATAATTGTTATTTATATACAAGTTAAAGTTCACTGAGCACTTGCCTCTAACTATTACCTCTAACGTCAGCCTGGATGTGCCTATCCCTTAATGAACAATGCAACAAGTCTGTAGAACTCACTGGAGCAGCCCATTGTGACTGACAAAGAACTTGATCCTCTGGAAGAGTATGAAGGCACTCCAGGAGGTCTTCTGTGGTTGCTTACTCCACCCTTTAGGGGATGTTTGGCACTAACTGGTTTCATTGGCCAGGAAAAAGAACTCTTCACCTGAAATGGAAGTAGAGAGTATTTGGAGGGAAAAGAAGTCAGGCAGGCACCACCCCTCAGATCTATAGCCCTGAGCCCTGCCCAGAATGTGAGACAAGAGCTGTCTTATTGCAGGAGAGAGCAGGAAGTAAGTTCTTTGCACACTTTCTACCACTGGGAATTTGCTGGGTCTGTGAGGGACTGCAGTAGGAGACAAAGAGGAGAGGGTCAAGGAAGAGAAACTTGGCAGCAAAAGAGAAAATGTGATTATTCATCTTAGAGAAGATATCACTTATCTGCTTTCCAGCTACCATCTTATGGAGATAAAAAGGAAGACAAAGGAATGAGTATTTATCCCATCCCTACCATAGGCCAGGCCCTCTTCTTCAACTGGATGGTCCCCAAGCATCCTCAGCCATGGGTACATTATGAACTGAATGTTTGTGTCTCCCCAACATTCATATATTGAAGCCCTAACCTTCCATGAGATGGCATTTGGAGGTGGGGCTTTTGGAAGGTGATTAGATTTTGATAAGGTGACAAGGGTGGACCATCATTGTGGGATAATGTAATAAAAAGAGGAAGAAACCAGAGTTCTCTCTGCTATGTGAAGAGAGACATAGTGAGAAGGCAACTGTCTAAGCCAGAGAGAGATCCCTAAACCTGACCAGGATCAAACCCTGATCTTGGACTTCCTAGGCTCCAGAACTATGAGAGGTAAATGTCTATTGTTGAAGCCACCCAGTACATGGCATTTTGTTTTAGCAGCCCGAGCTGACCAGGACAGGGCATAAACGAAGTTACATTTGCCTTTTGACCTGAATGTTGCCAGCTTGAAAACTCTACCAATCTAAGCTCAGGACTTCAACTCCTGCTGTTTGTACATAGCACCTCTGGCAAGGAGGTTGAATCAGCCCCAGCCACTGATGGCCCTGCCTCTACCCCTGCCACCTCCCCACCATGGCTGTCAACTTCCTGAGAAGGTCCCAGGGTGAGACCTGGCACCTTCAACTTTCTATCCTACACACCATTTACTACAGCAAGGCCACTCAATGAACACCTAATGCCCCAACTTGAATGTTTCAGGGTTTTTTAGTTCAATTCTAGAAATCTCAGCCCAGGAAGACTGGTATCCCAAGAGGACCCTGCCCATTTTCAGCTGCTGTGCAGCCATCCACCACTCCCCTTCAAACCTCTTTGTGGGTATCCATCCTTTCATCCTCTGTTGCTCACCTTTCCCTTTCTTTGCAGGAAACACCTTTGAGAAGGAGTTTCTGGCCATGAGCTATGCACTACCACAGAGATAGTAGATCCGGAGCTGTGCCACCTGCCCTCCTGAAGGTCCTGGGACACTTCAGCTAGAAGAGCACTGGCCAGCCAGCAGTCAGAGAATAGGAGGAACAATTAACAGTGGAAATGGCTTCCAGCTAATAAAAGACCACCACGTGAAGGTGTTCAGTAGGGCAGGATGTGCACACCACTTCATCTTCACCCTACACCTATGAGGGAGGCACTATATCCACTTTCAAATGAGGAAGCTGAGGCCTAGAAAAGTTAAGGATGCAGCGAGACTTTGTCCATCCTCCCATCAGGAGGTGGAGTCTATTCCCCACCTCTTGAATCCAGGCTGGTCTGTGGATCACTTTGGCCAATACCATGAGGTGAAAATGGTTGTAGGCTAGTTCCAAAAGTTCTGTGCCCCTTCCTTCCCCTCCCCTCCCTTCCCTTCCCTTCCCTTCCCTTCCTTTCCCTTCCTTTCCCTTCCTTTCCCTTCTCTTTCTCCCTCTGATGATCATGGGCTAGCCTTCTGGAAAAGAGTTAGGATCTCCAAGACAATAGCCAGCCATCCCCCCAGAAGTAGCTGATTACAGGTGCACGATGGCATCCAGCAGAGTCTAAAAGAACCTCCCAGCTGAGCACAGCCTAAACTCCCAACTCACAGAATCAAGAGCTAAATCAATCATTGTTTTCAGCTACTGTGATTTGTGGCTGTTATGGAGCCTCACGTGGCAATAGATAATCACAAGGACATGGAAGCCTGTTGTTCCATAACTGAGCCTGCTCCTGGTTCCCAGAGGAGACGGATGCCCTGACAGCACACCTGCCATCAGGCACCTCATCACCTTGGCTTGGTATCTGCTTAAATGTGGCTTTTTCACCTGCCAGTGGGTCAGTTTCTTCTGGAGAAGCAAGAGGCTTCTCATCAGTAATCAGTAAAGAAGTAGGTTACACCCACTACCCTATTTCCCACACCAAGCTCAAAGCCCTGTATACCTTGCTGCTTACCTGTTAACAGAGAGGTTGCAGCAACTATGTGTTGAAGTGCTTGGACTGGGCTGTAGAGAACTCTGGATCTCTGTGCTTCTCTCTGAAACTAACCCAATAGCATAGTGGAGGGCGTGAGCAGAGACAAAGAGCTGGATCACCTGCCCTTCTTTCTTGAATCAGACAACCTGGAGTGTGGATATCAGTATCCTGACTTACTAGCTGTGTGACCTTAGCAAAATTATTTAACCTCTCTGACTCTGTTTCCTCATGTGGAAAACAAATGAAAATGACAGAGGGTTGGAGGAGGTTCTAAGGGAAAGATAAAGCCTAACAGAAAGGAGTACCTTATTTTAGGGACAACAAACAAAAATGATTGTATTTTGTTTTTTTTTTAATCTCAGACACAGTTGAAAAGTAGAGAACAGATTTAAAGATCATTCTAAAGTTCATTCTTTTAACACACCTAGAGCAACAACAAAAACAATATTTTACAAATTACTTTCCTTTCCCTCCACTTAGAAACTAAAGAAATTTTTCTTTTATGTTGTTCGTTTTAAATTGTTTTACTAACTTGAACCACTAGATCCCTATAACTATAAATTTACACTTGATATAAATATCTGTTAAATTGTACCTACAAATCAGAGGAGCCTTAAGCTCAATCCCTTCTTTTCAAGGGCTTCCTGGGAGAGGTGAGTCTGCACAGGCATTCTCTGTCACCATAGCATAGACATCTGGCCCACATATGGCAGCACATGGTCTCCAGTGCTGGCCTGGGTGCTGCCACCCAGGCACCAATCCACCTCTGCAGGGATGCAGACCCTCCAGGGTGCATGCTGTTGGACTCTCACAGCTCATCTGGTGAAGCCTACTCCTGAGCAGGTAGCTCCTGTCCTGCTGTGCAGAGGAGCTTTCTTCCACAACTCTCCTTTCTATCCGAAAGTCAAGTGCATCACACATTGGTATCCCGAGGTTGAGGGGGCATTTATATAGACCCATACAGATTAAGCTGTCAGTTTGAGTCAGTGTGGCAGTGTCTGTCCCACACAGTGAGAGCCTAACAATGCATTCCCTAGCACCCAGCCATGCTCTGTACCCATCACCCATGCACACCCTGAAGGTGATTCCACCCCAATACCTGTGTACTTATGCGTATCTGTGCTTTTGCCCACACTCTCCCTCTGCTGCTGGGGGTCTCCCTGCTGAAGTCCTTTGTGCCTCCAAAACCCAGAGCTATGCCCTCTCTACTTCTAATCCTCTCCACCTCTGCCCTCAGGCAGGTGTAAATGTCTTTTCAGCACCTTCACCCTTCACTATACTCACAGCTCCCTCTATAACACTCCATTATATCACATTTGCTTGCTTATTTGTCTCCCCCAACCTCACTGTGTGCTTTATGCCTCATTGTAGCTCACCTAGTTCAGCTCCAATGAATGTCCAATGAGTGACCAAAATCTACCTTATGGTTCCCTGATGAAAATGCTCTAGGTCAATTCAGTGTCCATCAGGAGACAATGACACACCAAAGGAGGGCAGGCTCTAATGTGTTTGAAACAAATAGACCCCCTTCCCTACCAAACCCTTTGGCTCAGCAAATAGGGGCAACACATCCACATGCCAAGGAAGCAGGGATCCAATAAGAAAAACAGAATGAGAGGGCCATTTTCTGATTGACTTTTGATAGTGTCCCTCTGTCCACAACTGTCCTCTCCTCTCCATCCACATGACCCCTCCATTAATTATGGCTCAGTTCTCCAGGATGAGTTCAGGGCTGCCCAGACTTCTCTGGTTCCTTCTTTGCATTTGTACTTTGGGCATCTCATTTGCCTCACTCTAATCCCAGCTCTGCCCTGGCCTTAAGGAGACCCAACGCAGGTGCAACCACCCTGAGGCTGTCTCCACCTGAGACAACCTCCTTGCTTGGCTTGTCCCCCTTCCTGTCCTCTTTCCATCACTCCCAGGAGCACTTTTCCAATAAGTAATTTTCATAAATATCCCTGTCTCTGGTTTTGCATCAAGAAAATCCAGCCCAAATCAAATACCTAGTATGTGCCAGGCACCTTCCTAGGTGCTAGGGGAGGGTACAGGGCAGCAACTGGCACAATGTGACAAGCACAACAAGGAGACACCCTGTAGGTACAAAATAGCAGAGGAGAGCTTGCATGGGGTTGGGAGGGGGGCTACTGTGTAGGCATGGTAAGGGAAGACTTCTTGTACAAGAGACCTACAGTTTAATTATGACAGGCAAACTGACTCATGGTTTATAAACATGATTGTTTTTATGTAAAAAGGCTCTTTCCAAGATCCCCAGGGTCCTAGCCACATGAGTAATTTGGCTTGCCCCAAGATCTTTGCCAGCACTGCCCAACAGAACCATGTTGAAAGGAATGCTCTAGATCTGCCCCATTCAGAATGACCATCACCAGCTCCATGTGGCTACTGAGCACTTGAAAGTGGCAGGTGAAACTGAGGAACTGAATTTTTTATTTTATTTCATTTTAATTAACTATATTTTAGCTCATTTAAATTTCAACCACCACACTTGGCTAATGGCTCCTGGCATGAGAAGCGGAGATCCACAATGACCTTGGATATGGTGCCCAGAAGCAAGCCAACTAGCCATCTGACGTGGACACTGGCCGAGGCTGGGTATATAGCTCCTTCTTCCTGATGAACCCAGCAGGCTTCCAGAACCAACTGCCGTGGCAGCCACCTGCCAGGCTGCTCTTCACACATGGTTAGCAGGAGAGAGTGCAAGGGCTCCTGGAGCTGCAGGGGCTGGGAAGCAAGGCGCTGCATGGGCCATGAGCTAGCTGGAGAGCTGCTGCCCTGCAGCCAGTTCCTGCAGGGGTGCAGTGGAGGCAACAAAAACACATGTTCTTATGACCCTTCGACAGGGCCTGGTCCTTCTGGAGAATTAGGGGATGGATGCAAGATAATCACTGAGGCCACCAAAAGCAGAGCAATTGTCACTGCGCCAGCTGTGTGAGGTTTTCTGCTCTCTAAACAGCAATGCCCTTCAGTGCATGGAGAGCCCACACATGTGCTTGGGATACTTATGAAAAATAAGTGCTTGACCAAGTGGATCTCCACCTATGCCAAGCATCCAGATCAAACCAGGGCTCAAACAGCCTTTAATTTACATTCACCTAGGTAGCCTGTGATTTTTCTCAGATTTATTTAGGTGGATCTCATCAGGCCTTTCAACTACAATGTGAGTTTCAGGAACATAAAAGGACAGTGGCTTTTTCATTTTGGAATCTTCAGCAGTCAGCACAAGGTCAGTAAGTGTTGGCTGAAGTTTATGTCACACGTATACACCAAACAAAAGGAAAAATCAATATTTTATTGTACTAAGCACTTCCCTCATATGTTTACATGACCACTATTTAATGGGAAAGGCCTCCACCAAGACTCAAAATCAGGCTTTTTTCTCATGCTCATCCATACTGCTGGCCATTCCGCAGATAAAGGCTGCACTACCATTTCTTGCCATGCTGGAGTTAACCAGAAAAGTGGAAAGTGAGCTGCAGGTGGAGGGAGCAGTGTGTGCAAAGGTCAGCAAATATCTGAAAGGAAAGGAAGGAACTATGGGCAGGGCCCAGGGCAATGATGATCAGGGCCCCTTATTTGAAGTTATTCAGAATTTCAACACAGTGACAACAGAACATTAAATAAAGCATGGGGCCCTTGTAAATGTAGGGTGCTGTGCTCTTACACAGTTCATATGGCCATGAAACAAGCCCTGATTATGGCAGAGTACAGAGAGGAAACAAAGCCACAGGTGGGAACCCAATTCTGTGCTCCAGGTGTGCCCTGCTGGGAAGTGGAATGTAATCCTGTGGGTACTGGGGAGCTACAAAAGATTTCACAGGAGCAGGGACATGAGCAGGTTCCTGTTTCAGAAACAGCACCAGGAAACATTGGAATGTTGAACTAGAAAAGGCAAGGATGAGATAGAAGTTGGAAGGGAGGAGGGAAGGAAGGAAGGAAGGATGAAAAGCTGGGCAGGGTTCTCCAGCATGTGCTCTTGTTACCCTGGTTTCTTATGTTGTCAGATGAAAACTCACGTACTCACACAAACACACACAAATTCTGTAGTCAAAATTTTTGTGAAATTCTATGATAAAGTTAAAAATTTCTATGCTTTAATTCTTCTCAGAGTCTTTAATAAACTACTCTGAAAAATCTTTTAGAGAAAGACAACATAGGCAGCATTTTTCTAAATCACTTCAGCACAGAACCCTTTTTCAGGGAAGCATCTCACTTCACGAAGCACTGATTTAAAGCCTGTTTTATAAATCTGTGTCTTTAGGAGCCATCAAATCCTCTAGCTTGCTACTTCCTCTGAGCAGAGGTGGTAAATAAGCCTTATCTTGCTTGCCAGCTCTAAATCGTGGTTGCCTAGATTGCCATGAGTAGGACTCGGAGGTTGTCTCTGGACTCAGCAAGAGCAGTTCTGTAATTGGTTGGCAATGCCTTCTTAGAACCTAGGAGGAAAGAGTGGTGGCACACAGCTCAGCAGACCTAGTTCCGGCCCCAGAAAAAGAATGCTAAGTAAATCCAAAGATTTGAGTATCTTGTTACAGACCTGATTTGGTGGAACATGAAACCCTGCTGACAAGCAGAGGGTCATTCCTAAAGAATAGATGTGCATCTTTCCAAGAGAAAAAGCACATGATTAAATTTTAGTCAACTCTGTCATTTATGGTCAAAACCACAATTTTATTTCCACATGTGGCAGGCATTACTGGCTGGCTAACCCAATGACCATCTGCAACTCTTAAAATTTTGCTGCTTCCTGCTTTATAGAACCATGCTCAACAGAACCATATTGACAGGAATGCTCTAGATCTGCCCTGTCCAGAGTGGCTAAAAGCCACAGTGACCACGATACCCAATTTTGGCAAAAGATGAAGGCAAGTCTGTTAGGGAGCTTCTGAGAAACTTTTGCTTTACTGACAATGAGAACACATGTGACTGGTCCCACTCTTCCCTCCTTATTCCGGCTTTGAAGACTGATGTCAAACATGGAATCTGAACTACCATCTTGTAACCATGAGGCAAAAAGTATAAAAACAATAAAAAAAAAAAAACCAGCAGCTAAAGAGAATAGAATAGAAACACACAGCCTGGATTCTTGATGACTCTCCTTGAGCTGCTGCCCAATCTCTAGACTTCTTGTTAAGTAAATAATAACAACTATATCTATGGTTCCAGCCACTGTATTTTAGGCTTTATGTTTCTTGTAGCCAAAGCCATCTGTACATGACACATTATGATTTAAAAGCATCACTTATCGTCAGAAAGCAATATGGTATAATGGAAGAGCATTATCTGACTCCTTTGAGCCTTAGTTTCTTCATCTTTAAAATGACTATTATGCTTGAATATTCCTGAGGATTGAGTAAAGAGTACATGGAGATGGTAGTAATAATTATTATTGTTATTATTGGGCAGAAAACACTTATATCAAGCCTTGCTCTAAATTTTTTCCTTATATTAACTTGTTTAGTTCACAACACACTCCTATGAGGTAAGCATTTTAATTTCCCCATTTACATAGAAGGAAACGAAAGCAAAGCCCAGGTAAGACCTAAAGCCTAAACATGAACCAGTCACCAGAGTTTCTGCCCTGAGCCACTCAGCTATGTCATTTCTGGATCATACTAAGTCCTCAATAAATATTTTATTGTTATTGTTATTATTATTGGGCTTCTATTATAACTAACACAGCATATTCTCCTTAAGAGCTCACGTTTAAAGACATGACCTTTGGGACTTTGGAAGGGAGACATTGAATTAACAAAACTTGTTATGTAAAAAAAATACATGATTACTTGAGTAGTCCACTGAGTTTAATGCAAATGGATTTGGTTTCAGTTTTTACATCTCTAGGTCAAGGGCATGTGTCCAGTGTCACATGTGCCAATTAACTCTGTATTTTTTAAAAATTGTACCCTTAAACCAGCCAACAATCCTTCTGATGAATGTGACTAGATGCCCGCCAGGAAGTTCACAAGCTGTACATTCATTTCCAGGAAAATAATCCTGACAGCAGATGCCAGAGCAGTATCTGAGCATCCATACCTGATAACTTACCCAGATTCCATGGGTTCTATTGTAAAGTTCCTAGGCAAGGCCTAGTGCCACAATGACAACAGACTTCATCCCCAATCCCAAATCCAGCCCGTTGGTAGATTCTACCTGAAGAAGGGTGGTGAGAAGGATTTTGAAGGCAACTACTGGATCTGTGTGGAAGATCACCATAATCAATTGGTGATGTCTGCCATGAGCATGGGATTAGGTGATAGAGATATGTGTGACTTATAGTGAGAGATCTGCTCACACCTTCTACCTGCACCTGGGACTAACATGTCAAGCAGGGAGGGGAATGTTTCAGTATGCTGGTTAGAGCTGAATGTTGGCCTGAGAAAATGAGTCAGGATACATCCTCCTAACCTCAGAACAGAGCCCAGGACTAGGAGAGGAGTCTGGGCACAGCACCTCCTGAGACCACTTTCCTAAATGCCCACTCTAAGCCAAGTTGGATGATGAAAGGAGCCTGTGATACATGAAAGAGAACAGCAATTAACAGAGCTGAGTGGTAGAGATGTTGTAAGAGAGGGAACAGGGATTTTGAAGCTGGTGGCCTCTTCCCCTTAAGCCATATTCTCACGTGCTGTGTTTCATAAGCCCAGAGAGTTAAACCACCAACAAAAAAATCATTGTTTGATTCATTCAGGATTCTGTCCCTCCTGACACTGACCCTCTCCCAGTTCAAACACACCTTATCTTCCTGACCTGAGCTGCTGTTGGTATACCTCCCCAGGTCTTAGCTTGGCCTATTCTTTTAGCAATGGAACTCTTGGAGCCCTCACTCCTCTGCATGGAGGAGCATGTGCAGGAAGGAGGAGGATAGGTTTCCCCAGCTCAGTTCAGATGAGAGATACTCTGAGCAAGGAGTGACCAGACCTTCATAAGTCACTCAGTGGGAGCCAAGCTGCAGTCAGGAGGGTCATATCTAGTTCTCACCAGTGAGTGCTAGGATGGACAGGAAAGGGTTCCAAGAGCACTCAAGATCTGTCTTAGCTCAGGTCCTGTGGAAAGCAGAGCATGAGACAAGGATTAAATTCTGACATTTCATTCAGGAGCTGTAAGCCCAGGGCAATGAAGGTAAGAAGAAAAGGGAAAGGAAGACAAAGGCAAATGTGATATGCAGGGTAATCATGCAAACCATCTAACACTCAGGACTTCTCTGGAAGGTTTGCAAGATGTGCCCAACTCGAAACTGTCCAGGAGGAAAGAAAGAAGGGAGAATTTACCTTCTCAGTTTCTTCTCACCTTTTATTTTCTAATGGCTAAGCTTCACACCATAGAACCTAGCTCCCCTTTCATCAGTAGGCTCTTTTAGTAGGCATCAAAGAGTCAGACACATGGCCCAGGATATGGTGTCTTAGCTGTGTTCAGAGCATAGGAGGTAACATGGTGTGGGTGAAGCACCACCCAAGGGATCTAAATAGAGGGAACCTGAGAGGCATCCAAGTCTGTATTAAACAATGGGATCCAGACATTCACTCATGGGATCCTGGCAGTATAGGAAAGGGTTCAGGGACATGTAGTGCTAGGCCAACTGCCAGTGGAGTGACAGAGTCAGGGCCACTGCAAATGGGACTCTGGTACTTTCACTGTTGTGATCTGACTTGGAGACACGTGTGCCCAGACAAACTAACCCTGGAAGCCATCAAGACTCTATTTGCTAAACCCAAAGGAAAAGCAGCCTCAGTTTCAGAATGCACCTGAGAAGAGCAGACTTTCCAGATCTGCACTTTTCCAATAGACGGATAAGGACAAAGACAAAAAAAATAGAACTCATTGATTAAACACCCACTATGCCCTGGTCAGTGTTGGTGCCTGCCTTCCATCATCCTTTTCTTAGATTTTCTTCCCTTTAAAATTGAAAGTAGTGTCTACTAGAACCTTTTGCTATTCAGAAGTGTATCCATGGCAAAACAAAAATCACCACTGAAACTGCCCAGAAATAATCACTGTAGACAGCTCAATGTATATATTTTTAGATGTGTGTGTATGCATGTGTGTGTACAATTAGAATGCATTGTATATACATGTATATATGTAATTTATTTTAAGATAATTAAATTAGTTTGTACAGACTCATTTTAATGCTGTCTGGTTTCATATCCACTCTCACTGGACATTAACATGTCTCTAGTTTATCACTAATGTCAATAATGTAAAATAAATGTTGTAGCTCAATCAATTTTTACTTGTGCTCTAGGATAATTCCTAGTCAAGGACTTGTTGGGTCTATTTTAAGGTTTTTTGTTACATGCTGCCAATGCTACCAACATGTCAGCCCATTTACCCACAGCTTTCCCAACACTTCTTGAATACTCACAATAAACTAATGCATTAGGTCATATGAACCCCACTTTACAGGTGTAGAAATTGGGGCACAGAGATGTTGACTTATTCCCTTCTAAGAGCTAATAAATTAATGGCAAGACAGCCTGGGAATAACATTCTTTAAACACATTCTGCTTCAGAATTCCACAGGTCCGAGCTGGGATCTGGGAGCTAGGAGCTGCGATGACCTACGACCAGGCCTTTCCCAGAGGACAGGCCCAGGCAGGATACACAGATACCACATGCCTTACCTGAGATGCAACAGGCCATTTGTTGTTTCTCTGTCTCTGTAGAAGTTCAGGGGCCTTGAAAGCATCAGCCTCTATGTGATATATATAGCCTTGGAAAGAAAGACTTCCAAACACAGAAAGCAAGGTTGACCAGGGCAGACCACATAGTTTGAGGAGCCTGAAACCAAGGCAACTATAGGGTATAGAGACAGAACCACTAGACAGTGGCTATCTGTGGAACTGTGCCCAGTAGATACCTTGCAGTACTCCCTCTGGGACAGACTGTGAGCTGACCCAGGACAAATATGAAATGAAACACATTCAATCATGATGTGTGCATGCACAGGAGCACATGTTACAAAAGGTGACAACAGCTGGGGCCAATGCCTGCATTCAAATTCTTCAGTGGCCCAAGAGTATCAAGGCAAAAGGTAAAGAAAGTTGGGTCCACCTGAAAATTGGCACAAGCACAAATTCTCTGGAGTGAGGCCAAGAACCCTGGCAGCTGGTTTTCTGGGCATCAGAACATTCAGGGTAGGGAAGAGGGAGTAAAGGTGCATCATCAGGGAGATATGGGACTAAAGATGCAGGTACACAGCCTCCCTTCATCTCCTCTATGTTGGCACACTTCACCCAGACTGCACATGTCTGATATCACCTGTGGGGGTGTCCACTGCAGCCTGACCATGCCCAAATGTGTGACTTCTGAGTTTACATCTTAGTGTGCAGGTCCAGTGTTTGTTCAAGTTGTCAATTTAATATCTCAGCTACAAATCCATCTTTCAGTACATGCTCAGTTCCTTAAGCATCTCACCTTTACAGAGAGCACTGCATACAGCTTTCTCAGTAGCTGGAGAGACACTGCTGTTTCATGGGGGTCAGCATGTGGGCAAGGACACCTGGTGATACTTTGCGCCAACATCTACCCAGGATGCCCAGTCCCTTGGCCCCCTGCCAGCTCAGTCTTGCTGAGTGTCACTCTGTCTACATTGATGCTGCAGGCTCCAGGCTTCCCACCTGCAACAGCTCCAGAGCTGTGGCTCGCTGGCACCTGCCACTCAGATGGTCTGTTGGCTATTGCCTGTGACCTGCTATCTGGTGACCAAAGGCCAGCTATGGCCATAGACAGCAGCAAACTTCACTGTCATCATGGGCTATAGGTGCAGATCCGGATCCCAACCTAGGGAGGGGTATTCCCTCCAAAGTTTGTCTGCCACTGGGACTGCCCTCATCCCTAGGCGACCATGCAGACTTTCCTATGAAAGAGAGTTACAGTCACTCTTCTATTGGAGCTTAATGATTCTTTATATTACCCTTCCCTGTTTAGACCACAGACTTGTATGTGTTCTGTCCCTAATGGGACACAAGCTGGTGTAGCATCTTGCAGGGGACAGTGTGGGGTTGGCCCTGGCCCTCTGTCTCTGGTTATATTCAGATTGACCAAGTGCTGGAAGAGTCCATAGGGCTGCAGACGCTCTCTCCTTAGCCACCATGCCCAGGAAACTGCAATACCAGGCAGAAACAATGCCTTTCTTTAACTCTGCTGGAGGCCATGAATCCAAGACAGGCTTGCCCTCCCAGTGTAGCTCCATGGTGGATGCCAATTACCTACTCATTATAATACCTTGGGCTGATCTAGAAGCATTACCCAGAAATGTATTTGTTTGGGAAGCTTCACATTCGCCATTCCACACCCCACCCCCAATGACTCAAATGTCCCAAACAAACTCTCTTACCCTCACAGAGGTGTTCCAGGAGCTGCTCAGCAGCCAGGGACAAGAGAGACCAGATTTTCTCCTCTGACAGAGCTTCGCCCCTGGCCTTCAGAGCACTGGACACAGTCACAGAGGCTGGGCTCATGCCTGCAAAGACACACCTGTGGTACAGCCCCCATACTTTCCAGAAACACGGCTGGGCCAGTACTTGCCACTCTGGCCAAGTCCCAGTCCAGCCCCCTAAAACATAGGGAATCATAGGCGCACAGGAGAAGCTAAACAAATGTTCATTAGAGAGCTGTCTAGGCTGGCTAGTTGATTCTCAGAGAATGAGTAAAAAAATAAATTCTCCAAAAAAGGGCTAAGTGAATAAATAAATGAATAAGCAAAGGAACCTTGAGAGTGATGCCTCCCTTGGAACTGGGTGTGCACTGTTGCAGAAAGCTACCTATGCCCAGCTGTTGTCCATTGCCTGCTCCCCTCTCCATCTGGGAAAGTGAGTTAACAACTTTTTTTGTCTCTAATACATGATTCATGTCTTTTCCTCTCCAGCTGCCACATGCAAATTGGATCTGATTCCAGTAACAGACCTGCCTCTAATGGCAAAGAACACCTGCCTGAAGAGGGAAAATCACTAGAAGGAATAACAAGGACTGCGATTTGAAAAGGCACAGACTCGCAGGAAAGCAACAGAATGCTTTGCTGGAGGAGAGGGTAAGAAGTCTGATCCCTCCTCTTCTTCTCCTCCCTCTCTTCTTAGAAATGCTCCTTTAAAACAAAGCTGACATTTAAATGCCTGTGTCCCTAGCAAACTGCCATCCCCTAATCTCCAGCAAGGAGAGCCCCAAGTACAGTGGTAGCAGAAAGAGGCCAGGCAGGCTTTTCCTAATCCTTTACTTCACCGATCTTCGTTTAGCCAGAGCTCATGGGTGGTGTTGTGTTGGGGGAGGGGTGGGAAGGGCATTATGGCACCCCCATCTTTCCATCTAGCATGCTAATACAAGCTATCCACTCACCAGCTGCTCAGCTCCCTACATATGCCTCTAAGATCAACCTCCTGTGGCCTTAGGAGAACAGAAAAGTTCCGAGGAGAAAGAGCCTTTCTCTTCTATCTTTCTCTGGGGGCCAGATGGGCAGTGCTGCATGACATGGGCAGGAAGCTTTGAGCGTAAGTAAGATGTTACTTATCACAATAAATCTATGAAGAGACTGTTGACCACTTCTACAGACAGGAAAGCAGTCCAAGGAAACCTGGTAAAAAAAATGATGGAGTACCAGCTGAAGTCCAGACCCTCTCTGTTCTTCTCTTCTCTTCTCTTCTCTTCTCTTCTCTTCTCTTCTCTTCTCTTCTCTTCTCTTCTTATTTTGTTTTTTAAACTTTGCCTGCAACTTATGGACTGAGCATCTCCATTTTGCTTTTTTCTAACTTTCTATATATTTTTAACATTTTCCTATAGGTTTTTTTAATTTTTCTACATATTTCTACATGTTTTCATGTGTTTCTTCTAACTTCCTGTTTTTCTAACTCTATAACCACACCAGAAGGCTACTTTTTAATGAAAAAACAAAGGGACAAGGTTATGATTCTCAAATAGGAAATCTCTGAATCTATAATAAAAAAAACTTACAAAAATATCACATGCTGTTTTTATTTTTAAATACTCTATGACTAGAAAAGAATGTATTAAAAGTCTTGTTAGGTTGGTGTGGCTAATTCAGACTATCATTTCAATATAGTAAGTCAATGGAGAAAGAACAGTCTTTGCAAGACATAGTGAAAATACACCTTATACAATAGATTATAGATATAATGTAGACCATACAACTGTGTTTGTTTGTTTGTTTGCTTGCTTGTTTGTTTGTTTAAAAGAAGAAAATATGATCTGGCCAGTGTGGCTCAGTTGGTTAGAGCATTGTCCTGTAGACCAAAAGGTTGCAGGTTAGATTCCCGTTCAGGGCACATACCCAGGTTGCAAGTTCGATCCCCGGTTGGGGCACATACAAGAAGGCAACCAATTAATGTTTGTCTCTCATATTGATGTTTCTCTCTCCCTTTTGTTCTCCCTTTACCTCTCTCTAAAAACAATGAAAAAATTCCCTCAGGTGAAGATTTAAAACAATAGGAGAAAATATTCAGGATCTAGGACTAGGCAACACCAAAGTGCTCTTAGGCAACACCAAAAGCACAACCATAGGAAAAAATGGAAAAATTGGACCTCATCAAAATTAAAAACTTTTTCTCTGAGAAAGATGCTGTTAAGAGGATAAAAAGGCAAACTATAGACTTGGAGAAAATATTTGGAAACCACATATCTGACAAAGTCCACTTATATAGAATAGATTAAAAAAACACTTGAAACTCATCAATAAGAAAACAAACAATCCAACTAGAAAATGGGCAGAAGGCATGAAAAAACATTTCATCAAAGAGAATTTACAAATGATAAGGAAGTTGGACATCATCAGTAATTAGAGAAATACAAATAAAAATTATGATAGGATACTACTAGATACCATCAGAATGACTGAAGTAAAAATTTGTGACAGCACCATATGCTGGTGAGAATGTAGAGTAACTGGATCACTCGCACGCTGCTCATAAGAATGTGCAATGGTACAACTACCCTGTAAAGTATTTTGGCAATTTCTTATAAAAGTAAACGTGCAATTCACATTCAACCAAGCAATCACACCTTTGTGTATTTACCCTAAAGAAACAGAAATTTATGATTACACAAATACCTGTACATGAATGTTAGTAGTAGCTCTATTTGTAGTAGCCAAAAACTGGAAACAACACAGATAATTTTCAATAGTTGAATGATTATGCAAACCATGGTATACTAAAATACTATTAAGCAATTAAAAAGAATGAACTATAGCCCTGACTGGTGTGGCTCAGTTGGTTGGGTGTTGTCCTGCAAAGGGAAAGGTCACCAGTTTGATTCCTGGTCAAGGCACATGACTCTGTTTGGTCCCTGATCATGGCATGTATGAGAGGCAACCCATTAACATTTCTTTCTCACATCAACATTTCTCTCCCTCTCTTTCTCCCTCCCTGACCCCTCTCTATAAAACTAAATAAACAAATAAAATCAAAGAAAATAAAAAGAATGACTTCCAGCTAAGATGAAGGCACAAGTAGATATGCTTTGCTTCCTCATACAACCAATAAAGGATAATTACCAATTTAAAAACAAAAAGCAACCAGAATTGCCAGAAAATTGAACTATATGGAAGTCCAAACAACCAAGGAGATAAAGAAGAAACATTCATCAAGCCTGGTAGGGGAGGTGGAGATGGGCACTTGGGGTAGAGAGGACCTGTGGTAATGTGGCAGGTGGAAGACCGGGTGGTCCCACATTTGCATGAAAATAAACCAGGAGGAACAACTAGGGAGAGAGACAGACCACACAAAACAGGGTTCCAGCCCAGAGAAATAAAACCTCAAAACCTCTGGCTATAAAAACCTGTGGAGGTTTCAGTGGTGAGAGAAACTCCCAGTCTCACAGGAGAGTCTGTTAGAGGAAATCACGGGGTCCTAGAATGTACACAAATGCACCTACATGGGAATCAGCACCAGAAAGGCCCAATTTGTTTGTGGGTAACAGGAGAAGTAACTGAAGTGAGGTAAGAGCCAAGCAAGTGGCATTGTTCCCTCTCTGATGCCTCCCCTACATATAGCACCATGACATAGCAAAGTGGGTTGTCCCACCCTGGCATATACCTAAGGCTCCACCCTTTACAACATAACAAGTACACCTAGACAAAAAAATATGGCCCCAGTGAAAGAACAGATCAAAACTCCAGAAAAAAAAGAGCTAAGCAATGAGGAGACAGGCAACACAGCAGATCCAGACTTCAAAACACCGGTAATCAAGATGCTCACAGAAATTACTGAATGTAGATGCAAAATAAAGGAAAAAGTGAAGGCTATGCAAAATGAAATAAAGGAAAATATACAAGGAACCAACAGTGAAGGGAAGGAAACCAAGACTCAAATCAACAATTCAGAACAGAAGGGAGAATTAAACATTTAACTAGAACAGAATGAAGAAACAAGAATTCAGAAAAATAAGGATAGGCTTAGAAACCTCTAGGGCAACTTCAAATATTCTGACATCTGAATCATAGTGGTGCCAGATGAAGAAAAGGAAGAGCAAGAAATTGCAAACTTTATTTTTGGTCACTTTTGTGGCTTAAGGACATCATTTTATTTCCTGTCCTTTTTTTGAATTTTACATATTTTATTTTACTTTTTTATTATTGTTTAAGTACAGTCGTCTCAAGAAACAACTTGAGACATGTATACCTATAAAGGTATATATGTTTCTTTCATTTTTAATTTAAATTATTTTATTGTTGTTCAATTACAGTTGTCTGTATTTTCTCCCAACTCCTTCCAAACTCACCTCCATCCCTTGCTTCTACCCTCTACCTGGGTTTTGTCCATGTGTCCTTTATCCATGTGTTCCTGAAAACTCTTCTACCCACTGTCCCCTCCCCCCTCCCTTCTGCCTATTGTTAGATTGTTCTTAATTTCAATGACTCTGGTTATATTTTGTTTGCTTTTTTCTTTTGCTGATTATGTTCCAGCTAAAGGTGAGATCATATGGTATTTGTCCCTCACTGCCCAGCTTATTTCACATACCATAATCCTTTCCAGTTCCATCCATGTTGCCTCAAAGGGTGGGAGCTCCTTCTTTCTTTCTGCTGTGTAGAATTCCATTGTGTAAATATACCATCGTTTTTTGATCCATTCTTTTGCTGATGGGCATTGAGGTTGCTTCCAGCACTTGGCTATTATAAATTGTGTTGCTATGACATTGGGGTGCATAGGTTCTTTTGGATAGGTGTTTCAGGGCTCTTAAGGTATAATCCTAGCAGTGAAATTGCTGGGTCAAAAGGCAGTTTCATCTTTAGTTTTCTGAGGAAATTCCATACTGTTTTCCACAGTGGCTGCACCAGTCTGCATTCCCACCAACAGCATATAGGGTTCCCTTTTCTCCACATCGTCTCCAACACTTGTTGATTTGTTTATGATGGCCATTCTAACCAGTGAGAGGTGGTATTTCATCATGGCTTTAACTTGCATCTCTCTGATGGCTTGTGATGCTGAGCATCTTTTCATGTATCTCTGGGACCTCTGTATATTCTCCTTAGAGAAGTGTCTGTTCAAGTCTTTTTCTCATTTTTTAATTGGGTTTTTTTGTCTTCCTGGAGTGGAGTTGTGTGAGTTCTTTATATATTTTGGAGATCAAGCCTTTGTCTCAGGTGTCATTGGCAACTGTGTTCTCCCATATGGTTGGCTCTCATTTCATTTTAATGCCATTTTCTTTAGACATGTAGAAGCTGTCTAATTTGATGAGATCCCAGTTGTTTATTCTTTCCTTTATGTCCCTTGCTTTAGAGGACATATCCATCCTCTAAAAGACATGTTGCTTCGTGGAATGTCTGAGATTTTCCTGTCAGTGTTTTCCTCTAGGACTTTTATGGTGTTATGACTTACATTTAAGTCTTTTATCCACCTTCAATTTATTTTTGTGTATGGTGTAAGCTGGTGATCAAGTTTCATTTTTCTGCATGTAGCTGTCCAGCTCTCCCAACACCATTTGTTGAAGAGGCTATTTTTGCTCTATTTTATGCTTCTTCCCCCTTTGTCAAATGTTAATTGACCATAGAGACTTGGGTTTATTTCTGGGCTCTCTGTTCTGTTCCATTGGTCTATGTGTCTGTTCCTTTGCCTGTACCAGGCTGTTTTGATTACAGTGGCCTTGTAATACAGTTTGGTATCAGGTATTGTGATCCCTCCTGCTTTGTTCTTCTTTCTCAAAATTGCTGCATCTATTCAAGGTCATTTATGGTTCCATATAAATTTCTGAAATGTTTGTTCTGTATCTGTGAAATATGTTATGGATACTTTAATAGGGATTTCATTGATTCTATACATTGCTTTGGGTAGTATGGCCACATTGTATCTGTGTTTCTTGATGACCCTTCCCCTTTTTCTCCCGTTATCCCTTCCCCTCTCCCCTCCAGTTACTGTCAGTTCATTCTTTTCTTTTTTTCAATTGTTGTTCAAGTATAGTTGTCTCCATTTTCACCCCACCATGGCCTCCTGCCTCACTGATCCCTGCCTCCCACCCTCGAAACTACCCCCTTTGGCTTTGCTCCATGTGTCCTTTATATGTGTTCCTTGACAACCCTTCTCCTTTTTCTCCATTATCCCCTCCCCTCTCCCCTCTGTTTTTTGTCAGTTAGTTCTTTATTTCAATGTCTCTGGTTATATTTTGCCTGCTTGTTTGTTTTATTGATTAGGTTCCAGTTAAAAATGAGATCATATGGTATTTATCTTTCACCACCTGGCTTATTTCACTTAACATAATGCTGTCCACTTCCATCCATGCTGTTGCAAAGGGTTGGAGCTTCTTTCTTTCTGCTGTGTAGTATTCCATTGTGTAAATGTATCATAGTTTTTTGATCCATTCATTTACTCGTGGGCACTTAGATTGCTTCCAGCACTTGGCTATTGTAAATTGTGCTGCTATGAACATTGGGGTGCATAGGTTCTTTTGTACTGGTGTTTAAGGATTCTTAGGGTATAGGCCCAGCAGTGGAATTGCTGGGTCAAAAGGCAGTTCCATTTTTAGTTTTCTGAGGAAATCCCATACTGTTTTCCACAGTGGCTGCACCAGTCTGCACTCCTGCTGTGGGATGTCCCAACCCATGGAGCTCTCCCAGCTGCTGCAGATGAGAATAAGTCATCCCAGACACAATCTTGTTGTTCCAGCAGGAAAGTGGGTGGTAATGACCTCTAGTGGGGAATGCCCCAAGCCTTTCTCTGAAATGGCTTTTATTAGGATTGGAATGCACAGGGGTATACAATATGCATGCAGAGTTCAGCAATCAATATCAACAGGTATTATCTATAGATAACAATTGAAGGAACACAGAGATCTGCCTCAGGGTCTGTGAAACATGCTAATGCCAGGTGGTTGTAAAGGCTTATTTCACTGATGCAAGGGGTTCATGCCTTATGCTTTGAACTTAATCATCTGGTTTATATCAACAGGGTTATCACAAAGCAGAGTAAGCTTCAAAGAATACAATGTCTTTATCAGGCCTGATTTTCCCAAGGGAACCCTCCATGTTCGTGTCAGGTCATGCCTACCACCTGCATTCCTCGCTTTACAGTGAGACTTACTGGCCTCTTTCAAGGCCTGCTCCCATGGAGCTACAGTCTCCAAAAACACACAGAGTGGTCCCCAACACCTACCAACAGTGTACTAGGGTTCTCTTTTCTCCACAACCTTGCCAGCACTTGTTGTTTGTTGATTTGAGAAACTAAAAACTTATTTGAAAAAATGATGAAGGAAATCTTCCCCAATCTAGTGAAGGACATAGACATGCAAGTCCAGGAAGCTCAGAGAGTTCCAAAGAAGTTGGAGCCAAAGAAGAACAAACCAAGGCAAATCATAATTACATTACTCAAGATTAAAGATAAGTAAAAATCTTAAAAGCAGCAAGACAAAAAGGAACAGTTACCTACAAAGGAGTGCCCATAAGACTATTAGCTCATTTCCCAAAAAAGATCTTACAGGCCAGAAGGGGGCTGGAAAGAAGTATTTGAAGTCATGGAAGGCAAGGACTACACTCAAGATTACTCTATCCAGTGAAGCTATCACTTCGAATGGAAGGGCAGATAAAGTGATTCCCAGATAAGGTCAAGTTAAAGGAGTTCATCATCATCAAGCCCTTATATTATATGAAATGTTAAAGGGCTTATCTAAGAAAAAGATGATCAAAAATATGAACAGTAATATGACAACAAATTCACAACAATCAACAACTGAACCTAAAAAAGCAAAAACAAAAACAAATTAAGTAAACAAGTAGAACAGGAACTGAATCACAGAAATGGGGATCACATGGAGTGTTATTAACAGGGAAGGTGAGAGGAGAGAATGAGGGAAAAGGTACAGGGAATAAGAAGCATAATTGGTACGTACAAAATAGACAGGGAGAGGTTAAGAATAGTATAGGAAATGGAGAAGCCAAAGAACTTATATGTATGACACACAAACATGAACTAAGGGGTGGGGGAATGCTGGAAGGATGGGAGTAGGGAAGGGGTGCAGGACTGAGGGGGATAAACAGGAGAATGAAATTGGGACAACTGTAACAGCATAATTAATATAATATGCTCAAAATTTAAAAAAAGAAGAATGAACTATAGTCACATACAATTTGGATGACTCCAGAGAAATATGCTTAGGAAAAAAAGTCAGTCCCAAAAGCTATATACTGTATGATTCCATTCATATAACATTCTTGAAAGGAAAAAATTATAAAAATAGAGAATAAATGAGTGGTTATCAGGGGTTGAGGATGAAAGGAAGGAAAGTGATGTGGTTATAAAAGGCAAACAGATGGGATCCTTGTGGTGAGGGGACTGTTCTGTATCTCACCTCTAGTGATGTATGCACAAACCTACACATGTGATAAAATTACCTGAAACTAAACATTCCTGTGCATGTTCACACTCATGAGTACAGGTAATGGGAAATCAACTAGATCTAAGACTGCATCCACACCATTATCCTGGTTGTGATATTTTACTATAGCTTTGCTAGATGTCATTATTGAGGGAAATTTGGTAAGGAGTACATGGAATCTCTTGTTATTATTTCTTACAACTTCATGTGAACATACAAGTATTTCAATATTAAAAGTTTAATTTAAAAAACCATAATGAGATATAATTTCACATCAATTAAAGGGGGAAGAGTAAGAAATCCAACCCCACCTGGCTGGTGTGGCTCAGTGGATTGAGTGCCAGCCTGTGAACCTAAGGGTCTCTGGCTCAAGTCCCAGTCAGGGCTCAGGTCTGGGTTGTAGGCCAGGTCCCCAGTATTGGGTGCACAAGAGGCAACCACACATTGATGTTTCTCTCCCTCTCTTTCTTCTTCCCTTCCCCTCTCTCTAAAAATAAATAAATAAAATCTTTTTAAAAACACAGTAAATCATTAAAAACAACAACAAAAAAGGAATCCAGTACCACCACTTGTTGGCAAATATCTGGAACAAAGTGAGACTCTCATATACTGCAGATGAGAATGTAAATTGGTCAATCAACCACTTTGGAACATAAATTACCATGAACTAATAAATTTGAGTGTGCATGTAAAAAGAAAACTCAAGTCAGTTTCTCTATTCAAGGACTCTCAGACTACGGAGCTACAATAGACTAGGTGTATAGGAGACCATTCTGCATGGTGTGGGCCCAGCTCCCACTTAGAAAGGGCAGTGGAAAGTGAGGTCCAGTGCACAGGACCCACACCCATGGGTAAGTTCTCCTGTGGGGAATCAGGCTTGCATTGTACCTACACCACTTTGAGACTTGCCTTTTGCTAAAACTCCCTCGCCCTGAATTGAGGCAGCAAATGTTTACTGCTTATCTTTAAAGCAACTTCCTAAAATCTATGCTAAGCCTTCCAAGGATGACTGTAACCAGTTCAATCACTTTTCCCTTTGCATTTGCAAATATCCTTCTTCTGTGGTGTGATTAGTGGCATCCTCTCCTTTGTTTTCTGTAAAAGGTAACCACCTAAAGCGAACCTGTACATAGTAAATGAGGACCATCCTCAACATAATGTGCCCAGAAAAACAATAAAAGTTTGTCAAGGCAAGGGTTGGCATGCTCTCCTCTTGAGAGAGTGGCCAAGCCATCCTTTTTCCTCCACAGGACTTGGCAGTCCATGTGAATTTGCCTCATCTCATCCATAACACCACAGACCCCATGAGCCGGGGTGCATCATACATGAGTGTGGATAGCACCTATGTGGACACATGACACTGTGTGTATACATGAATACACATATATGTGTGAAATAGTTAAGGTTGCCATACTGGCTTCTTCAGCAGATATATCCTGTGGTGATACTCTAATATCACCTCTTGAATAGCTACAAGTAAGCAGAAGAATATTGTCTTGCCCATCACAGGTTCTTGTGCAGACTTTTAAAATGAAGAGACGGAAACTGGGGACTTAGTGATATTAAACATATAGTCAACACTTTACAATACATGTGAATAGGAGGGGGAAATGTATGTACTGTATACACTCATACTTTCAATTTACTGCAGGCCAAGTGGAGGCAAATAAAATATATGCAATATACAAAAGAGGTTAAATAGTGCTTAACACAAATGAGCACTACATAAGTAATAACTTTTTTTGACCATTTCTGGGCAACTCTAACCTAGTGTTCATAGGCAATTAATATACAATGCTGAAATATTAGTAGTTATTATAGTTATAAGTTGCTTTGGATCTTAAAAATCTAGATTTAACAAACCAACATATTGAATTTTTTTATTTAATAATCAGTTAAAAGAAACTAGGCTTTGATTAATGAAATTTCTGCCTTTTAAAAAAATTTTAAAATAGAAATGTACTTGCCACTGTGCTTGAAAATAAGTTTGATTGCATTACACATGCCCTAGAAACTCAAACCTTGTGCCTTCTGCAGAATGACACAACACCATCTCAAGTCCTACCAAAGGGCCTGAACCTGATTCAGAGCAGGTCTCTGGATTCAGCTGCCACTTTGTGACCTTCAGAAGATAAAGAACACATTAAAATGCACAGAGAGTATGCCATTGCAAAATCTGAACATGGAAAACTGCAAATCAACCAGATTCTTCAACAAATAAATGATTTTTAAGAAATGAAGAAAAAAAAAAGAGTGTATGAGGTCACGGGAATGCCAGAGTTAGAACCTCCAAAAAAAATTCTTCCCCTCCATAAAAGCAGTGATAAAACAAGCAGCTTAGCAGACAATCTAAGGGTCAAAGCACAGTTGTAGGTCTTTCAAGACCCCATTTTCAGAGAATTATTAGTTGACCTTACGATGATAACAGGATCAACCCATCAAGAATATACAGCTATAAATACATATGAACCTAAAAACAAAATCTCTATATACATGAAGCAAAAACTGACAGAACTGAAGGGAGAAATAAACAATTCAATGATAACAGGGACCTCAATTCAATATTTTCAATAATGGATAGAACAAATATACAAAAGACCAATAAGGACTTTACCAACACTGTAAGTCAACTAATCTCAAGAGACTCTATAAAACATGCTGTTTGACAACAACAGCATATACATTCTTCTCAGGGGCACTTGAAACATTCTCCAGGGTAAAATGTATGCTAGACCATAAAACAAGTTTTATGTCTCTGTGGCCCCCATGGCCCTCATGAAAAAGCTTATGGTGAAGAGGGGCAAAAAAAACAAACAGGTTTTGAAGTTCACCCTTGACTACACCCACCCTATAGAAGATGGAATGATGGATGCTGCCAATTTTGAGCAGTTCTTTCTGGAAAGAATCAAAGTGAATGGAAAAGCTGGGAACCTTTGTGGAGGGGTTGTAACCATTGAAAGAAGCAAGAGTAAGATTACTATAACTTCTGAGGTGCCTTCTGAGGTGAAATATCTCACAAAAACATATTTGAAGAAGAATAATCTACATGACTAGTGGTGTGTAGTTACTAACAGCAAAGAGGGTTGCAAATTGCGTTACTTCCAGATAAATCAGGATGAAGAAGAGGAAGAAGATGAGGATTATAACTCATTCACCTGACACATTTTATACCGAGTTCTTGAATAAAACCTAGGAACCAAAAAATAAATAAATTTTAAAAGATTGAAAATATACAAATTATATACATATATAATGGAATGAAATTAGAAATCAATAAGAGATAAAAATTTGGAAGATTGATAAATGTGGAAATTATAAAACATATAATTAAATAACCAGTGGCTCAAGAAGAAATCACAAAGAAAATCAGAAAATGCTTTGAGGTAATAAAAACAAAAACATGACATACAAAACTTATGGGTTGCAACTAAAGTAGTCCTTAGCAGGAAAATTAGACCTATAAATGCTTATATTAAAAAAAAAAAAAAAAAACAAGAAAGATCTCACATCAATAACCCTCTATTTTGATAAACTAGACATAGCCCTGGCTGCTGTGGATCAATTAGATGGAGCATTGTCCCATAAACTGGAGGTTGTGGGTTTAATTCCTTGTCAGGGTACATACCAAGGTTGCAGGTTTGGTCCCTGGACAGGACACTGGTTTCATGTTCATCTCTTGCACCAATGTTTCTCTCCCTCTCTTTCTCCTTCCCTTTCCCTCTCTCTAAAATCAATAGGCATGTCTTCAGGTGAGGAGGGAGGGAGGGAGGGAGGAAGGGGGCATAAAAGAGCAAAATAACCTGAATCAAGCAAAAGGGAAGTAAACAATAAAAACTAGAGTGATCATAAATTAAATAAAAAATAAACAATAGAGAATGGACAAAGGCAATAGTTGGTTATTTGGAAAAAATCAACAAAGTTGGAAAATCTTTAGCTAGATTGACCAGGATAAAAAAGAGAAAACTTAAATTACTAAAATCAATAATCAAAGAGTGAACACAACTACCAATCTTACAGAAATAAAAACAATTATAAGAAAATACTATGAATAGTTGTATGCTGACAAATTAGAAAATCTAGATGAAATAGAAAGTTTCTAGAAACACACAAATTTACTCAAACTGACTCAAGAAGGATCTGAACATCTGACTAGGTACAAAACAAGTAAACAGATTGAGTGACTAATCAAAAACCTTCCTACAAAGAAGAGCTCAGGACCGTATGGCTTCACTGGTGAATTTTTAAAGAACATTTAAGGAAGAATTAGGAGAGAGAGGAAGATGGCACCGAGGTAGGAGGGAGCGGATTCCACTTCCCCCTACACACGGGAGAAAAACCCAGCCGATCTATGGAGGAACAGAGCAAACAGCCAACAGTACCACAGCATATACGAAAATAGGAGAACAAAAATTGTAATGGGCATTGAAAAACCAGACAGTAAGGAGAGGGTGTCAGGACAATAAGGTCCCAGGGATCAGCACAGGGACCAGGGAAGCTGCAGCCCCAGCCCCAGTGCCCACAGGGTCTTCCACAGGGTTCTTGGGAGAAAGCTGGGTCAACTGGTCCCTTCTCAGCCAAACAAGGTTTGAGCAGCACCAGGAGACACCTGGTTGCTTGAAGTATCAGAGAGAAGGACTAAGTGGCAAACACACAGGGGTTGTGAGCATAGAGAGTCTGTGGACCAGTTGGACAGAGTTGAGAGCCATGCCATGATGGACCCTGACCCCGATACTCCTGGTCTGGCTGGAGAATTGGCCTGCACCAGAGGCCAGGCCTCTGTATGGAGCAGCAGGCTTGAGTAGGAGGAATTTCTCAAAAAGAAAAAGTGACAAAAGAGACACTGGGTAATTCTCCTGCAGCAATCACTCTGGCCTCCTCCCCACCCAGCCAGGAATTGTTCCCAAGAAAGCCCTGTACACCCCCATAGTCTTGGGAAGAGGGTGTGCCCTAACCCATGGGACCAGAGGCAGCCTGGCTGAGCACTTGCACCCACAACCTGGAGAGAGTGCTCTCTGCAGAAGGCCCCGAACCCACAGCCATATGTCTGGGGGAGAGTGCACTCTGAGGAAGGTCTGGATCCCACACCCAAGGCCCCAGGGAGAGGCGCCAGGCTAGCCCTGGGGAGAGTGTGAGTCAGGCTGACTGAGTGCTGTCAGGAAGGGAGAAATGCCCCTCAGCCTGCTGCAGCCAGCAAGACTAGAAAAACCAGTGTGGCCAGTTTGAAACCAGCAAGAGGCTTTTTTTCTTAGTAATTTTTTATTTTTTATCATTTTTTATCTCTCAATTCCTTTTTCCTCTCCTTCCTTCTTTCTTATTTTGTTCTTTTTTCCTTTCTATCCAATTTTATCTCTTCTTCATTCCTTCTTCTGCTTCTTTTTTTTAAAAAATACCCACAAGTGAGGAAAAAACCTGGAACTGTGAAAAGACCAGAGTTGGACCCAAAGAGGGGGCATCCCAACAGCTGAGACAGTGAGACAAACTTCACTTTGCTATTACACAGAACCTGCAAGTTTTTGCATATTTGTATTATAATTCTTTTCATTATTCTTACATCTTTTATATTAATAGTATTTTTGTATTCCTCTTCTTTCTGTTTAGTGTTCTTTGCTTGGCTGGTTATATTGTATCATTTGACAGGTTTCCCTTGTTCTCTCTTTCATAGTGTATTTCTAATTTACTGCCCTCCACTTCATTTGTGTTCCATTAGCACACTACTCAAGGTCCTATACTCCCTATTCTTGTTATCCAGATCACATAGATTCTGTCATATGATTATTGCTCTAATACCATTATAAATAATAGCTGTTCCATACAATTGTAAATACTACACAACACCCTTCCCAGATCTTAGTCCACTACACAGTTTCCTGAACTCTATTACTGTAGTGGTTAACTCTATTCTCTCACACACTACACCTATTTACTATCCTTTACCCTCACCTTACTTCAGAATCTGACCTCCCACAACCTCACTGCTTTCTAAATCCAACTCACAATCCTTCCTTTCCCAACAAGAGTCTTATCTTCTTTCCACCCTTTCTAAAAAGTTGCTAGTTGGGTGGAATATCACAGTTAACACTATACATAGCCAAAGAATCTCCTGTCTCTTCTCTACCAGATGCCACTGTAAATATCATAGAATAATCTCTTGCTATCTTAAAACATTTTGCCTTCCCCTCCAACTGATCACAAAAAGGAGTAAGTGGAAGCTGTGAACACCAGGATACCTGCTGGAAGAGGAAACCCAACAAAAAGGAACCACCAACAGATAACAACAGAAGAAAGTGAAGGAGGGAGTGGAAGACACAATAACCTCAATCCAGGACTGATCTGGAAATATAACTAAATAGTGGAGAAAATACCCAGAACAAACAACTGAAAAACAGCAAGAGAGAATCCTCAAAACCTTGTACACATGGAAGAATCAGCTTCAACACAACCTGCCCTCACCAGCACAACAAAATACAAGAGGTGGTGGGCAGAGTGACCCTCAGTTAACCAGCTGGTGGGAAGGACTTACCAAAGAATGACCCAACAACAATCAAAACCAAAAGACATACAGAGAGCCAACATAAGACACAGTCCAAGACCAGCAAGCTCTGGAGATCAAGGAGATAGTGCCACTGAATCTCACAGGTCTCCTACCATAGAAGTTCACATCAAAAACCCAGGAGTCATACAGATCAATTTAAGAAGCAGAGGCTAACAAGAAGAGTCTCACAAACAATGGGAAGAAAAAGAAACAATCCCCAAATTAAAGGAAAGGAGGAAGCCTCAGAAAGAATGCTAAATGAAATAGAGGCAAGTCAGCTATCAGATATTGAGTTCAAAGCAATAGTTATCAGGAAGCTCAATGAACTCACAGAGAATTACCAGAAAGTACAGGGAAACTACAATGAACTCACTGCAAACTATATCAACATGAAAAAAGGAAAGAGTAACTGCCAACAAGGACCAAGAGAAAATGAAGAATACAATTTCTGAATTGAAGAATACGGTAGAAGGAATCAAAAGCAGGATCAATGAAGCAGAGGATAAAATCAGCAAGCTGGAGGTTGAGGTAGGAAAAAACACCCGGAAAAAGAAAGAAAAGGAAAAAAGACTCAGAAAGAATGAAGAGGTGTTAAGGAACAGCAGGAAAATGTGAAATGCAATCATATCCATACAATAGAAATACCAGAAGGAGAAGAAGAAGAAGAAGAAGAGCAAGGGATAGAAAACCTGTTTGAAAAGTAATGATGGAAAACTTCCCTAATTTGATAAGAAAAAAGTCACACATATTCAAGAAATACAGAGAGTCCCAATCAAGAAGAACCCAAAGAAGCCCACTTCAAGACACATTATAATTAAAATTCCAAAACAAAGAGAGAACCTTACACGCAGCAAGGGAGAAACCAGAAGTAACACACAAGGGAGCCTCGATAAGACTAGCAGCTGACTTACCAATGGAAATGCTCAAGACCAAAAGGGAATGGCAAGAAATATTCCAAGTAATAAAAAAGGCCTGTAGTCAAGACTACTCTATCCAGCAAAGGTTCTCAATTAAATGGAAGGCCAAATAGGGAGTTTCCCAGACACACCAGACACAAGAAGTCTAAAAGAATACACCTCCTCCAAACCAGTTCTGCGAGAGATGCTAAATGGTCTACTATAGCAAAAGAAAAAAAAAAAAGAGTTAAAAGAGAGAGAGACACAGGTACAAAAAATGTCAATGAATAAGTACCTATCAATAATAACCTTACATGTGAATGGAGTAAATGCTACAATCAAAGGACATAGAAGGACTGACTAGAAAAGAAATCATGACCCACAAATATGCTGCCTAAAAGAGACCCACCTCAGAATAAAAGACCTACACAGACTGAAAGTGAAGAGCTGGAAACAAATATTCCAAGCAAATGGGCAGGGAAAAAAAGCTGGGGTACCACTACTCATATCAGACAAAATAGACTTCAAAAAAGGGCTATAAAAAGAGACTCAGGAGGCCACCTCATAATTCTCAAGGCAAGAATCCATCAACAAGACATAAACATTGTAAATATATATGCACCTAACTTAGGAGCACCTAAATACAAAATGAAAATCTTAGAGGACTTCAAGAAAGATATTGATAGCAACACAAGTATACTAGGGTATTTTAATGCCCCAGTGTCAAAAGTGGATAGATCTTCAAAACAAACTATCAACAAAGATATTGCACCACTGAACAATGTTCTGGATCAAATGAACTTAACTGATATATATACAGGCTTTCATCTGAAAGAAGAAAATCACACATTCTTTTCAAATGCATATGGAATATTTTCAAAGATAAAACACATGATAGGACACAAAACAAGCCTCAAAAAATTCAAGAAAACTGAAATCATATCAAGCATTTTCTCTGACCACAAGGGACTGAAACTACAAATCAACCTCAAGGAGAAAACTCAAAAACACACAAACTCATGAAGATTGAATAGCATTCTATTAAACAATGAATGGGTCAAGAATGAGATCAAAGAAGAAATTAAAAAGTGTCTGGAAACAAACAAAAATGAACTCACAACAACCCAAAACTTATGGGACATAGCAAAAGCAGTCTTGACAGGGAAGTTCATAGCTATACTGGCCTACCTAAAAAAGAGAGAAACATTTCAAATAAACAACCTAACCCTACACCTACAAGAACTGGAGGAACAACAACAAACACAGCCCAGAGCAAGTAGAAGGAAGGAAATAACCAAGATTAGAGCAGAATTAAATGAACTAGAAACTAAAAGCACAATTCTAATGATCAATGAATCCAGGAGCTGGTTCTTTGAAAAGATAAACAAAATTGGCAAGACCTTAGCAGGCTCATCAAGAAAAGAAGAGAGAGGACCCAAATAAACACAATTAGAAACGAAAGGGGAGAGATTACACTGATATCACAGAAATACAAAGGATTGTAAGAAATTACTACAAGAGCTGTATGCTAAGGAATTTGAAAGCCTAAGTAAAATGGACAAATTTCTAGAATATAATCTTCCAAAACTCAATCAAGAAGAAGTAGAAAGCCTGAACAGACCAATAACAGCAGATGAAATTGAAGCAGTAATCAGCAAACTCCCAACACACAAAACTCTGGACTAGATGGTTTCACAGAAGAATTCTATAAAGCATTTCAGGAAGAGCTAACCTCTATTCTTCACAGACCATACCAAAAAATCCAACAAGATGGAAGACTCCCAAACTCTTTTTATGAAGGAACATCATCTTTATCCCAAAACCAGATAAAGACACAACAAAGAAAAAAACTTCAGGCCAATATCCCTCATGAACATAGATGCTAAAATCCTCAACAAAATATTGGCAAACTGCACCCAACAATACTTTAAAAAGATCATACACCATGACCAAGTGGGATTCATCCCAGGGATGCAAGGATGGTTCAACATTCGCAAATCAGTAAACATAATACATCACATAAACAAAAGCAAAGACAAAAATCACATAATCATATCAATAGATGCAGAAAAAGCATTTGATAATGTACAGCACCCATTTATGAAAAAACACTCAGCAAAGCGGGAATAGAGGGAGCATTCCTCAATATAATAAAGGCCATACATGAGACACCTACAGCCAATATCATACTCAATGGGCAAAAACTAAAATCTTTTCCACTAAGATCAGGAACAAGACAAGTTTGTCCACTTTCACTGCTTCTGTTCAACATAGTATTGAGAGTCCTAGCCACAGCAATCAGACAACAAAAGGAAATAAAAAGTATCCAAATTGGAAAAGAGGAAACAAAACTGTCATTGTTTGCAGATGACATAATAGTGTGCATAGAAAATCCTACAGACTCCACAAAAAAATTGCTTGACCTAATAAATGAATTTGGCAAAACAGCAGGATACAAAGTCTATATTGAGAAATCAAAGGTATTTTTGTATACTAACAATGAAATATCACAAACAGAGATCTGGAAAAAAATCCTCTTTGATATAGCAACAAGAAAAATACAATATCTTGGTTAGAAATAAACCTAACCAAGGATGTAAAAGACCTGTACTCAGAAAACTACACAACACTGAAGAAAGAAATTCAAGAAGACACAAACAAATGGAAACATATACTGTGTTCATGGATCAGAAGAGTTAACATCATCAAAATGTCCATACTACCCAAAGCAATTTACAGATTCAATACAATACCTATTAAAGTACCAATGGCATGTTTCCCAGACATAGAACAAACACTTCAAAAATTTGTATGGAACCATAAATGACCCCAAATAGCTGCAGCAATTTTGAGAAAGAAGAACAAAGTAGGAGAGATCACAATACCTGATATCAAACTGTATTACAATGTCACCATAATCAAAACAGCCAGGTACTAGCATAAGAACAGACACATGGACCAACAGAACAGAACAAAGAGCCCAAAAAGAAACCCAAGTCTCTATGGTCAATTAATATTTGACAAAGGGGGCAGCAGCATATAATGAAACAAAAATAGCCTCTTCAACAAATGGTGTTGGAAGAGCTGGACAGCTACATGCAAAAAAATGAAACTTGGTCACCAACTTACACCATACACAAAAATAAATTGAAGGTGGATAAAAGACTTAAATGCAAGTTTTGACACCATAAAAGTCCTATAGGAGAACATAGGTAGGAAAATCTCAGATATTCCACACAGTAATATTTTCACTGATATATCCCTTAAAGCAAGGGGTATAAAGGAAAAAATAAACAAATGGGATATCATCAAAATAAAAAGCTTTTGCATGGCTAAAGAAAACAGTATTAAAATGAAAGAGAAGCAACTGTATGGGAAAACATATGTGCCAATGATACCTCAGACAAAGGTTTGATCTCCAAAATATATAAAGAACTCACACAACTCTACTCTAAGAAGACAAGCAACCCAATTAAAAAGTGGGTAAAGGACTTAACAGACACTTCTCCAAGGAGGACAGACAGAGGGTCCAGAGACATATGAAAAGATGCTCAATATTGCTAGCCATCAGAGAGATGCAAATTAAAACCACAATGAGATACCACCTCTCACCAGCTAGAATGGCCATCATAAACAAAGCAACAAACAACAAGTGTTGGAGAGGTTGTGGAAAAAAGAGAACTCTAGTGCACCATTGGTGGAACTACATATTGGTGCAACCACTATGGAAAACAGTATGGAATTTCCTCAGAAACCTAAAAGTGGAACTGCCTTTTGATCA
Source organism: Anoura caudifer (assembly GCA_004027475.1). NCBI lineage: Eukaryota > Metazoa > Chordata > Mammalia > Chiroptera > Phyllostomidae > Anoura > Anoura caudifer. The sequence continues at coordinate 166,692 of PVKU01003288.1, forward strand.
GGCAATTCCACTGCTAGGTTTATATCCTAAGAACTCTGAAACACCAATCCAAAAGAACTTATGCACTCCAATGTTCATAGCAGCACAATTTACAATAGCCAAGTGCTGGAAGCAACCTAATTGCCCAGCAGTAAATGAATGGATCAAAAAACTATTGTACATTTACACAGTGGAATTCTACACAGCAGAAAGAAAGAAGGACCTCCTATTCTTTGGGACAGCATGGATAGAAGTGGAGAATATTATGCTAAGTGAAAGAAGCCAGGTGGTGAGGGACAAATATTGTATGATTTCACCTTTAAGTGGAACCTAATCAATAAATCAAGCAAGCAAGCAAAATATAAGCAAAGACATTGAAATTTGGAACTAGGAGACAGTAACCAGAAGGGAGAGGAGAGGGGATAATGGGAGAAAAGGGTGAAGGGTTTACAGGAACAACTATAAAGGATGCATGGACAACAACAAGGTGGGTGGAAACAGGGGAGGGAAGTGGAGAAGGCTGGGGTGGTGGGGAGTGGGAGGGAAGGCAGAAAACTGTACTTGAACAACAATAAAAATCAAAAGTTAAAAGAAAAACTTAGAAGGCAGAAAATAGGAAAAAAATTAAAAAGAAGCAAATAGTAAATATAACAAATAGAAAATAATGATACATATGTTAGCTATTAACCAACTATATCAATGGCCACTCTAAATGTAAATGGTCCAAGCGTACTAATTAAAAGGAAGAAACTGACAGAGTAGATTTCAAAACACAAACACAGCTATGCTGTTTACAAGAAACTTACTTTAAATACAAAGACACATACTGATTAAAAGTGAAGGAATGGATAATGATATATAACACGCTACACAAATCAAAAGAAAGTTTGGATAGTTATCTCAATATTGGACAAAGTTGACTTCAGAACCAAGAAAATTATCAGGGATAAAGAGGAATGTTACATAATTATAAGGAGGTCAATGCTCTTAGAAAATATAACAATCTGTAATGTGTACTCTTACATGCTAATAGCAGAGCATCAAAATATCTGAGGCAAAAACTAGAACTTGCCGCAACCAGCGAGACAAGGGGTTCGTGACGCGCAGTGACGGACTGAAAAGAGGAAGCGACCAGTTGCTCTGCTGGCAAAAGGCGAATTTATTAACGAGTACAGTCATATATAAAGGCAACTAGAAAAGTCTAAAAATAGCACAAGATAAAAAGCTCCGGCAGGCATAACCGCAGGGAATACTTTGTAACAGTAAACATCCTGATAGATACATTGTTTAAGAAACATGACGCACGTACATACCACTCTTGATATTTTCTTGTACTTCCCTTGGGAACGATCTGATACCAAGGCAGGCAGAACAATGCAAGGACATTAATGCCCTGAGGCCAAGGACCAGGCCCATACATCATTTTCACAATGTCAGACCCTTACTCTCGACCCCTTAGCAGGCACAATAGTTCCCTACAAGAACTGTAAGGAGAAATAAACAAATCCACTATTATACAATAATTGGTAACTTCAGCACACCTCTGTAAGTAGTTAACAAATCCAACAGAGAAGATACCATAAGGACATAGTTAACCTGAACACAACACTAGTCAATTGAATCTAATTGACATCTACAGACTACTTCATCCAACAACAGCAGAATAAACGTTGTTCAGGGTCACATGGAACATTTCAATATACTGCATTCTGGGACATAAAACAAAGCTAAGAAATTGCCCAAAGTCATTCAACTTTCCTAGAAAGATGTTCCAAACTGGTAGAGGACAACAGAGTCATCATGGGGTTGAATGAATTAAGGATATTTTCCTTGAAGAGGAGAAGATTCAGGAGAGCATGTCCCATAAGCCCCAGGGAATAGCTGATACCAATGATGGAAGCTAAAGGGAGGACATTCAGTTCAAATATAACCAACCAATCTTTGACAATTAGAATTTGAAATCGTAAACACAATATCAATTGTATTAGCACCAACAAGTTATGAAGTGCTTCAAAATAAATCCAACAAAATATGTACAATATCCTTATGAGGAAAACTACAAAATTCTGATATTGAAATGCCTTAAATCTAAATAAAGGAAGAAGCATTCCCTGTTCATACAAGGAAGACTTAATAGTGTTAATATGTCAGGTTTCCCCAACTTGATCTAAAGATTTAACACAATCCCAATAAAAATCCCAGCAACTTATTTTGTGACTATTGACAACTGATTTTAATGATTACATTAAAAGGCAAAAAAAATAGAATATACAAAACAATATCGAGGAGGAAAAATAAAAGTGGAGGATTAATACTACCAGACTTCAAAAGTTACTATAAAATTATATTAATTAAAAGAATGTGGTATTGGTCCCAGCTGGTGTGGCTCAGTGGATTGAGTGCTGGCCTGGGAACCAAAGGTTCACTGATCCAATTCCCAGTCGGGGCACATGCCTGGGTTTCTGGCCAGGTCCCTGGTGGAGGATGTGCAAGAAGCAACTACACATTGATGCTTCTCTTCTTCTCTTTCTCCCTTCCTTCCCCACTCTCTAAAAATAAATAAAATAAAATCTTTTTAAAAAATGTGGTATTGGCAAAAGAATAAACAGATTCTCCTACAGAATAGAAAACCCAAAGATAGACCCATACAAGTACAGTGAACTGATCTTTGACAAAGGAACAAAGGCAATACAATGGAGAAAAATAGCCTTTTCAACAAATGGTACTGGAGCAACTGGATATTCATATGCAAAAAAAAAAATCGTTATAGACAAAGACTTTACACCATTCACAAAAATAAACCCAAAATGGATTACAGACCTAAATGTAAAATGTGAAACTATAAAACTCCTAGAAGAAAACCTAGATGACCTTAAGTATGGTGATGATTTTTACGGTATAACACTAAAGGCACAATCCATGAAAAAAATAATTGATTAGACTTCATTAGAATTAAAAACTTTTGCTCTGCCTAAAACAATGTCAAGAGAATGAGAAGACAAGCCACAAACTGGGAGAAAATATTTCTAAAAGACACATCTGATAAAGAAGTATTATGCAAAATATACAAAGAACACTTAAAACTCAGCAATAAGAAAACAAACAAGTCAACTTAATAAAGGGCTAATGACCTTAACAGATACGTCACCAAAGAAGATCTACCAGTGGCAAATAAGCATATGAAGAGATGACATCATATATCATCAAGGGAATACAAATTAAAATAATATTGAGACAGCACAATACACATATTGCATGGCCAAAATTCAGAATATTGACACCAGATATGATGAAGATGTGGAGCAACAGAAACTGTGATTCATTGCTGGTATGAATGAAAAATGGTGCAGGCACTTTGAAAGACGGCTTGGTTGCTTCTTACAAAACTAAACATATTCTCACCAGATGATCCAACAATGTTTATAGTAGCTTTATTCATAATTGCCAAAATCTAGAAGCAAACAAGATTTCTATCAGTAGGTAAATGGATAAATAAACTGTGGTACATCCAGAAATAAAATGTTATTTAGCACTAAGAAGAAATAAGCTATCAAACCACTAAAAGGCATGGAGGACACTTAAATATATACATCTAAGTGAAAGAAGCCAATCTAAAAAGGCTACATACTGAGATTTCCTGCCAAGATGGAGGCGTAGGTAGATACACTTTGCCTCCTCCCACAACCAAAAGAAAGACAACAACTTTAAAAACAAAAAACACCCAGAACTGCCAGAAAAATCAAATTGTATGGAAGTCTAACAACCAAAGAGTTAAAGAAAAAATATTCATTCAGACTGATAGGAGGAACAGAGACAGGCAGCCAGAGCAGAGAGGATGCAAAAAGGCAAGGCAGCAGCTGGCAGACCAGGGAGTCCCATATTTGTGTGTGGATAAACCAGGAGGAACAAGTAGGGAGAGAGACAGACCATGCAATGCAGGGTTTCAGCATGGTGAAATAAAGCCTCAAAACCTCTGGCCATAAGAACCTGTGAGGGTTGTGGTGGCAGGAGAAACTCTGAGCCTCATGGGAGAATTCGTTGGACAGACCCACAGGGTCCTAGAATGCATAAAAGCCCACCAACCCGGGAATCAACACCAACAGGCTCCAATTTGCTTGTGGGTAGCAGGGGAAGTGACTGAAAGCCTGCCAAGAGCCAACAAGCAACATTGTTCCCTCTTGGACACCTCCCCCCTATATAGCACCACAATGTAGCAATGTGGGTTGTCTCGCCCTGGCTAATACCTAAGGCTCCACCCCTTAAAAGTAACAAGCATGCCCAAGACAAAAAAAAAAAATATGGCCCAAATGAAAGAACAGATGAAAGCTCCAAATTAGAACTAAGTGATAAAAATACAGCCCACCTATCAGATGCAGAGTTCAAAACACTGGTAATCAGGATATTCATAGAAGTGGTCACAAAATGGAGGAAAAAGTGAAATAAAGAAAAACATACAGGGAACCAACAGTGAAAGGAAGAAAACCAGGACTCAAATCAAGGATTTGGAGCAAAAGGAAAAAAATAAATATTTAACCAGAACAGAATGAAGAAACAAGAATGCAAAAAAAATAAATAAATAAGGAGAGGCTTAGGAACCTCTAGGACAACTTTAAATGTCCCAATATCTGAATCATAGGAGTGCCAGAAGAAGAGGAAGAGCAAGAAAATGAAAACTTATTTGAAAAAATTGGGAGGAACTTCCCCAATCTGGCAAAGGAAATAGACTTTCAGGAAGTCCAGGAAGCTCTGAGGATCCCAAAGAAGTTGGACCCAAGGAAGCACACACCAAGGCACATCATAATCATATTACTCAAGTTTAAAGAGAAGGAGAGAATCTTAAAAGCAGCAAGAGAAAAGGAGACATTTACCTACAAGGGAGCTCCCATAAGACTGTCAAGTGATTTCTCAAAAGAAAGCTTGCAGGCAAGAAGTATTCAAAGTCATGAAAGGCAAGGACCTAAATCCAAGATTATTCTATCCAACAAAGCTATCATTTAGAATGGAAGGGCAGATAGAGTGCTTCCCAGATAAGGTCAAGCTAAAGGAATTCATCATCACCAAGCCCTTATATGAAATGTTAAAGGGACTTATCTAAGAAAAAGAAGAAGATCAAAACTATAAACAGTAAAATGACAACAAACTCACAACCAACAAACTGAACCTAAAAAAAAGAAAACTAAGCAAACGAATGGAACAGGAAGAGAATCACAGAAATGGAGATCACATGGAGGATTATTAGCAGAGAGGGGGAGGGGAGAATGGGGGAAAAGGTACAGGGAAGAAGAAGCATAAATGTTAGGTACAAAATAGACAGGGGAGGTTAAGAACAGTAATGCAAATGGAGAAGTCAAAGAACTTATATGTATGACACATGGACATGTGCTAAGGGAGCGGGAAAATGCTGATGGGAGGAGATTACAGGTTGGAAAGGAATAAAGGGGAGAAAAATGGGACTACTGTAATAGCATAATCAATAAAATATAATTATAAAACAAAAAATAGAAAGGCTATATACTGTGTTAGTCCAACTTTATGACATTCTGGAAAAGACTGTAAAAAGATTAGTGGTTTCCCAGGGTTGAGGGGAGAAGTATAAATAGATGGAGCACAGAGGATTTTTAGGGCAGGAAAACTACTCTGTATGATACTTTAATGGTAGATATATGCCATTATAAATTTGTCCTGACCTACAGAATGTACACCACCAAGAGATTTCTAAAATAAATTATGGACTTCGGGTGATATGGATATGTCAATGTGGGTTCATCAGTGGTAACAGTTCATCCTCCACTCTGAGGAAAGATGCTGGTAATGGAGGAGGCTATGCCTGTGTGGGGGTAGAAGTATATGGGAAATCTCTGTACAATCTCACTCAGTTTCTACTACAAACCTAAAACTGTTCTAAAAAAGAATAAGATCCATTACTTTTTTTAGAAAAGTTTAATGGGTAAAAGACATTGAGAGATATTATAGTGAAGTAGATATACAAATGGCAAATAAGCTTATGAAGAGATATTCAATATTAATAGCCTTAAGAGGAAGGAATGAGATATCACTGCCTACTTATAAAAAAAATTGATAGTACCAATTGCTGGTGAGGATGTGGAGAAACTGGATCTCTCATACATTGCCTGTGGGAATATAAGTGTTATTGCCACTCTGGAAAAAACTAAATATAATTTTACCATATGATTGATCTCGTCTGATCCTGGAAGCTAAGCAGGGTCGGGCCTGGTTAGTACTTGGATGGGAGACCATATGATCCAGCAGTTATACTCTTGGGCACTTATCCCACAGAAATGAAAACTATGTCCACACAAAAACCTGAACCAGAAACTATTAACAACCAAAATATCCTTCATCTAGTGAACAGCTAAACAAATTGTAGTATATCTGTATCATGGAATACTACTCAGCAATTAAAATAAAATTAGTAATACTTGTAACAACTTGTATGGATCTCAAGGGCATTATGCTATGGGCTCTAAAAAAAAAAAAAAAAGGCTGTAAAATAGTAAAATGTGTTTGGAGTAGGCATTAACAAGCCAGGATCCTCCAGATTTTCATTTTGGTCTGATAAATTTTAGGGCCTCACGTCTAAACTCAACCTTTTCTGCCTGACAACCAAAAACGACACATGCATTCTTTTCACGGGTTGAATCCCCCAAGAGAGAAGGAAAATGTGAAAGAGAGACAGGCTAGTACATTGGGAGAAATGATCACCGAATGCCAGTTAGAGAGAAGGGCTCTACTGCCTCCTGAGGGGTCCTGGAGCCAAACAGGCATAAAGTTTCACAGAGAGTTTAATCCCCTTTCATCCTATAGTGACAGCTGGGAACGAAATCTCTGGTAGAGGGGACTCAGGCATAGTAGGGCCTTTAGTGGGTTTCCAACCTAATACAAGTGGAGAAGTGGTTCACGTTGTCACAAACGCCAGAAAATGAACACTTTGCTTAAAAATTTCCTCTAGAGGTGAAGCAGTGTCATTAAGGCAAATATATCCATCCAAAGAAGATCATTAAAAATAATGCCTAGAAAAGAGACCGTCCTTAACTTCTGTATCAAGCTTAACCCATCAGAGGGGCCTTACTTTAGCACAGAAAAGAAACTTGTGAGAACAGCTGAGGGTTGGAGAAATGAAGGCACTTCCTCACGTGACCTTCCAACTGGTTGTAAGGAGAGAATGACAGTCTTGAGACCCTTGCCTGGGCTTTAGTCACTAGATCCTCTCCTAGGTTACTGAGTTTAGAAGCTTCTTCCCACTGTGCCATTCATAAAGTTCAGTACAATGAGCTAGGATATGAAGGTCAAGCTGAAAGTGACTAATTTCCATCAAAAGAGAGAAATATCTGTAGTTCCCAATACTAGTAGATCAGCAGAAAGTGAGATTAAGAAAAATCATAGAAGAAACTGCAACTCAATGTTAAAGCACATGAAAAACTGTCCACCCCTACATGTAATCCAAAAGCTACCAGGAGACCCATTTTTCATCCATCAAGTTAGTTTCAAAGTTAAGCACACTCAGTGCTTGAGAGATTGCAATGTAACTGTTCCTCTCAGAGACTGTTTGGGGTATAGCCAATTTGAGAAAGCTGATATATAAAGCAATTTGGCAATACTTATCAGGAGTCAAGTGATGTCCATCCTTCCCATCAAGTCAATTCTTTTCCAGAAATTTATGCTAAGAATGTAATTAACAAAGGTGTACACTCAAAGAGATATATATGCCATGGCATTATTTGTAACAATGAACAAATGAAAAGCCAAATGTTGGTGGTCTTCCTGCCCAGGCTACTTTTTCCTCTAATCACCCCACACACTCTAAAGTTACCTACTATCAACCCATCACCTCCAATTGTATCTCAGACATCTCTCTTGAGCTCTTGCTTGGTGCTCCCAGGTCATCTTAGTCTTCTTCCCTTCACCTCCTCCTCCTCCAACTCCCTTTCCAAATAAATGGCTCTATTATCTACACAGCTACTCAAGCCAAACCTTCAAGTCTTTCTTTTCTCCTATCCTTAACTCCACATCCTGTTAATCACCATCTCCAAAACTTCTCTCCATCCATTCCTCCCCATCCCCACTTCCACTGGCCTTTAAGCTACCAGTATTTCCCACCTGAGTAACTACTATATTCCCCCAAATTATTTTCTCACACTCAGTCTGACCACTGACTCAATCCATCCTCTATCCTGCAGAGACCTCTTCCTAAAATACAAATCTGACCATGTTATTCCTTCCACATTAAAGCCTTCAGTGGCTTTCTATTCTCCATAGAATCATTCCAGGTTCCCAACTCTTGAACAAGGCTTATACCTTATGGGACCTCTAGTCCACCCCTCCAGATGATTCCGGGAGAAAGCACAGTTTTTCTCCATGCATCAGATGCACCACTCCCTCTCACCTCCTATCTTTCTCACAAGCTGTGTGGGGATGCTCCTGCCTGGAGTGCCTTCTTCCCCACAGTCTGAATGACTCAGTAAGCCAGTGAATGAGTACATCAGAAGCAGCCTGTACTCTGTTGACCAGCATCATGCAGAAATGACACTGATACATGAAATAATAAAGTTCTTTAATGACACTTGTTAAAAATGTCCATTGCATCTCCTATCAAGCCACTTTTTTTCAGAACTTTGTAATCTAAAAAGTAAGTTCTAACAGGTTAGTCTCAAAATATACACTTGACTGGCATGAGCTCACCACAAGTAGGTCCTTTCCTGCTTTTTTTTCACTATCTACTCTATTTTCAATGACATTGGACCATTGCAACCATTTTAGCTCAAAGAAATATAGAGAAAAGGAAATCTATAGCCAAAACAAGGTGAGGGGATGTCAATTAGCAATACAGCCATCAGTAACAGAGAATAAAATGAAGAGCAAGACTGGGGAAGGGGACTCAACCAGACAGTCTTAGGGAAGAGAAGTCTAGGAGGAAAGCAGCTAAAAACACTGAACTCAGGACAAATAACACTCAGAAGGAAATAGAAATAGCAAAACATAGTGGTTTTAAGGTCAGATTCTGAGATCAATGTTGGATTGACTCCTGTGTACCTTAGGTAAGTTATTTTTTTCTCTTTGTTCATCTATAAACATGAGTTATTGTGTCTGACACATGGCAGCTTCTCAATAAATGCTAGCTATTCATATGATTAATGTTGAGTATACAGTGAGGGAAGGGAGGGATGAACCTGCAAAACTAGGTTTGAGAGCAGAAACAGCTTCTGGTGGCATAGGCCTAGGCTGTATACCCCAGTCCTTGCTACTCAAAGTGTGGTCCTTCAGACTCACCATATTGGTATCAGCTGGAAACTTGTTAGGAATGTATACCCAGGCTCTTCCCAGGCCTTCTGAGTCAGAATCTGCATTTTAACAAGATCATTGGGTGCTTCTTTAACATATTACAAGTGACAGATGGCACTCCCTAAGTCCCATCAGGTTGTTTGGAGGAACCAGTTAAAGGCAGGCAATGGTTGCAGCCAGTTAGAATTTGGAGGTGAAATTGCTGTGTTAGGTAGCCAAGGAGATCCCTAAATAAAGCTGGTCAATGATCCAGGGAACTTGGGTAACTACACTCTTAGATCAGAAGGAAGGAATTTAATGGAGGACTTATCACAGGATAAGTCAAGGCTCTAAACCAGCACCAGCTGCCCAATGTCTGAGCTTGTGTGACCTGAACGCAGACACTGTGAGTGGAAAATACACAAAAAGGGGGATGATTATGGGGTGGGGGGAGGGTATGAGGAGCTGGCGATCACCAGGGCAGAAACTCAGGGGATTGAGAGGAGAGAAATGGTCAACAGGACTGTTTTTATTTGAATTCCCATACAGGCTGTGTGCTTGGCCCACACTTCCATGGCCCTCCAAAAGCACTCCCCTGGCTCAAAAGGCCCCTCTGAGCAGGCACTCTTCTTCCTCCAGAAGCTCCACTCCAATGAGCAGGACAGATGGAGATGCAGCATTGGCAAGGGGCTATCCCCAAGAGTCTATCCAAGAAGGTTTACACTGAGTTCCAGATATTCCTTTAGATTCAAAATACACTTTTTAGAGAGTAGCATTACATTCATTTTATAGAAGGGTAAAGTAAACATTACTCTAAAAATCAAAGAATTAGTGCATAATAACTTAGCCAAAATGAATTCCATCAAGCACCAATGTGCGAAACCTGGCAACTTAAATGCTGGGAATTCAAACAATAGGACCTTACCTCTATCGCAGAGGGTCTTTGCGGACCAGTGAATAAGCACTATTCTGCAGGCATCTGAAGAAGTCCTATGACCTTCCTTCATGTCTGCAAACAGCCCTCATCCTTCTCTGTTCTGTATTTAAATGGATAGTCATCTTTTCATGTTGGTCTTTTTAAAGAGTCCAGCATTGACTAGCACTCATGAATCCACCCCTGTGTTTTCTATTTTGGTGAATGATGTATTAGTCCATAGTGAGAAGTGGGTATTCTTAATTCTTTTCTTTGTCCTCCCTCCTCCCGTTCTTACTAATTATATTCCCATCTCCATCAGATTCTGCCTGTTTAAAATTCTCTTGGATGTTATGATGTGCTGAAGAAGGCTCCTACTAGCCAGTGAGAACCAATCTTAAATCTTCAGGAGTTTTTCAAGCTGGTTGTTAAACATAGCCATTGCAAAAATTAAATTACAAAACCTTCCAATTTAATAAATTATATTAATAATATACCCAAAACTCACCATTTCCTAATTATTTCATTACATTTTACTGTTGTCTGTGCTCTTGAGCTTATTTAAATCAATTGCAAGTATATGGTGGAAATACTATATAATGGTTTACTAGAGCATATCTCTTCCAAATTTGTGTTCAGTGATGCCAATTGGGAGCTTGGAATTGACCACAGTGGTAGTATTTACACCACAGAAATTGGCAAAAGCTACAAATCAGGGCATGGTTTCTTGTTTCGTTGATTGTTTAGACTTATGAAAATGTTAATAATGCAGATTAAACTTAAAAGTGTGTTATGTCTGTAGCTGCTACATTGCCAATAGCACAAAAACTGAGGAACTATTCTTTCAGAATTAAAATCTATTATCCAGTTCGGCAAAGAAGTCATTCATGTCTCACAGATGAGTAAAGTTAACACATTCACCACCATTGCTTAACTTCCTCTTGTCAATGTAAATGAAAGTATCAGCCAACATTCATGTTAGAACTACACTCATTGGTCGATTGCAGACGTAGGCTCACAAAGGATATAAGAGTTTAGCAAAAAACAATGATGCATTCTGTGTGAGCCAACTGACTATGTGAAATTTTCAATAAAAAGTAAATCTTATTATATATTATATAATACACATCCTTCAGAGCAATAAAATTTAATGAACTTATATATGTGTATGTTTGAGGTTTTTCACAGTGCTGGCAGTACCTGCTTAGAGGCTACCTAATCCTCACTGTTGTTTCCTTAGGTTAGTAAATCTGTCATCATTCCAAGCTTCACACCCTCCAATCCCATACCCATATTACTACCAAAATAATCTTTCTAATATTTAAATGCAACCATGACATGTCCCTCATGAAAATTACCAATGTCTCTCCAGGAGAAATGCAAGCCATAGAAGGCCTTCCTTGTTTTGCCCTGTTCACTGTTGTAGCCTCCTTTCTTATCAGATGCCAAACTGCCCATTAGTCCCAGAACATACTTTACTTATTAATGCCACAGTGCCTTTGAGTGTGCTTTTCTCAGCCTGAAATGCCTTTCCCCTTCTCCTCCCCTCCCACCCTCTGCTGGTTTCCACTTAGTATTCAACATGCTTAAACATGCTCTTCCAGGAGCCTGTGCCACTTTAACACTTGCTGCTATCATAAGTTGTGCAGGTAGAGCTCTCAGGCTCCCCACTCACCTGAAAGGTGCTTTGAGCAGAGGGAGTTGTCCCTAGCACCTAGCACCTGGCTTGGTGCCAAGAGATATTTAGTATTTTTTGAAATGATAAACCAACTGATTGGTTTCAGCTGTAGCCTATAGCAAATAATAGGATTTAGCAGGAGATATACACATGTTTCATCTCTGAATTCAATTATTCCTTAAAAAAAAAAAAGTTGGCCCTGGCCAGTATGGCTCAGTTGGTTGAAGCATTGTCCTATAGACCAAAAGGCTGTGGGTTTGATTCTGGCCAGGACACATACCCAGGTTGCAGGTTCAATCCCCAGCTACGGCACATATGAGAAGGCAAACCAATTGATGTTTCTCTCTCACATCTCTCTCTCTCTCTCTTTCTCCCCGCTCCTCCCTCCCTCCCTCTCCCACTCTCTGAAAGCAATGAAAACTGTCCTTGGGTGAAGATAAAAAAAAAGTTTTTAAAACTGTTCACAAACTCAAATAAGCTTTTTCTTTTATCTAAGCATATGTATAAAACTAGGTGAATCATTGACATTTTTTTTCCATTGTTTTCTAAAGTTAACAAGACATGGCCTGAAACTCTTTACCTTAAACCACTGGCTTTCTTTAAGCAATAACAACACTCATTTCTAAAAGTAGTGAGAGCCATCACTTATTGGGCTACTCTTAAGCTCTAAGCATGTGTTAATTGCCTTACATATATTCTCCCATGTATCCTCAACAATGCTACAATGCAGGCACTAGTTTCCCCATTTTATAAGTGAGGAAACTGAGTTTCAGGAAACTTAAAAACATTTGTTTGAATTTGAGCAGATGCTGAATAACAAAGCTGTGGTTCAAACAAATGTTGTTGTCTTTGTTGAGCCCATTCTTTACTGCTTAAAAACAAATGCACTGTCTGAATCAGGCCCTACCAGTACCTGGAACAAATAATACTCCAAATCACACCACCAAAGAGCAGCACAGGCTAGCACAGGGCCTAGCCCAGCTGTGTGATCCTTGTACCCAGACCCAGTGGATGGGTTTGCCCTTCCCTTGACCAGATCGGTGGGAGAAAAGTGAATGATGTCAAGGACTACCTGTGTCCTGTGTCAACAGCTGCAGCCAAAAGTCTCTGCAACCTTGTCTAGGCCTTCCTCATGGATCATTTTCCAAGAGGGAACAGGGATCTCTTGCTCCTCTCTGTTGAGCTGCCTCTGTGACCTGTGCTGCTGCCTTTGTTTACTGTTTGTTACTAAGCACTTAGCTGCCCATGGAGTGAGTCAACAAGGTCCCTTTTCTTCAGTGCCGCTAGTCTCCTGACCAGAGTCCTATTCAGGCTCTGGCTGGTTAACAGTCAGGGCCACCTCAGCAGTCCGAGTACAAAGCCAGTGACTGTGAGACAGCCTCCAAGAGCTCAACTGGATTAGGTGCTGCAGATGACAGTGGGATTGTGGCTTCACAGGGCTTTTTACGCTGATGTCACTTTATCTACTGTAAGGAACCTCGGGCCAGCCAAGAGTCAGGCCTTAATTTCATTAACTCAGCAGTCCTCCATGCCCTTTGACACGGTCAGACTTCAGACCTGCACCAAACTGAACAGAGAACCATGCAAAGTCATCATGAGGAATGATGGAAGTGCCCATGTGAAGGCAAGAGGAGTGTGATTGTGACCATTACACAAATACACACAAAAATAATAATCGTAATAAAAAAGAGGACAGGAGGAAACTTCTTGTCATGATGGATAAATTTATGGCATACATTCTGGTGATGGTTTTACAGGTATATACTTATTTCCAAACTCATCAAGTTGTATACATTAAATATGTACTGTTGTTTGTATATCAATAATACCTCAATAAAATAAATTTTCTTTTTTTAAGGAGAGATGTGGTTGGAGAAAGAGGGGGAAAATCTTACACTCTCTGCAACTTGGATTCAGAAAGAAGTCAGCAGAGGGGCAACAGCTAAAATCAGATCATAGCTCTGCAGAGGTAAGGGTGAAGAAATATATTTCTGAGAGCCTTTAAGTCAATAGCAGTTTCAAAACAGAGAGGCACTTTTTAAAAATAAAATAGACATTTTACTTCATATATTGAACCAAAAAATAATGAGGTGTGATGAAATGAAGGGCTGGCAAGGGCATGGTGAATGATGTATGTCGTTCCATATACCCCTAGTGGGAATGTAGATTAGTGCAACCTCTCAGAGGGTATTTAGGAATATCCACTGAAACTATAAATGCACATATCATTTGTAAACCCAACTACAAGGAACTGTCCCCAAGAACAGTCTTGCAGAAGTTCACTCAAGCATATAAGAAGGGATTCTCATTGCGGGATTTTTTTTTTGTTATAGTTAAAAAGTAAAAGAACCAAAGTGTCCATTAATAGTGGATAGATAAATAAATTGTGGTTCACATACAGTGGAGACCCAACTATACAGCAGTGCAAAGGAGGAAGGTATATCTGTGCATGCTGGCCACCAACTGAGAAGAAAATCATTTAAAAAACAAAAGGTATGGAATTGCCCTGCATGATTCCTCTTAGTGTAGATATATAAAATATGTATAAATGTAGTCTTTGTGTATGTTTATATATTCTTATACATACTCTTTACTGAGAAGGAATTACTAGAAACTTAATAGTGGTTGCTTTGGGGAAAGAGTTCTGAGTTATTATTTAGTCATTAGTTAGTTTTTATTTAGTCAGGGAAATTATCATCCATTTGGGGGCTTTTACTTTGTGTTATGTTGCCTTTTTAAAAAAACTAATATTGGGGAGGGCTGGGGCGGTGGGCTGGGACGGGAGCAAAAGACAGAAAACTGTACAAGAACAACAATTAAAATAAAATAAAATAATAACTAATAAACCTTATACAATGTTTCACAAAATTTATCTTTTTCCTGCTTAAAACTATTTACATTCTATACCAGCTAGTAAAGCAATTTACAGTAATCGCAACCTACCATCTTGTGCTTTTTCTCCTAAATTTATCTACTCATCAGATTCAAACTATAACTTGATAAAATGTAGATTCCCTATCATCACCTCAGAACTGCTGAACCAGAATCTCTGAGGGACAGCCAGGGACATCTGCATTTTAGCAATGCCCAGGTAATTTTTATTTAGTAATTAGTTCAGATTAACCATGTACAATTGAAGAAACTGAGCCCAAGAGATACAAAGTGAACTTCTCCTGCCATGTGGCTGGTTCACTTTACAACAGAGAACAACAAAATTTGGTTTCCCCCTCCACAATAAACACAAGTTTGCTTTAATTTAAAGAAGAGAGAGAGAACAACATGTAAATCAATGACACCCAGGCAAAAGCTGGTTTGCCTTCACCTCTTATTACAAATGTTAGAACTCAGTCTTAATCCTTTTCTATAGTTACCTCTGCTAAGATTTCATTCATTCAAATTAAAGCAAAGAAAATCATAATTATCAAAATATTTTAATTTGCATGTTTTAATTAAATTTTTTCACTTTCAAGAACCATGTTTACTCATGGCTGTATAAAGTTCTTGAACAGTGTTGCAGACCATTCTGCCCAGTTTCAGGAGCTGTAACCCCCACCCCATGGCTAGGCTTAGTAAGAGCCTAGGAGACCTGTTTCATCTGGGTCTGTTCTGTCAAGAGGACCTGAGCCACTAAGGAGACAAAGCTTATCTCCCTGGCAGGAGACCCGCTTCTGCCTCATCCATATCTGGCCCCAGTGCTTGGTCGTTTAGTCAATGATGGGTAAGCCCCCTCAAGGGAGGGGCAACCTAAGCCAGGCACGACCACTTGGAAGGCCTTCAGGGAAGGATTCAGGGAGCTGTAGCAAAGAGGGGGTGATCGACCCTCACCCCCCGCCCCCAGCTATTCTGACATAGCCCAAGTCCCCATTTCCATCTGGGAGATGTCTTCCTTATCCCTTGCTTCCTGGTTCTAATCTGCTTAAGCCTAAAACTATGACAGGGGGCGGTGCAGCCCTGTGCTAGCCCAAGTGGTTCCCCAGGTGATTGGGCCTAAGAAAGAATTTATAAAGTCCTGTGAAACCTGCTTTGTTAAGAGCGCTCTCATTTAAATGATAAGGGTCTGAGGAGGAAATGAATACGTCTCCCAAAGTTTTTGCAACCCCCTTTCCTGACAGACACTGACTCAGATTAAGCCCTCAGATTTCTTTGAAATGTTAACCATTGTTTGATGCTTGCCGCCTGACATTGATTGATGAGCTTTACCTGTGTTCTGTGTGTTATGAACCCAATAAAAGCCCATTGAGGAAGGGGCTCTGGGTCCTTCTCCTTTGAGAGATCGACCACCTCTCCTCCCCAAGCAGATCATGTCTTGGTAGTTTTACTTTCTTTCGTGACAGAACAGTATGTATAATTCAACATTAACACTGATCCCCAATCGTGCCCCTTACCTTATGCTTTACACCAAGGACATGGTCAATGTTTATATTGCCATACATTACTAATTAATTTAATCTAAAACAATACATTTTTATTATTCTAAACAGAGTTCAAAATCTCTTGTATATTGCTATTGAGAATGTAAAAAATGACACAACTTCCCCAGAAAACAGTTTGACAGTTTCTTAAAAAACTAAACATATTTTTGCCAGTAATTGAATTTCTAAAGCATTTATTGCAAGGAAGTAAAAACTTTGGTCCACACAAAAATGTGTACATGATTGTCAGCTTTATCTACAATAGTCAACTGTTAACAACCAAAGTGTCCTACAGTGCATGCATGAATTAACACACTGCGGTACATTCTTATTAGAGAATCCTACTCAGCTAAAAAACAACAACAACAGGACTTCCGGCCAACATGGAGGCATAGGCAGACACACTGTGCCTCTGATCACAACCAAAATTAAGGACAACAAAGATTTAGAAACAAGAAAACAACCAGAACTCAGAAAATCCAACTGTTTGGAAGTCCAACAACGATTCATCCAGACCGGTAAGAGGGGTGGAGTCGCGGCAGGAAAAAGCGGAGGTGCGGACCCAGGCACACAGGCAGCAGCGGCTGGCAGCCCCCAGGTGCACAGACGGCAACTAGCAGAACCTGGGCACAGGGTGGCAACTGTGCAGAACCAGTGAGGCCGCACAAGGCAGCTGGCTGACCAGGTGGTCCCACATTCACATGCAGATAATCCAGGCAAAGGGGAAGTGGTGGAAGTGAGTGGAATCCAAGAGTGAGCACAGCAAACACCATTGTCTCCTCTCAGACCCCACCCCCACGTACAGCGTCACTACCCAGAGACTGGGCTGCCCCGCCCTGGGGGACACCTAAGGCTCCACCCCTCACTACCTAACAGCTGCGGCTAGACCAAAAAAACAAACAAACAAACAAAAAAAAACCAGAAATGAAAATGGCTCAAACTGGAGAACAAATCAAAGCCCCAGAGCCAATTTATCTAAGCAACGAAGAGATTGCCAACCTATCAGATGCACAATTCAAAACCCTGGTGATCAGGATGCTCACAGAATTGGTTGATTTTGCTCACAAATTAGATGAAAAAATGAAGGCTACAATAAGTGAAATGAAGAAAAATGCATGGAGAACCAACAGAGATGGGAGGAAAACTGGGACTCAAATCAATGGAGTGGACCAGAAGGAAGAAAGAAACAACCAAACAGAAAACAAGGAAGAAACAAGAATTCAAAAAAATGAGGAGAAGCTTAGGAACCTCCAGGACATCTTTAAACGTCCCAACATCCGAATTATAGGGGTACCAGAAGGGGAAGAAGAAGAGCAACCAGTGGAAAACTTATCTGAACAAATAATAAAGGAGAACTTCCCCAATCTGGCAAAGGAAATGGTCTTCCAGGAAGTCCAGGAAGCTCAGAGAGTCCCAAAGAAGTTGGACCCGAGGAGGAACACACCAAGGCACATTATAATTACATTACCCAAGATTCAAATGAAGGAGAGAATTCTAGAAGCAGCAAGGGATAAGGGGACAGTCACCTACAAAGGAGTTCCCATCAGACTGTCAGCAGATTTCTCAAAAGAGATCTTACAGGCAAGAAGGGGCTGGAAAGAAGTATTCCAAGTCATGAAAGGCAAGGACCTATATCCAAGATTGCTTTATCCAGCAAAGCTGTCATTTAGAATGGAAGGGAGGATAAAGTGCTTCTCAGATAAGGTCAAGTTAAAGGAGTTCATCATCACCAAGCCCTTATTATATGAAATGTTAAAGGGACTTATCTAAGAAAAAGAAGATAAAAAATATGAACAGTAAAAAGATAGCAAACTCACAGGTATTGACAACCAGACCTAAAACAAAAGCCAACTAAGCAAACCACTGCAACAGGAGCAGAAACACAGAAATGGAGATCACATGGAGGGTTAGCAATAGGGGAGTGGGAAGAGGAGAGAGGGGGACAAGGTACATAGAACAAGTAGCACAGACGGTGGGTAGAAAATAGACAGGGAGAGGGCAAGAATAGTGTGGGAAATGTAGAAGCTAAAGAACTTATGACACATGGGCATGAACTAAAGGGGGG
>PVKU01003289.1:0-130392 GCA_004027475.1 Anoura caudifer
TTGGGTAATGTAATTATGATGTGCCTTGGTGTGTGCTTCCTTGGGTCCAACTTGTTTGGGACTCTCTGAGCTTCCTGGACTTCCTAGAAGTCTATTTCCTTTGCCAGATTGGGGAAGTTGTCCTTCACAATATTTTCAAACAAGTTTTCTATTTCTTGCACTTCCTCTTCTCCTGGCACCCTTATGATTCAGATGTTGGGACGTTTAAAGTTGTCCTGGAGGTTCCTAAGCCTCTCCTCATTTTTCTGAATTCTTGTTTCTTCATTCTGTTCTGGTTGAATGCTTATTTCTTCCTTCTGCTCCAAATTGTTGATTTGAATCCCAGTTTCCTTCCCTTCACTGTTGGTTCCCTGTATATTTTTCTTTATTTCACTTGTCATAGCCTTCACTTTTTCCTCTATTTTGCAACCATACTCAGCCAATTCTGTGAGCATCTTGATTACCAGTGTTTTGAACTATACATCTGATAGTTGGCTATCTCTTCATCACTTAATTCTTTTTCTGGAGCTTTGATCTTTTCTTTCATGTGGGCCATATTTCTTTATCTCAGCATACCTTGTATGTTGTAAGGGGCAAAGCCTTAGGTATTCTCCAGGGTAGGGCAACCCACTTGGCTGCTTTGTGGTGCTGTCTGTGGGGCAGGGGTCAGAGAGAAAACCATGCTGCTTGCTTGGCTCTCTTCCATCTTTCAGTCACTTCCTCTGCTGCTCACAAGCAAATTGAGCCCTTCTGATGCTTATTGCTGGTTGGGTGGGTGTGTGTACATCTAGGACTATGTGGGTCTCTCCATGTGGGTCTCTCACAACTCTCCTGTGAGGCTGGGAGTTCCTCCCACTGGCTCACCCACCAGAAGTTTTTACAGTCAGAGGCTGTGAGGGTTTCTCTTCTTGAGCTGGAACGTTGGGTTGCGTGATCTGTCTCAATCCGTAGTTGTTCTTCCCAGTTGGTTGGCACACAAATGTGGGGCTGCCAGCCACCATTCGCCCTTCTAGTCCTCTAGCTGGCACCTTGCCGTGTGTCCTCTCTGTCCTGGCTCCCCATCTTCACCTCCTACCAGTCTGGATGAATGTTTCTTCTTTAACTCCTTGGTTGTTGGACTTCCATACAGTTTGATTTTCTAGCATTTTGTGTTAGAGGAAAAGCATAGTCAAAGAGTCAATGCTGAAATGAACAGTTTGAGAATTAAAAAGTTCAAGCATGGGTTGATGATCCTGGCACAAAGAACACTGTAATTTTGAAATATTGGAGTTCTTTGGGGAACAAGATTTGATTAAAAGCAGAAGAGTTTATCTTCTGATTGGTTGAAATTGATGTGGTCATGGAACATCCATGTACAGATGTTCTTTAGGTAGTTGAAAATATGGCATTGGTGCCAAGATAAGAAGCCTGAAATTTCATTTCTGTTATAAAAAGAATGATCCTATAGTCCACTTCTGAAACTAATACACAAATATATACACATACATACCTATGTGGCTTGGGATGAGCTTTCTTCTTTTTTCTCTTCCTCCCTCCCCACCATCTCTCCCTCTCTCCATACACACACACACACATATACATATATGTATGCATATATATGAATGATATTGAGTAAGATGTAGTAGATAAAACCAAAGATAATGTATACTTACTGTGTACTTATATATGTATATGTTTATACATTAATATAAATAATCATACATGTATATGTGTATATAAGTATGTAAATAGGTATGCATAATCTTCAATTCCATCCACATCTTTCTCAATATTTTATTTTAATGTGTATGTGTCCCTTTCATATGTGGTCAAATGAATTTAAGCTTCTAAACGGCCAGCATAAAGTGTCCGCATGCAAAGAGTATTATGTGCTCAGTTAATTATTTCTGATGATAATGATGACTTGCTTCTGAAACAATTTTATGCAGGCTTAGTCTTACTGTATTTGGTTTCAGTGAACAAGTTTCAAACAGGTCACAGCTTCCTGCTAAAAAGCTGTGGCTGAGGGTGTACTGCCTGTATCTAGTCTGTAGCAGGCGGGCTGAGCAGAGCCTCTTAAAAGGTTGCAGGAGGCTCTTACCTTGTAAGACCCAACTTTTTATCTGTGGGGGATGTCATTTTAAAATAGCCAAATCCATAAAGCATCCTTGGGCTTTATCATCTGCGTTTCCACTTACTGCGATAAGTGTAAGTCATTAGGAAGATTCACTCCACTAGAGGACCGTGGAGAATTGACTGAAATGGAGCAAAATCATAGGGTGAACTGAAGGTTTTCTATTTGTATGAGTGTTGAATTAGTATATCAAAGAGGTCTGTGGAAATGAGCAGATTTGATACACCCTTTTAAGAGAGGCATCTAGGAAATCCTTCTGATATGGGAACTACAGATTTGGCCCCTGTTCCCCTTTTAAGGAGTTAGACTGATGTCAGCCAAATGTACTAATAAGGACAAACTATGATACCTGGTTATGCTTCATTCACCAGGGCAACTAAAGTTCTTCCTGTAATACTGACTGGTCTGAGCCACTAAGTCTCGAAACAAAATTTGCATTCCCCTCTAGGTAAATATTCTTTGCAGACCAAGTGCTTCCTGCAACAATGGTTAAGGGCTTGGCTTCTGCCAATAAACCACTTTCTTACTGCCTGCATCCACCACCACGCCATCCCCCATGAGCTGTGTGACCTTTAGAAGGTTTTTTGGTTCCTGAATCTCTATTTCTTCTGTAAAGTCATCTGTGAGATTTCTTCTGCTTTCCCCTCTGCATCTACCTAATACCTTTCTCCAATCTTTTAGCAATACTGGGAGGCAAACCACTACAGATAAAAATGGAAATTTAATGTATTGTCCAAAATGGGATGTGCGGAAATAAAAAAGGGGGGAGGTTGTTTATGTCAGAAAAAGAAATGTAAACTAATATAGTGCCAGGCACACCCATAAATATGGCCACCCATTAAATGGGCTACTGAGTGGGCTCACTTGCCCTCTAACATTGCCTTTCCACTGCCTTCCATGAGTATAGAAGAAGGGTAGAGGATGATGCAGGTATTGGCTTCCTAATTTTCTCTTTGTGGTGTTACCAAAGGTCACAAGAGCTGTTGGGTGGGTTTCTCCAGGCATCTTTCTCCAGGTTCCAGTAACTGTTGCCTTCCCTCACCCCTTGTGACCTAGGGCTGGTAACTGAGTCTACTGTGAATAGCTTCAGGGCACCACACTGTCACTTGTGGTTTCCCTACACCATGCCAACAACTTTATAAATTGTTTCATTATTAAACTTTCTAGGATGATCTCTGAGAGTATCATTTGTTTATCACAGGACCCTAAGTGATGTAAATCAGTGTTGTAATTGTGCCGACCTCCTAGAGCAGGGGTGTCAAACTCATTTTCCCTAGGGCCACATCAGCCTCAAGGTTGCCTTCAAAGGGCCGAATGTAATGTTAGGACTGTATAAACGTAGCTACTCCCTAACAGTTAAGTGAGAGCTCGGCACTGCCGCCAGGAAGAAACAAGGTGCTGGGCTGGATAAAACAAGGCTGAGGGCTGGGTTTGGCCTGCAGGCCTTGTGTTTGCCACCTGTGCCCTAGAGTTTCTGATTGATGTCATCCACGAAACATGTGTAATAACAAGTAATCATGAAAAGGTAGCAACTGCAAATTATAAATTGCATTTTGCAAAGCATTTTTTGCATACTTCACGGCATTTGGCCCTCTGAATGTCTATGATAGGAGGGTAACATTATGTTCACACTTAATAATTAAGGAAATTGAAGCTAATTAAGTTAAATGACTTATGGGTCCAAATAACAGATTTGAGATTTGAACCCAGGTCTCTTGAGTCCCAATCTGTGTTCTTCCTGCTGCACTGCATTGTAATAATGTTTTAATCAAGAAAAGTCTCATTGGATAGTTCTTTAACCTTTTTGGATGTAATTGTGAGATACCATCATTAAGCATCGAGCATATGGATTTGCTGTTCATTTTTAACATTCAAAAAAACCATGATTAACTTGTTGCTACAGGAAGGCAAGAAAGCAGCAAAGGGGAAGAGAAACTACTGCAGTGGAAAACTGCAAATAGCCCCTGCCCTCACTAGTTTTTCCTCATAAATTTAAAGTTACGGTTACATTCATGCTGTGACTCTGAGCGATCAACTTGCACACTGTCAAAATACCCGTCGAATGCTTCTGGAATTCCTCCAAGAGTGCCTCGCAGTTCCTCCACTAGCCAGAGTTGCTAAACCTCTGCCCAGCTTCCTCTCCCCTGTTCTTGCTCCCCTTCCGTGGCAGCAGATCTTTACCACTGCTTACGAAGCCGCATCGTTGCCCCTGCGAGTGGGGCTGTGATCAAAGTCTGAGCCGGCACCAATCTGCCCGACTGCTCTAGTATTTTCAATCTTTGTAGAACAGACAGGATGGTCTCCTTCTTTTTCTGAACCACACCTGGACAGCTGGGCCTGGAAGCAATAATCTTTGTGCCACTATTTCACACAATCGCAAAAATCCTTCCATCAATCTCTGGTTCCCATCCCTCGAGCCACAAAGACATAGACTGTTCAAAAGGCTGGATATGAAGTTCTCCAGTCTTTGCCTTCTTTTCCTTGTATTCATTCAGCCTCTTGTACTCCCAATAGCCCTCACTCCTTCACAAGGTACCATACGGAAATCTCCATGCATGACAACGGACGGATTCAGACCTTGGTCGGTGGACCACACTAGCAGGCCCAGCACCCCAGCTCACAGGCTCCAAATGCCCTGCTGCAGTGGGTGTTATTTCTGATTGTTTCCGCGTAGGCAACAGACATCAGCTCCCGAAACAGAACATTTTCCCCAAGCAGGTCATGTTGGCAAAAAAATATACCATTTACTACAGTGAAGGGTCTTGCGTCTCTGAAGATCAACTTGACCATCTGTCCCCAAAAAACTAAGCGGCATTTGTGGACAGGACAAAGTAGGAATTAGGAACTCTGTATTTCCCCCACACTCCTGGTATTTATTGACTTGGTGTTTAGCTTTGGGCAAGTTACTTAACCTTGCTATGTCTTAGGTTTCTCATCTGGAAACAAAAAGGAATTAAAAATACTTTCCTCATAGGGGAGTTATGTGGGTTAACTAATTAATGATTGAAAAGTTCCATATAAATGCTAAGTAGACTTACTATTCTTGCAGCGGGAGACTGCTGCTGTGTGCTCAGTGGTGCTGCCTATCCCTTCATCACTCAGCCCTCTGTGAGGGCCCCTACCCATTGCCACCCTCACCTGGGCCACAGCCTGGCTCTCAGACCTCCAGGACTGTGTGCTGCTGCTATGTGTGGCCTCAGGCACAAAGTTGTCAGACTCAGGCCTCGTGCCAGCCCTTCCCAACAAATCCACTGTCAGAAAGCTGTGTCAGTTACTCATCTGACAAGGCTCACGACTAGACAACGTCCCACCAGAAACACCACTTGGATTTGTGTCCATTCCTAGATGCCCACTTCTTTGAGGTAATGTCATGGAAGTAGGCCTGTTTGCTATCTGGTCCTGAATGTATCAGTGATGTGTGTACAGCACACACACACACGAAGAGACATATATAGAGGCTTCCCACACCTGGCAATACTTGTATGTCCAAGCTGGCACCTATAACTCACAGAGACAGTTATGTGTGCTGATTGGAATAGTTAGCTCAAAAGATTAGAAACTTCTAATATTTAGATTAGGAATTTGGTAGATTTATGTTTTTCTTGGACAACTATTAAAGTTTCCTTGCTTACCTTGTGCACATATCACCTGTCAGGTGACCAGCCTCATTTTCACATCTTTGCTCAATCTATCCATTTTGCTTCAAACACTTTCCTCACTGTTTTTTCCTTTTGCTCTTCCTCTTATGCTTTTTTTTGAGATATAACTCAATTTTCTCCTCTAGAATGCCTTTCCTGACTCTCAGTATTTCCTACCTCCATGTGGCTTTAACACGGGAGTACCATTCATTTGGTCCTTAATATTTTCCAGCTATATTGCTGTTTGCCTTTTCAAAATGCATCCCAAATGTTAACAAGGGTCTCTTGGCACATTTAGAGCTCAAAAGCATCAATTTTAAATTCCATTTAAAACCTAATGGAAATTCCAAGGCATCCTCAGGATTTCCTCAAAGTCCTTTAGGGGTTACATTTCAAGTGGTCACCTCTGACTGTAAGTTTTCACCCCCTTTGAAATATTTCAGGTTATAGATCATTTTGTTGCTCCAGAGTGCTGTCTTTATTCTGTCTTGGGTGCACCTAAACCTAAAACTCACCTGTTCTCAGTTTCCTTGGAGCCTCTGTTGCTCAATGACAACATTCATGACGCAGTAGCCATTACTGATGAACTGAGGATAAAGCAGGAGAGACCCACTTCCCAGTAACACAAATAGCTACAAATTAAATGTGGGAGATCCCTGTTCCTTAGTCATCTGACTTTTAGGGACATTTTATTGACTAGCTCATGCCTGCAGCCTCACACCCTGTTACTGGGGACCTCTCTTTCCCCGTCATTCTTTTCTTTCATTCCTTTTTACAACAGAACACACTTTCTCTCATTTTCTCATGAATCATTTTTGTTGTTTGGCTTCTGGATATTTTTGCCACCAGGGTCTTATCTTCTAACAAAAAGTTTCAAGTTATTTTCCTCCAAATGATAGCTCCTTGTCAGGGCAAATGTTGTGCCAGCTGTTGAGATGCTACGATTCCGGCTGCTATTGTACATGCCCTCCCTATCTCATTACATTGTTAGCTCTTGTGGGTGAGGCCTCCACATCCTCTTTTTGTATTCCTAGTGCTCAGTACAACCTAGGGTTTGTTAGGACTGATTGGTGATGGTGCTATCCACTGCATTCAGAGCTCTGTGCCTGGGATGGTGGGGAATACTGAAGCGAATCTTGTGTGCATTCTGCCTTCAAGAAGCTTGCAGTCTAATAAAAGAGTTAAGAATGTAGGTGTGATGCTGATGCTCCTGCCAATGAGAGTGATTGCCACCAACAAGAGGATCAAGGACATGAGAAAGAAACTGCCATTGAGTTGGGAAGAATTGAAGGTTGCCTTGGATAGATAACCCATTACATGAATATTTGCACATTGATAATCAGGAGTAAATTATGTTTGGAAAACAGATGTTTGAAACTGGCTTCACAGCATAGGTTTTCATCATGGCAATCTGTTGGCCAAATATTAGTTAAGGTATTGATTTTCATCTATAAAACATATCACTTGCCATCATTGTTTAAATTTTATATTTAATATCAATATTTTAAAAATTATTTTAAATATACATACAATTAAAAAATAAGATTACAGACCCC
Source organism: Anoura caudifer (assembly GCA_004027475.1). NCBI lineage: Eukaryota > Metazoa > Chordata > Mammalia > Chiroptera > Phyllostomidae > Anoura > Anoura caudifer. The sequence continues at coordinate 7,287 of PVKU01003289.1, forward strand.
TACTAAATATCACTTTGCTTAAGGACTAAAACATTAACCATATACTAGAAGGCCTTGGTGTCTCTCCCTTGTCATGTTCTTCTTCCTCTCTATCACAGATTACTAATCTATAACACTTTTCTATTTCTGTTTTCCTAGATCACATTATAATAAAAACTTGTACCACAGGCCTTTCTGGAGGCAGAGCTGTGGTTACAAACTCCCAGAGCCTTTATCTAACCCCCATTACCCAGGCCAGGATGGATTCCTAGTTGTCCTTCTTTGCCAGTGTGGAGATTTTTTACTAATCCACTCTTTTATTGTGGGTTGGACCCTTCGTGGTTCTGGCTTTACAGTGGTTTATCCATTCCAACTACCCACCATGTGTGGATTGGAAGCCTGCCTTATCTGCTGGAACTAATGGAGGCTTAAACCATAAACCCCATAGTTATTCACCCTCTCCATCTCAGCTCCCTTTCTCCCCCGCAGGGAAGCAGAAGCTTCATCTTTCGTTTACATTTCTGATTTTAGCTCCCTCTTCATTTCTGGCCTCTGCAAATTTCCTTTCCTTTCTTATTAGCTTAGCTCTAAATTTATTTTTATTCAGGGTTTTTAAATCTTCCATACTGTCAAAAATGTAACTGTCACTGTAGATTTCTTTTTTCAGTTCAATAGTCCACTTTATAACTCCTGAAAGGAGCAAGTTTGTTTGCCACCCCGCCTCTGTCATTCACTAAGTTGCTGCCACTAGCCTTCTATGTGTTTCTCAACTGCGTCGGGCACTTTCTCATTTTGCTATTCTCTCTATCCAGAACTCTGTTTCCCCAAAACTGGCTTCTTGTGATATTTTAGCTCTCAGTTCAAAAGTTTTCTCAAGTAGATGCCCTTGTTGACTACTCTATCCAAACCATTCTATTAGTGAGGTATCCCCATCATCTTATTTTGTTATCTCTACAATACATTTTCTGGTATAAAATTATCTTTTCATTTTTTTTCTATTTAATTATCAAATGTCATTCCCATGTTCCTTAAAATAGGATTCTGGAGAAGTCACATTGACCATCTGCTTCACTATGGTCTCATAGTACATAGGCATTCCTACGCAATCCTACACTTGAACTAACCACAATAGTTATCAACCTTGACTACACATTAGAATTCCCTGGAGATTTAAAAAAACCCTCATGCCCAGAATGAACTTCAGATCAAATAAATCAGAATCAGAATTGGGTGGAGCTTGGCCATCAATATTTTTATAGTTCCTCAGGTGATTTCAAAGTGCAGCTGACGTGAGTAGTTAGTTGCTGCTCCACCACATTCCCACCAAGTGATGAGCTACACTGAGTTCAAATGTTCTTGCACTTTAAGCTCCAAGAGGGAAATCATTGTGACTACTTTCCTGCATCATTATATTTCCAGCATTTAGCTCAGAGCCTGGGAACTGGTGGGCACTAAGCAATTACTAATTGAATGAGTGAAAATCTTAAATGGGCTCCAAAAGCATTACATGGAACTTGAAGGGTACTGATCACCAAAAAGAGTGTCCTTTCATTAGAGGGGTATTTTTTCTTTCCTTTTGATTCCCATCTGAGAGTGGTTTTTCTGCACCCACTCCTGGAAACTCACAGCCTTATTTACTGTACTTTGCCTGAGAAGGCAGATGGCTTCTCTGATTGGTGCATGTGGGATGACTAGAGGGGCATGATTGGCTCAGTACTGACTTACCTCCTCTTAAGAGTGAGAGCTGAGAACAGATGGAAACACATATCCCTTGCTCCTCTGGGAGCATGGTCCCTGTGGGGAGGGTTCCCCATCCAGTGCTGCCTGGAACAGGAAATCTGCCTTATTCTGATGCTGGCTTTCACAGTGAGGAAGTCCTTCTGGTTGAACTTCATCTTTAGTAAGGATAATGTTTGGATCTTTATCTGCCACTCCTTTGTTGTTCTTCCCCAAAACCTGAGAACTCTGGTGGGAAAGGAGGGTGCTGTCTATTAGGGCCCTCTCAGAATTGCAAGTACAGTCAGTCTTCACTTATTATGCAACTTTAAGCAAATGATGTACAACGAAACCAATTTTACTGTAGGCCAGTTGATAAAAACAACTGTTAAGTTCCTAGGTATCTCATCAATGTTATAACAGAATGACATTTAATGAAATTACTTTACTTGAGGATCTGCTGTACTTATAATTAAACTGATTCTGTCATGAAAGACATTACAATCTCTAGTGGTTATGATATATTTTGAGCATAAAAGAAGGCCCTCTTCTTCCTGACAACCTCCCGAATATTTACTGATGGTTGCAATCCCCCTCCCTATTTTTTCCTTTTTAAAAGTATATTGTTCTAGGTTCTTCAATAACATTTTTTGGGCTGCCTCTCACAATTTAATCTCCTAAGGCATTTTGCTTTATATCTCTTCTTCTTAAACAGTGCTGCCCAGCAATAAATCCCATTGAAATGAGAATCAGACATTTATTTATTCTTGAGTAAATCTGCCTTTTTAAAATAAGCTAGATTGAAAAAGTTGAAAAGCTAAGTATGTACATATCCATTTTTGTGTCTGTATATTTATATGTTCATTTATTTTTCTAAATAAAATGGAAAGGATCAAGCTATTATCCCACATAGAGTTGATGATTCAAAAGTAGTTTGTCCATTTTATATTGAATGCATTTATGAATCGTTCAATTGAACTTAAAAGAACAAAAATATGAGAAATTTTATCAGACCAGCATTTACTAGAAACAGTTTGAAATAAAACATATAAAAATGGTTGCAGGCTCTCAATATTTGTTAAAGTAGATACATGATAGATGATAGATAATAGACTTAGTAGTAGTAGTATGTGTACTACTTCCATACATACATATACTTCTATAAAAATAAAATTTACTAGATTAGAAACGAGCAGATTCAACTACATGTGATTAATGAATAGAAGCAGAAGAATAAATTAACTCTGATTTTATGCTTCAAAAGAATGCAAAAAATAATAATAAAATACTAAAACATAGGCAAATGATTATACCTTGCAGTGAAAGATCACTTAAGCAGGATGACACTATTTACTTCTTGAGCCCTTATCAACTGTGAGTCCACAGCGTGACAGCAGTGCCTGATTAGAATGGGGAAGATTAGCAGAGACAAAGATAAGGAGCTGCTGCTATACTCTTATTTCATCAGTTATGGGGAGGGGTTCAAGCAGGAAATATAGTGTAATTGTCATTAAATGTTGCTACTAATTAATTCTTCCTATTCATGAGTGTCCTTTTCAATACCCAAAGGTAGCTGAGATTTGGCAAACAAAATCATCTTGCTTTAAGTTGCAGCACTTTTCCAACATTGGAATTCAACATAGACCAGCAGAGTGACGAGCTATAGACCCAGAGAGAAGTATTGCTGAGTCCAGCCATGAAATTTCACACAGGAAAGGAATTCACATCTGTTCTTAAATGACAATAAACCAGAAAGATAGAAGATGGATTCAGGAGCCTCTGCAAATGTTATAGCTGTTAAGGGTACATGAGGACTCAAAGGCATTCCTTTTGATAAGTGTGGACACCAGGCTAGTAATCTATTCAGCAGAAAAACAAGCTAACAAGCAGTTTATGCTACCTGAATTGTGCCATATAAACATAAAATGAAGGGGCTGAGAGTGTTGTGGTAGCTCACTTTGAAAATCTGCTTCCATAAACATCTTTGAGTGCTGTATGCCAGGACCCAGGCAAGGTGTTTAATATCTCTTACCTTATTTGTGACTCACAACTGTGAGCAAGTCTGAAAATATCTGTGCTAGTAAAATGCATCTTCCTAATGATATATTCAGGAGAGAGAACACACATGTCAAAGTAAACATTAACAACTGCAAATATATCTTCTCTACCACCTAGTCTGAAATGCCTGAAATTAATATCAATGAAAGGAAGTCATCTATACAATAAAATATTAAGTCATTATTAATTAAAATGGAAAGGAAATACTCCCATTACATGGCCATGATACAGTGTCTGAATGTGTCACCACAATGTATAAAATATGATCTTATTTTAACAAGCATGTGTTTTGTTTGAGTGTACATTTTTTTACCTAAAAATAATCAGGCAGGATATACATAAAAATGTTTGCAGCGATTATATGTGATAGGTGTCTGGATAATTTTAATGTTCTTCCTTATGTTTTTCTAAAATGTTTGATTCTTTTCAAGGTTTAAGACATGTTTATACTTTTTATTTTTTATTTTTCAAAAAGATTTTATTTATTTATTTTTAGACAGAGGGGAGGGGAGGGAGAAAGAGAAGGAGAGAAACATCAGTGAGTGGTTGCCTCTCACGTGCCCCCAACTGGGGACCTGGCCCACAACCCAGGCACGTACCCTGACTGGGAATCGAACCGGCAACCCTTTGGTTTGCAGGCCAGCACTCAATCCACTGAGACACATAGCCAGGGGTGTGTTTTTTAAACCACCCTCTCCAAATGGGTGGAAGAGAATCATGAAAAAATTAAAGTCAGAGGAAGAGGCTGAAATGGGATTTAAATCCAGGAATGTTGCCTTGAAGCCCCTGTATATTCTACTGTAATGCAGATGCCTCCAATAAAATCATAAACACAATAAGGATGAAAAAACAAGTATAACAACAATAGCAGGCTGGAAAAAGAAGGGACAGAAATAAGGAAAAATCTGTTAGTAGAAACCAAAAATTAATCCTTCAGTCACTTGTATCTCTCTCTTTTGTTGTTGTTCCTACCCCCCCACCCCCAAATGTCCAGGCTAAGAGGCTAAATGTCAGTATAACAGGTTCATTTGACAGCTATTACTTAGGTACTGTCTAAATTATTACAAACTATGCCTCTGTGGTATAATACAATGGGATAATGATGTAAACACAGGTGTGTGTGTGTGTGTGTGTGTGTGTGTGTGCACGTGCATGTGTATCATCCTTAAAGTTATCCTTATACAGATGAAATAAACTTGGAAATCAGCAGATCAAAATATACATGGTTAGGTTTTGAAGATAATCACAGCTTATTAAAATGTATTAAAATGTATTATATATCTCTAGTGTGGCTTTTAAAAATGGAATTAAATGTATTGGTACTCATACAATTGTATTAAAATGGTATCAGACCACTCCCGTGTTCCTCTCTACATACGTACATGAAGACAAAAACCGTATGTTTTATAGTGTCTTTAAGTCTCTTTGCTTCCCATCGTCCTCAGATGCTCCTGTGACGCACTTCCTACGCTGTTCTAAGTCTGAGCCCACGGATATGCACAGTGGAGCTCTCTGCCCTGTCTGAGCAAGTGTGCTTGGAACTGACAACTTCAAAAGGTTGTCAATTAAAGGAAAGCCAACTAATATTTTTTGATGGAGACATAAAATACTTAAATTTATCATAACAAAGAAATGTATCTTCCTTTGAGTATAGGATATTATAGATTAAAATAGAATTCCATGCAGAAAGTTGCTTGTGGAGTATCAATAACTATCCAGTAATGAAAAATGCAGAAAAGATATTTTTAATTTAACCTGCATATAGTAAACCTGGAGTCTAAAGGTAACTTTATTTTAAAGTTCTTAACCTGTTATCATTTCAGATATGAGTGACACTAAGTCTTTTTTACCAGGTAATTAACATTCAGACAGTTAAACATCTCCAAGCCAGGGTGTCCAAAATGGGATGTAGAAAAGAATGGGATTTAGAAAGAATATGTTAGAAAACATAGTATTTTTTATGTCTTTATTACTCAATTCTCATTGTATAATATTTGTAAAGTTCATGATATATTTATTTACATGTATTAAATATATATATTTAAAAATATAAATATCAATATATTTGGGTAGTGTGTTCAAGAATGTTCAAGTTTGTAAACAATTGCTCTTGGAAAATAAAATGTGCAGAGAAGAGGGAAAGAAATAGTTTAGCCACCCTAGTCTAATAGGCTTTAAGTAGGTACAAAAATTACTTGGGAAATAAAATAAACAAGTCTCTTGGAAGAAAAGCTACATCAATTCAGGACAGAGGTTTTCCCAAAATAACTGAATGAAGGAAATGGCAAATTGCAATACTAATAAAAATTTTAAAATTCAGGCAAGGGGAATCATCACACTAACTGATTGGCCTATTTTTCTATTTGGAGCAGTTCAAAACCCCTTACCTAATGGAAATGGAATTGTGAGGGAAAGGTTACAGAATTTTTAAAAGGTAAGTTGTAATATATCACATCAATTATTTTGCCTTGCTGCATTCTCTGAGAAGTCAGAATAGACATTACCACAAAGTTTCAAACTCCAGACAGGACCCTATAGACATTAATACTACCTTACAAATTGTGGTTTTGTGTGTCTCCCTCCCATCTGCCTCTAAAAGGGTAACTAACTACTTCTCCAAAAGGCAAAGTTCATGTTGTTGATTAAAGCAGAGGAAGCAGAGAAGGAGGAGCTGCATCCTGCAAGAACAACCAGAATCAGGAGTGTCATCAGTCATATTAAAGGCCATGTTAAGAGAAGAAGAGGACCAGGGATATCATGAAGAAGGCCTTGGGCATCAGGGTAGCTAAGGATGGGCTTTTACTCTCAGTCACACCACTCAGAAAGCAGCAAAATGAAAAGAAGGAGAAGGTTTGCTTGCCAACTATATAGTCCTCCAGATGGAGAATGCTGAGGCAGGCCAGCTTGGTCTAGGATCTAGCAAACAGAAAGACCAATCAAAATATTAGAAACATAGATGAAAAGTATTAATGTTAGAAACCCAAGAAAACAGGTTTAAGGAACCTCTCCAATGTGACAGGAATGCCCCAAACCCACTGGCCTCAGTGAAGCTGAAAAGTCAAATTCTATACTCACACGCTGACAAGTATTTTCTCTTTAAGTCAATGTCTCGGGTTTTAACAGCTGAAACCAAGTCATTTTAAAACTGTAATAAAAGCTGGAGCTATAAAGCCTGTGGAAACTTACTTAACAGCATGAGCTAAAGATAACCAGAAATTTGCCACAGGGAACTATTTAATGCTTTCAATGGAGCTGCAGCATATAGAGCCTAAGGTAATTGATGTACAGAAAGAACAAGCTAATAAATACTAGTTCTAGAATTTCTATGATTTAAGGTGGATGGGAGCATTAAGTTGATGGATAAGTCCCATTATTCTTTTTTTTTTAATAAGGCCGACTAAGCCAAGTTGGCAATCATATTTCAAATTCATTCATAAGGTCCCTATAGATGAATAAAAAGCAAGAGTCATGTGTCTGGACACTCACCAAAATTAGAACAAAGTTTGTGTACACATGCTCAGCATCAAGAAATGTGTTAAACTATGACTTCTGGTGAATCCATTTAGCATGTTTTTTCTAAGCCTGGAAATGTAGACTGTTTCTAACCTGCAGCTTTATAGTAACCTTTAGTAAATTCTGCCTAAGAGAAATAACAATAGGAAGGAAGAGCCTAGGAAATACAGAGATGAGAATGAGTGTTATTAATCTTTCTGGGCCTCTTGTTTTTTCCTTATTTTGCATTCTGTTTTTTGTGTTAGTTTTTATTTTAAGTGAGGAAGTTGATTAAGACAAATCTGACCATGCTTTGACACTGCAATTGAGGGCATAAACTCATTAAATCAAAAACAGTCTGATGCAGGTCAGCGATGCATCGATTCACTCTTTCTGAATAAGAAACCACCCCCAAATTCAGTGGCTTAAAACAATAACACTGTATTATTTCTGGTGATTCTAGATTCAGCAAGGATGTGATGTTGATTTGGGCCAGTCTCAGTGGATCTCCACTAGGCCGTCTTGTATCTACAGTCAGGCAGAAGCCGGGGACTTCAGGATGCGCCTGGCAAGGGTGACTTACCTGAACTCAGAAGTGTTTTTCATTCTCTAGCATACTGTTTTAGGCTGAATAGCATGGTAGTGGCAAGGCTCAGAGAGAAAACTTGAGTGGAAGGCTCACTCAAAGGCTTCTCTCTCTTGAAGCTTGGACTGGGAACTGGCCTGCCATGACTTCACCAACATTCCATGAATCAAAGCATATCAAGGTTCAAACTCAAGCTAGGCCTGAGTCATAGCCAAGATTCAAGAAGTGGGGGGAAAGAGTGTCTATGGGAGTAGCAGCACCTTTGTTTACAAGAGATTTGGCTACAGCGGGGAGGGTGTAAAAATGGGGTAAGTTTTTGCAGTCGATCAGCAGACACAGACACACAATGAGGACATGTAAATCCAGTGTGTGTACCAGTTGCAGTAACATTTTATAACAAGGAGGGTGAGGCAATGATATTCTTGTCTTGAACATATCAGGCACATTGAAGAGCTGATGATTAAGGACAGATATCCTGGATCTAGATTGCTTGGATTTGAATCCTGGCTCTAAAATTCAATATCTGTGAATATAGGGAAAACATCTTATCTTCCAGTGCCTAAATAGTCTCATCTATAGGGTGTAAATGATAACAGTACCTTTGCCAAAGTGTTGATGGGGAATATTAAAGAATGTATACAGCCTGGCACATAGTCATTTAATAAATGTATGATACTTTGTTATTATTGACATTGGTAAGAAAATGCAAACAAATATGCAAATTGCAAGAATGGAGCAGTCCCATGGATTTCTAGCTGGAATTCCAAGTGATCAGGCTAAGAATCAATCTTTCTGAAGGAAAATACAGTGCCAAGCACATACTACCTATGTAGCTGAGGTTTTATCTATCTCTAAGTTATCTCATTGAAATCTTGCTGCATCCTTTTGACAAGTGCATCAGCAAAGTATATAAATCCTCTGTACTTACTTCACTTGTTGAAAAAAATGGGATTCTGAGCTCACTTTAGTGCATTTTTTGAAAACGCTTTATCAAACCAATCTATAATTACAGCAGCATTCTGCAGATAGAACCAGAGGGAAACACTCTAAACTTGGTCTTTCACAGAATTAAAAGGAATGTTACCATCCATACCTTCTTCCCCCAAACCTCACTTCCAATTTTTTTACCCAGTGCCTAGCAAGTCACAAAGGAACCAGATCAAAAGTTATGCAATCTCAAGTTCATGTATCATAAAAAGAACATATTCTACCCATGTGTAGAAAAGGAAGACAAAGCCAGGCTCCTAACCACAGATCACAGCCAGGGAGTGTGTATCAAGCATGTATCACTTGAAAAGAAGGATGTTAGTGCTTCTGTGAGATGAAAATAAAGGAGGAATCCAGGGAAGGAAGGATGCCAAGTCACCAGAGAAACCAGTTATGCGTCCAAGCAGCCAAAACATAAGCATATGCCTGTGTGCCCAGGGCTTAGGAAAAAATCAGTGTTGAAAAAAAATCAGAATTCAGATATAAAGGAAATCATCTTGTTTGTATATCCTGCCTGCAGTTTTGATTTTTTTTATCTCCATAGAGTTTGCACAAACTGTTTCAATTCATTCTCCTTGCACAGATACAGCACATTTACCAGCACACTGACATTCTAGTGGAAGGAGTGGAACTTGACAGATGCCCTGCAGGCTCCTTCAGTAGAATGGGCCACTCTCAAAAAATTCACTTTTGAGCTACAGGGAAGAAGAAGCTAATATATATTGAGGATTTGCTAGGCAGCAAGAAACTGCCAAATGTTTTCACGTATGGTCTGCTACTTAATTCTCACCACAACTCTACAAGGTATTAACCCAATTTTACAGATGAGAAGACAAGTTCACGAGGTTATATGACTTGACCTATGCCCCAAAACAAGCATCCCACTGGAGCCAAACAAGACTGAGTATCTGCTGATTAACAGTGAATGATAAGCATCAGGTTAGCAAGTCACCTCTCTAACTTCATCACTTTTTATCACCTTTTGTGATACTTCTTGAAAACAGGTATATCTTACCTTCACTGCATCTATCTCCACTCACACCGCACAAATGGCTCAGACAGAAAGATCTAGCAAAGTTCTCAAATCACTTACTAAAATACCCCACAGATGTGCACACACATTGACACACAGAGTGAAATTCTGAAACTGGAAGACTAAAGGAGGTGAAATGAAAGTCTATGCATGACAGAGATTTGAATATAAGTGAAACTTGGCTTCTATCTTCTGTGCTCATCGGCCTGTGTGTTTTAGATCCTAGGTTCAGTTACTGGTTTACTGCCCTGTACTGGGCAGTGCCCCTGAAAGGGAAGTGTGATAGACCAAAATGAGCCCTGTTAACTCTTCACTCTCAGGAACAGACAGTGCATCAATTACAAGGAATGGCCAACACATTAACTTGACTATGTTGTCTATTCAAGTGGAGATAATCCCATAGATTTTAAATTTCCTCTAAGGCATAGATATCTCATAAATCGAGTTTGATCTTTTTATGCCCTTTAAGGAAATTCAAGTGGTTTAATTCAGATTGCCAAGTCTGCACCTCTGGAAGTGGAGCCTCTGTAGAGAGACAGAATTTTTCAAGACTTTCAGTTCTTAGGTAACCAGTAGATTATGAGATGGGCAAATGTAGGCTACACATGACTACAAATGCAACTTCTCGTTCACTGTTAGGGTCAGAGGTGTTACTTCTCCAAGAAGTTCTGGGAAACTTTCAAGTCTGATGAGTAGGATCTAGGCACTAGGCATGATGTTAAATGTTCAACATAGGTTATCTCATTTAAATCAATTTTGTGTTTGATTTACATCAACAGGGAGTGGCCCATGAGGGTGATTTGGAAAAGCACATGTACTTACTTGTATTTGCCCATTTGGCCTCAAAAACTGAGCTGAGTAAAGCAGAGTGGTACTTGTGGTGGCTGAGAGTTCTGTAACACTAACGTCATGATTTGCCAATACAGACATGTGAGAACAGATAGCCTGTGGCCATGTCTTTGGTGACTCTGTCTATACATGGGAAAAGACAAGAGGTCATAGGATGAAGAAGAGGTTATTGATGAAGACAGAGTTCAGGAGTGATCTGGGTTGAGACTAAAGTCAAATAACATACTTATGGTTCAGGTTTTTTATTTCTTATTTCAATGAATAGAGAATAAAGGATACCCACATTTGCTGGTCTAAAAACTAGTTGAAATTACTTACTGAAGTATAGGTGGGAAATCAGAGCAAATGTTTTTTACAGAAAGACACATTAAGAGACCCCACTTATGGAGGGAACCTCAGTTTCTTGTAAGATGAAGGCCAGACCTAGGCCAGTGCAGGTCTCCAACTGCTTGATTTTCTAGTCACTTGGCCAGCTTTGTCTTCCAGAAGATCAGATATTTGTGGTAGAGTTGGTTTGGTTACAACCATTTTGGGGAGGAAATTCAGATTCACTTCCAAGATGTACCCAGGAAAACATTGCTGCTGAACTCATTTCACCCAGCCAACAAAACTGTAGCTTAAATACCACTGACTCTTGCAGACGTCCTCAGTGAAGAAGCCTCACTAAATATTAGATTTTTCCCAATCAGCCAACATTTGACTCACACTAGCAAAGACCTCTCCCAGTTCAGTGATTCTCTTGTTAATCAGGAAAGAACTATCTATTTATTTAATGGCTGATCTCTTTAGATAATATTATTTCAAGAGGATTTCATTTTTATAGTGCATAAACTGTAAGCAGTGACTGTCTGAAACATTTATTTTCAATCCCATTCAGTGTGACTGAGGGATATCAAACTGACAGGCTCAGAGATCAAACAGGAAATATCTCAACAAAGTAAAGTTGCAAATACCCCTTTAGTTCATGGTATTCAGAGCTGCCCAATGGCCCTGGTTTCCTCTGGAGAGAAGAATGCACAAGCAAGTTAGTGGGGCTTGTAGGTTGAAAAATGTCATTATTTTGGGGGAGGGAGTTCTTAGGGCTCATGAGATTGTCAAGGAATTCTTAGTTTCAGAATTTCCATCCTTTGCTTTACAAAAGGGGGCTATTAAAGATAATTTGTTGCCCCAAACATCTTTATATTTCCTTTCCATTTCTCTAAATTCTGGCAATCCTTTAAGACATTGAATCTCTTTCACATCCTCTGTAAAGATTTGTCTGAATGTTCCAACACACCGCAATTACATTTTCTTCCAAACTTCTTGACTCTAGGAGGAAAAATATAATAGTGATTAAATCATGGTGTAGGCCTGAGTTCCAGCTGTGATTCATACTGGCCATGTGGTGCTGGGAAGGTTACCTCTCACCTCTGATTCTTGATTTCTTCACTTATAATTCTAGTCCTGTAGTACTTTACCTCATTGGATGATTATGAGCATTAAGTTAAATGCGTCATGGGTAAAGACTTGACCCATAAGCTCTCAAGCAATTTATCATATTCTAACAATGTTATTTACCACATATTTTATATATTATCTATCTTGAGGAGATTCTAAGCTCCATCTGAATCATGTGTCTTATTTACTTATGTTCATATCCTCTACTACCTATTTTAGTGCTTTGCAAATCTTAGCTGACCCGGTAGTATAGACTGATGGCTTGATATTTGAATTGATGTAAATGGCTTTGGCAGAAAGAATGAAGCTATATATACAAGGTCTGTCCAGAAGGTATCCAGCCACATAATATGTAAGATAGAGACAGTTATTGAAGGAGATACAAGATAGAAGAAACACTGTACATAGGAAAATGATGCCTCAGTCCCCTTCAAAGTAGGCACCTTGGGACTGCACATAGTTATCTCAATTGCCATCAGCTGCCCCATTGTATTTCCCTGAATCTCATTGATGGTCTGAAATCTCTTCCCTTTCATAGGTGACTTTAGTTTTGGGAAAAGCTAGAAGTCATGGGGCACAAAATCTGGACTGTAGGGGAACTGAGTCACCTGGGTAACTTGATGTTTTGCCAAAAATCTTTGCATGAGATGTGATGCAGGAGTAGGCACATTGTTGTGATGAAGCTGCCAATCACCCCTGTAGTTACAGCCCTCTGAATCATCTGAATAGATTCCATGGAGGAATGTTCAAGCTTAATGCAAAATTTGATGCAGATTTGGTGCTCTACTCACTCAGTCATTTTGAATGTGATGGTCACACAATACACATACTCAATAGCATCTACAACCCCCACTGACTAGTACAGTGAAGTCATCATTGTTCACACATGTACATTCCAGTGCTGCCAGGCCACAATGTGGTGCAAACCATTCTTCTTACATTAACAATGGCTGGACTTTTTCTGGGCAGACCTCATAGATACAATCTACAAATATACACATTCTCATTTTGGTTGATACATGTGGCCATGATGTGGTACATACAGTGGAGAGAAAATAACCTCAGCAGCTTGAGTGGTTCTTGCTTCATCTGTGACAGCAGGAGGTGGGAGCAGAGTGAAAAAAGGCAAATGGCGTATGTGAAAGGGTCTAGAATGCCTTGAAGAAGCAGTTATACATGCAGATCTTTCTGATCTATTTATGTTAATGAAAGCTGGACAAATATTTTCTTACAGAATGTTTTCTTTGAGTGTAAACCTGGGGATCTCCTGGCATAGGAGGGGGAGTGGAGACCAGTAGGTTTCCTTAGATTGGAGTGATTAGTGCCAGAGCCTAGAGGAGAGATGCTTCTGTTAATGTGTAGTTATAACAGTATTTGGCAAGGGGTAGTAATGTATTAGCATGGTGATTACCAGACCAGCAAGTTTCAAGGAGTAAGACATTTGACCCTAAGACCCGTGGCTAAGATAGGATCCCTTTGTTGTACCTGGGAATGTAACTAGCAAAATCATAGTCATGTGTTTGTTTGGCAAAGCATCCTAGATTGGACAAAGACTGATTACTTAACTGATGCTGAAATATGGCCAGCCCCATTCTTGGGCAACATGAGTCACTCAATCTTATATTGAACTCTTCATGATTTTTCTATCCCACCTTGTACACTCACACCAAAATAATATTATGCTTCTCCCTGCTGCCTTCCAGAGTGATTCCCTCTCCTGTGGATTGGCTATATCACATTCACTCATTCCACAAACAATGCCTTATGCACCTACTAGAAACCAAGTATGATATTAGGTAATAGAGTTATTTAGATAAAGCACACAGCACCTGCCCTCTGAGAACAGGTAGGTATACCAGGCAAGACAGACAAGAAGAGAGTCACTTACAAGCAGTATGCTAAAATGCAGTGGTACAGCTATGCATAATGCACTGTGGGTGGAGGAGTACCTAATCCACACAGCTGCAGAGGACAGAGGTCAGAAAAACCTCCTCACACAAGTCGCTCTGCACTGAGTTTTACAAGAAAGGAAGTATTGGCTGGAGGAAGGTAGAAAGAAAGAGCATTCTTCATAGGGGGTATGTGTACTACTACACATACCAAGGCAGGAAGGTGGGAGAGCATGCCCCAGGCTGAAATTCATTGACTACAACTGTAACTCAGAGCATAAGAGAAGAGCTGAGCAGGACACAGGGCCAGGCCATGAATGCCATGGGTGCTGGGCTACGGAGAACTGGCTTGATGTTGTTCTCAGAAGTGCTAAGGAGTAAAAATGGACAAAATTTGATTAGATGTGCCCATAAAATGCTGGAAAGAAGCTGGAAGGAAGTAATAGGAGAGAAGAGAATCTAGAATAAAACATTTATTTGATCATGATAACATTGTGGTAGTTGGAAGATTCAGATGAAGACAAATAGTAGAGAGTTAGGCATTGCTTCTGGGAACTCAGGAGCTAAAGACACAAGATGGGGAGTCATCAGTAATTAAAACCACAGAAATGGATTATAGCTCTCAGAGTATGTAGGATGAAAAGATTAGAAACCATAACTCTGGGATGAGCATTTTAAAGAAGAGCACTTCATAGATACTTAAAATGGCCAGAGAGGCAGGCAGAGTCATAAGAAATGTTTATGGATTCCACAGAAATTCCTCAGAGTTTTCTGAGGTAAGGAAATAATCAACAGTAACAAATGTCACTTGGGTCACTTGGCTGAAAATGGACTTCCAGGTTGACGTTTTAATCCTCATCACAATTCTCTAATAAAATACTGACATCCTAATTTGATTGTTGACAGTTGCCTTGCCCCACCCTGATTAGAATTTCAGATATTATATGACTTAAAAAGAGACGTAGAATTGCCCGAGCAGAGGCAGGTATTAATTGAAATGCAGCTTCTTCTCAATTTGAGAGAAGTGTGGCACCACCAATAGAGTTACAGGGGCAGTGCATTAGAGACTTGGTCTGGGGAAATGGTCCCCAGTTTAGCGTCTGTCCTGCGAGTTGGCTCAGCACTTACTGCTGATGGGGAGAAATATTCATAGCATTTTTTCAGTCCCCCAAACTGTAAATTCCTCATCTCAACACTTACCTGCCCAACAGCTGCTCATTCTAGGCCCAGTTCAGGAAGAGTTATTTTCAGTGACCAAGAAATGACGTACTAACCATGTCTCAAGAGGACTGGCTTTTTCAGAAAGACTTCCACCTCAGTCTGGCAAACCTGAGAAAACTGTTGAGATTGTTCCAAAGAAATGTCAAATGGCAAGTATTAAAGTCTAAAGAAATCAAATAATTTCTAATGAAAATTCATTAGTTTCATATAAAAAATATGACACATTTCTATGATTGCCCTTAAACACCCATAATAGTACTTGGGGAATATTAGTTATCTATTGCTATACAACAAATGCCCTTAAAGTGAAGTTGGTTGAAACAACAATAAATTATAATTATTCATGATTGAATGAGTTGATTTGGTATGTTCTGTGTACATTTCACCTGAACTCACACACATGACTGCACCCAGCTGCTGGGTTAGCAGAGATGAAAAGTTGAAGGTGGCTTCACACACACATCGGGCACTTGATGCTGGTTGTAGGCTGGGCAACTTGACTCTTCTCCCTACGACCTCCTGTTCTCCTGCAGGGTAGCCCAGCTTCCTTGTATGGCCATCTCAGGAGAGCAGTGAAAGAAAGTGAGAGTGAGTGGAAGCTGCAAGGCCTACTATGGCTGTGTCTAGAAAGCTAAACAGAGTCACTTCTACTGCATCTTATTTTCCAAGCAAGTCACAAACCCACCCCAGGTTCTGGGGTGGAGAAATATACTCCATCTCTTGATGGGAAAAACTGCATAGTGTTTTTCTTCATTACCGTGTGTGTGTGTGTGTGTGTGTGTGTGTGTGTGTTTAGTTATTATCTACACATAGTTATCTTGCTGAAGATGCAGTATAGCATAAAAACTAAAAGCAAGTTCTCTGAAACTAGGGTACTGGGTTCAAATCCCAGTTCCTTCCAGGTCCACCAGCTTTGCTACCATGGATCTCAGTGGGTATCTTACTTGTAAAGTGCTTAAAAGAGTACCTGATATGTTAAAAATGCTCAGTAATTATTAACCTCCTTTACTTTTTAGTATTTTAAATGCCTTATTTTTCTATTTCACATTATACAGGGTGGGGCAAAGGTAGGTATACAGTTATTCCTATGGAAAATAATGCAATAATAATACAAGAATAAACTCTGTTTTGCATACTGAAAATTGTAGACCTGCCTTTGCCCTACCCTGTAATGTAACTATTTTCCTACATTATTATAGATTCTTCACGTATGTACTTTAAATTTCTATCTAGTTGCTGTTTTTGTGGCTAGGCCACAATTTTCTTAATCATCTCCTCTACAGTATATTCAGTCTAATTCCTATTGTTAGCTATTATATATGAAATGCAATAATGATTTTTAGGTATAGAACTATTTATATTTTGGGGCGATACACAGGCCTATGTGTGTTTACCTATATTTTTATGGTTATTTCCATAACAGATTCTCAGGATTGGAATTTCTGGTAGTAGCATGTTTAAGGCTTCTAACACATATTGCCAAATTTTCTCTCAGGCGAGCACAGCTGTTCACACCCCACCAAAGGTCTGAGGGGGTCTGCCTCTGCCCCCTCAGCTGTGCTCCTTCAGATGTGGTGTTACCTCCAGATGGAGCACATGAGAAATCTGGACAGTTCCATTTTCTCCTCCCAGGAAAAGCAGATTCAAGCTCAGCGGAAAAGCAGCCTCACATGCCATTCAAAGATGCCAGGGAAAATATGTCAGGGATGGAAGCAGACATGTCTAGTGAAAATAGAAAAACACAATATTCACATTAAAAAAATTAGTTGCCATCTGTCTTTTGAACGATAAACTAAAAGATACATACTTAAAGTAGTAGTTAAAGTGCTATTTTGTTTAGTTGGCTACTTTGATTTTCTTTATAATAATGTCTTAATAATGGGATAACAGATAGAAATGCCAAACATCAGAATTTCCACAGGAGCCAAAATGTCCAGTTAAGACTCTGTGCAATGCAAAAGAGGCTAATCTGTGGATTTGACATTTACAGAGGGTTTTTGCTCCCATCATTAGATGGGTGACTCCAACACAGTGACAATAAGCCCTTATCTTCCCATCATATTTTAATAGAACAAATGTGCTGTACTTGTGAACATGAGTAGACTCTTGGCAGTGCGGGTTATTTTATTGGACACATCACTTTAAGCTAAACCTTCTCCATCTGTTCAGCTCTCTAATTACCAATGCAAAAAGTATATAATTCACAATTACATCATAAAAATAAAATCTACATTATAGTAACCTATGTCAGAGCTTTTCAGTCTATGCAATTTGTCATCTGTTGTGGTATTAATATTTGTTCCCTTCCAACAGATCAGAAACAAACACACCACTTTCTCAATTAGAAAAAAATCTAAAAATAATTACTTGCTTGCAAGAGAAAAAGGAATTGTCTATCATACCATTTTCCTTTATAATCATGCCTTATTGTTCAGTATGGCTTACCTTCTGCCACAGTCAGCCCATCCCGCAGGGTTCAGGCCATATCTGAGCTGGGCCTTCACAACTTTCATCAGAGAGTAGAAACAAAAATGAAGTCACAAAACCCCAAATGTTTCACATACTACAGTGATAAAGTTATTTCTTAGTTCACTTTAGAAATATAAATGATGTAATTAAGAATATATAGAGAAAATAAATTATATATTTTATTACATATAATATATACATATATATGGCATATAATATATATGTATGTTATGTCATGCCAAATGAATTGGATTGGTCCAGAAATCTGTTAGAACAAAAACATAGGAGGACACTGAAGGGAGAATTGAGAAGAATGGAAAATTGTAGATGGGCCAGTCCATCCACTTGTCTCCCCACCATCCCCACTTCCACCTTCGAGTCTGGAGAGTGGTCCCTGAGACCATGTCCCTGGCAGCTCTGCATGTCTCTGGGATCCCACATGCTTAGCTGTTCTCTTCGCCTAACTTCGGCCAGGGTGCAATTCTTCAATTTTTGTCATTGCTGGCATCTGTTTGCCTTTGCATATCTAGTTCATTCAAGACAGGGCACTGCAAGTTGCCTTGTGTGACACATTCACCTGGAGGCCTTGTCTCTGGTGACCATCATGTAAAACTTGGGCAAAGAGTTTGAGAATGCTGACTGCTTCTTCAGACAGTATAAAGAAGAACTCCCAGTTCAAGGAAACTAGGAGCTTTCCTTGTGCTGTAGAGTAGAGCAGTACCACTCAAGCAAAGAAGGCTAGAGGGTATGACTTAGATACTGGCTTCTATGCCAGTGTAAACACTGTGAATTGTTTTTATTAATTCTCCTGGATAAATTACTGAGGAGATATTAGCATTTTGTAGAGGTAGGGAGTATTTTGTCAACCAGACATGCAGCAGGTTAGTTGATCCTTCATCTGTTTTCCCATAATATCATATATATGTGATATATGATATATATCATGTATATATGTACATATAGACAAATATATAGAGAGAGACAAATATATATATTTGTCTCCTGTAATGTTTATCAAGTAATATTACAATCATTTCTTTACATACTTGTCTTCCCCATGAGACTGGGAGAACGCTTAGGTTGGTGTGACTGACTGAACGTGCCCATTGCCCCAGTACTATCGCTAACTTATTTCTGAGCCGGCATTTAGGAGAGAATGAGAACTGAGTTCGTTGTAAACATGTCCTCTTCTTTCGCAGTGTAATGCTTTTCAAGTAAGTGAATTCTATTTCTAATATTGATTATATTAGGTTCAGTTCTGCTGATTTCTGTAATGTTGGTTCTAAATACTCAAAGTGCTTCATTCTATCTTTCAGAAAGAGTTTTGGAAAAAAACAAAACCAAAAGACCTGTGAACCCTTGTGTGGTTTTTACATTTAACATAGTGAACTAGCAAAACTACGATAAAACACCACGTTTCCTGAGTCTTTTCTTGGGTCCAGACTGATTCCCAAACAAAATGGGGTGACCGCAGACCTCTCCCATGCTGTGAGAAAATCTTTCAGCACCTTCTTTCTGAAATCTCAGTGGTAGACATACAATGTGGTATCAATAACACTTGGGGATAACACTGAAAGAAGTTACATTTTAAGAAATTTCTGATTGTACATTAAATATAAATTGCAAACTATCCTCTTCTATGGCAACTAAAATGTTGACTCTCTCCTTCCATTATTACTAGGCATTATTTTAATTTATAGGTTATTGCAGAAATGACAAAACTGCATTCTAGTTACAAACAAAATAAACTCAAAATTATTTAATAAAGTACTATCCTAAACATGATGCCTTTGCAGCAAAAACTATTGTTAGAATCAGTGGATTTGACTCCTTGCTTGGAAACTTTTGTTAGATCCCAACTCTGGAAATTTAGCTCAGACAACCCCAGCTGGCATTTCAGCTTCAGCAATGTGGCCACAGCCCAATTTCTGCTATCACTCACCATGTCCCCAAACATACATTCTATTAAAACAGAGCTACTTGCTGTTCTCTAAGTACATTCTACTTAGATTTGCTTCTCTTTACTCATAATCTTCCCTCTGAACATTTCCTTAGGCTTTTCCTCCCTGCCTGCAGCCCTAATCTCCAACCTTTAAAATCCACCCATCTTCCAAGCCCTGTTTAAATATCATCTATCCTTGAGGACTTCTTCCCTGTGGACATAGTCTCTCACTTCACTGATCCCTTGGGGATCTTTATAATGAAAATAATTCTTTTATTTTCTCTACTAATCAATAAGTTCCTGACTACAGAGACAATGCCACAATCATTTAAAGTGTTCTGCAGCTCCCAGCATGGCACCTGGCACATACTAGGTGCTAGAGAAATCCTTCCTGAAGAGAGAGAGCTCTGTGCAGGGCGGCCCACATACTGGAACTCCTTTGTAGTCTCAACATCTTAGTGTAGTGCCAGCCCAAAGGTGGTGCTGAGGAAACATTGGTTGAATAAACTGAATCATAGAAAATGAATGCAGATATTCTACTTGCCCTTTTTACAAACTCCAGAAGAAAAGAGCTGAGGATCTATTTTTCAAAATTGTGCGGTCCCTTTAAGAAGGATCCTTGCTGCCCCAGAAGGGTAGCAGTGTCACTCAGTGCAGAACTCAGGGTGATCATATCAATATAAATAGGCTCAGTGAAGTGCCACTGGCTTCAATGCAGTTGTGACACTGTGCAATCTGACTAATAAAATAAAAACTAATTCTGAAAATAATCTACCTCCCGGAGACCTTATAATGGATTTTACTAATGAAGGGAAAAACACTAGCATGGATCTTTCCTTCTTTATCAGTGAATCAAATGTTGTAACAGACCTGAGACTAAAGTGGCATATTCTAAACTGCCAGCACCACTTCTTGGAGAACACTTTGCACACTCTTTATCCAAGTCTACAATTTGAGACAATTTAGCAGCCAATTAAGGGATAAAAGGGTGAAGGTGAGGGAAATGAGGAAAGTT
This sequence comes from Anoura caudifer, assembly GCA_004027475.1. Lineage (NCBI taxonomy): Eukaryota > Metazoa > Chordata > Mammalia > Chiroptera > Phyllostomidae > Anoura > Anoura caudifer. The sequence goes on from PVKU01003289.1 coordinate 27,960, forward strand.
GAAGGAATTAGGCTTTGTTTTCATTTAGTCTATTTTAGCTTCACTTGGTAGAAGTTATCATTCAATAAGCAGATTACTCTGTGAAAGATTATAGAATGGCATATGTGTAACAAAATATGGGACTGTTAACAGACATAAATATCACGTATTTTTATTCACAAATCTCTTCACCATTACGGAGAAATCAGAATAACCTGCTGCTGAATGAATGGATCGTGAGAGAAAGGAAGATGCTGTTCCTCAAGTCTCATTGGCTAGCAGCCAGGCCAGAAAGCATTTCAGAGGCTTTGTGCTGCTTTTACTTCCTAGATTGTTTGAAGGCTGCTTTTGGGAATTTTCCTGATCTGAAGTGTGTGTGTGTGCATAAAAGAGAAAGTCTAACAGAGACAGGGAGAGAAGACAGTCAAGCAGAGATACAGGGCGGGGGGAGAAAGAGAGAATGCCTTTTGAGTTTTCAGATTCACATCACTCTGTTAAGCAGTCCCAGATCAGCTTCCAGGTAAAGAAACAGGCATGACATATGATGGGAAACACCCTTAATCCTTCATATTTTAATCATTTATTTTCCTGAAGGTATGGTGTTGAACCACATCCTTTAAAACATTTTCTTCCTTTCCATTTTCTGAATTGAATTTATTCCTTACCTTTTGCATGTTATGGTTCTTTCATCTCATGAAGTTGCTAAGAAGTCCCATATTATACTCTAAAAATAGACCTTTTTATAGAATCATACAATATTGTCTCTGGAAAGCACTTTGAACATAATAGCACTCCCCTCACTGCCCTCTCTTTTCTGCTGAGGAGACTAAATGCAGAGGGGTGAAATTCTCAAGACCCCAGCGAGTAAGGGAAACTCCAGAAAAAAGAGTCTAAATCCCTGTTTGGCTCATTGTTTTCTGTTGTGTTTTGCTGAATTCTTTTTTTGTGTATCACTCTGGCTCTAAATCAATTCATTCTAATATACAAGAATGTATTGGTTAGTGTGATCAAGGAGGAAAACTGAAATATTTAAGTGAAAAATATGAATGTGCCTTATATTTCTGGAAGACTTCTAAGGAGTTCATTCATTCAGTCAGTAAAAATTTACTGAGTACCTACTGGCTAGATACCAGGAATAGAAGAGAGGATTAAACAGACTCCATTTTTATCATATATAGTTTATAAACACATACATTCATTTATTTGCATATACATCTATGCAATCCTATAAGCCTTTTAATATCTGTGCCATCCACACCTCTTAAATGTGCATGACTTCCAGGGTCACTGTCCTAGGTAAGCAAAACCGCCAATTCACTCCTCCAACAAGGTACAGCCAATTAGAATAAAGAAGGCTGGTGCACACCCTGCATGTTCTTCCTCCCCTCTGACACACCTTCTCATTATGTCCTTTGTCCGTTCCACCAGAATTATATGTTTTCCCACCTCCCTCGCAGTTCTGTGCTGATCTGACATCCATGCAAACAGACTGCTTTCAGCTCCAGGTTGAAGAGTTCACTAATGAAGGCACAAACACCTGTAGGAACTTTGTTTTTCAGAGCCATAAAAAGACTGCCTTCGAATCCATGATTAATTTCCTCTGCAAGGAAATGTGTTAGTCTCAGTGACTGCCCCTGCTGCTAAATTAACTTCTGACCCTTTCTCTGTCCTTCCCAGTGACTCTTTTAAAGTTTTGGATTTCTTCAATGAAATCAATAATTTGAGAATGAAATCACATCACCATGGGCCACCTTTGAAGACTCTATGGAGGGCAGTGCGTAGCTCGGGTCAGACAGCCCCTCATAACTTTGTTATTTGAAGCCTCAGTGCTGCTGGCCTCGCAGCATTTGGCTTGAGCTCTTTATTGAATATGCTTCTCTTTTGATCTGCTTCTAATTTACCTTGTTCTATGGGCTGCCTCCTGCTCTACCGGGATCAATAGGTGTTTATTGTGCCACCGGTTCTATCATAATTGCTTGACTGTGGGCCTCTTGAATGTGGTAGCTGTGTTTCTTCTCTCCAAAATGTCTTTTGCTTTCTCCATTTCATATACTAATGTCTCCGCAGCCCTCAGAAGTAAGAGGCAGAGCATAAAAACAATTGAGTACTGGGGGAAGTTGAGTTACAGTCATGGCAAATATAGATTAGATAACTAGGTTCCCCCTGAAATGGCTCCTGAAAGAGGTGGTTGATCTAGTCCTTACGTCTTAGCCAGGCTCTCCTGCAGACTACTGGATTTGGCTCACGTTGATGTTCCTTAGCAAGTCATACAGAAACTCTTGGCCTCTCCTTTTCACCCTCTCCTCACCAGTGGCCTTTAAGCATCTTTGACCCAGGCTATTTCCAAAACTCCTGGTAGCCTCCTAAAACTTGCATTTGTCTTGTGGCCCTTGTGCTGTTTTTGTGTACCCAGTGACCATCTTCACTAATGATGGGTATCGGTCCATTTATGAATTAATCGCATCAGATTGAGGAATACATGCAGGTAAAATCTGATGGCTTCCACATTTCCCTGATGGAGTATTCATGACATGAAGGTTTCACCTTTATAAATCATGATTACTCTATTGATTTCCCCCACGTTTTCCAAACAAGCTCATAAATTTTTTAGAATGTGGATCAGAGAAAACAACATGAATGAATAGATAGATGTACTTTTCAGTTACATGCATTACTACTGCCTTCAGCTTATATTAGAAAAATAAGATACTACATAGAAAGGGGATTTTCTAAACCTAATGGATATGGAGGCTGATTGCTTAATAAAAAGTTATTGATCATGATGGCTTAATTTAAATAGAAGGACTAATTTAAATTAAACTTTTTGTTACAAGGATATTGATAATGAAGAGAATTATGAATTTGCATGCATCTTAATTATTGGCATGCATATTAATTTGGTTTTCTTCTTTTTAACACTTGTTGGAGTTGACACCTTTGAAATGAATAGGAAAGGAAAATGTTTCAGTTATATATTGCTGCATAAAAAAACCGCTCCAAAACTTAGTGGCTAAAAACTACAACAATTTACTATTGATTCTCTGAGTTGAAGAGGCTCAGCTAGGTGGTTCTTTTGCTTCGTGTAAGGTTAATTATTATCACTAGGATTCACTCAACTATTTGGTCCATGTGGCCTCTCCACGTGCCCAGCTAATTACTACAAGGTGGTCCCTTACATGCTAACCTGAACTTTTTCATGACAGTTGGTTTCTAAGAAGAGGAAGCAAGAACTGTCAATCTTCTCACTATCTGACCTCAGAAGTCCTAAATGTTGCTTTCACCACACTCTCTTGGTCACAAGTCAGAGTTTCCATCAAAACTCAAGAGGAAGAGAAGTACACTCTAGTTCTTGATGGGTATACTGGAATCAGTGTATGAGGAAGGAAAAACTGCTGTGGGCCTTCTCTGGAGACTAACATAGGAAGTACATACTATACTGTTCTTGCAGGCAGTGTTTCTCAAATTATTTACATTTGCTGAGCAGGCCATAAAATTATTTTTGTTGGAAAACTATTTTCTAGGAATAATGGACTTCTTGGCATATGATTGAAATAAAAGTGGGGTATGTGGTGATGAAATCACATAGTTATCTCTATGTATTCCTTTTTTAAAAAATCCTCACTCGAGGACATACTTATTGACTTTTTTAGAGAGAGGAGAATGGAGGAAGAGAGAGAGGAAGAGAAACATTAATATGAGAGAGAAACATTGATCAGTTACCTCTTGTACGTGACCCAAACTGGGACCAAACCTGCAACCTAGACATGGGCCCTAACTGGGAATCTAACTCTCAACCTTTGAGTTTAATGATGCTCCCAACAACTGAGCTACAATGGCCAGGGTTCCTATTGTATTATCTACTAACAGTCACTTCAAATGCTAGAGTCAAATGCATAAGATACAGATAATAAATGCAATTAAATATTGTTCTATATATAAAATAGGTGAAAGAGTCTGTGCAAGTTGTATGTGTCTATGTTGTTTGTGCGAGTACTCTCCAGAAAGTCTTATGTAAGGCCATGCTGCATCAGATGTAATTATGTGACCAATTGGAAGCCAAAACCTTGCTTTTGCATCATGACAAGAAGGAATACTATTTAGTTATATAGAAAAAAATTCATAAACATTTTAGTTCACAAACAGCTTCCAAATATATTTATAAAACAAGTCACTTTATAATCCAAGAGTTTAAATTATAAGAAAAGTTGGTCTTTAGTAACCTCAGTTTCTTCTTTGTGTATCATTGCAACCTTAGAAATGTATCTCTTGCACTCTCTGCATTGGCCCAAAGCTTTCATTTGCTTCTTTTCCCCACTCTCACCCCCCATGAACAGATTATCTCATAAACTTATTCTCACTAAGATGTAAATGGCTGAAAGGTTGATTATGTTATCTCTCCAGAATAATTTGCATTTAATACAAGACCAAGGTTTATGGTAGAAATGAATATCTTTTTTGTTTGGGCATCAAGTTGCAGAAGTAATGTTGCACATTGGCATTTGTGACTTATAGAATATGAATCAAGGGTAACTGTAGGTCATTTTGGTACCTCTTACCCCCACCCTCCTTTGTTGAGTTCTAAGAAAATGCAAAGTAATGGCAATGACAAAAGCAAAATATAATTAGAGAAGCAATCTATTGGAAAAAGAAATGATAATGCTTTTTAAAATGAAGCACTGTACCATGTAGAGAATTTGGGCGCTATCCATTGTTTTAGAAGATCCATGCCATGGTTCCTCACCATTAGCCTTGATATTGGAAGAAAGTAATTTCCATTTTTTTCTTGACCTCCAAACTAACTAAACTCTTTGTAGTACCAAATAATGCTGCTTAGAGGAGTTTTTACAATGTAATAACATAATGCTTTAAAATAAGTTACAATGAAGAAGTTGCATATATTATTGCAAGCATTTCTTATTTTTGTTTGTAAATGACATTTTTTGATATTTTGGATAAGAAAAAAATAGAAAAAAGTCATCATGAATAAATCATCAGTGAGAGACGATTGAATTATGTGCTGTCATCTCCTTCTTTCCAGCCTTGACAGGCACAGTGTGTGGCTGCCATTAAGAGAAAAATGTGTCATGGAACCAGCTATTCTAAGCACTAGTGAGTGAATGGCAAAGTAGGAGGATGGGATGGTGCTGCGCTCATGGTAGCCATTCTGGTGCTAGGGGGCAAATGGGGAAGCCAGGACCGGAACTGTGGTTCTGGAAAACTAGTAAGAATGTGAGAAAATACCGGAAGGACCACTGGTATAACAAAAGAGGAAGTAGTGATAAGAATGCTGCTGCCATTTGCATGAATTCATGATTTTCTCTTTACCGAAAGTAAATCCATGTAGGCATGATAGACAATTCATGTAGATTACTTCACTTAATTCTCATGACTACTCAGTGAGGTCAACATTATTATGATATATATATATAAATAAGTTCAAAATAAGCATGAAGAAGCAAAGCAATTTGTTCTAGATACTCAAACAACAAATTGCAGAAGTCGGGTTAAGTCAAACAAATCAAACTCCAGACTCCAATATCATGTTTTAGGTACAGTAAACATCACAGTATACACATCACACAGTGATGTATACACTGTGTGTATTTACTTTTATACACAGTAAACATCATCCTTTTTGGTGTATAGCTTTTAGTTTTTGGTGAATTTTGGCACATGCATACAGTCGCATAACTACCACACTCAAGATATAGAACAGCTTCATCACCTCGAATTTCTTCATGCCCCTTTGTAGTCAACCCCTTCCTTCCCCAGCCCCTGGCAACCACTGACCTGTCTCCCTTCTTTACAGTTTTCACTTTTCCAGAATGGTATGCGAATGAAATCATAAAGCATGCAGCTTTTTGAGTCTGGCTTCTTTCATTTAGCATAATGTGCTGAGATTCATTTATGTTGTTGCCAGAATTAGCAATTCATCCCTTTTTATTGCCAAATACTATCCCATTCCATGGATGTGCTGTTAATATGTTCATCCAGTCATCCATAGTGAAGTGCATTTGAGTTGTTCCTTTTTCAGATCCCAGTATCTTAACTATGAGAAAATACTGCCATTTCTCAACCAGAAATCTTTTCTAATTATCATAGCCAGTGTCCCCAATGATATCTTTGTTTATGTATCCTCTCTTGGGTTTCCTGAGGACTTCAGTGTAGAGCTGGAAAAAACACCAAATCTGCTCTGTCTCAAGCATAGTTCCATCTGTAACAAGTTCTCTCCCATGCAGAAATGCCATTAAATTTTTATTATAACAGTCATGCAGTATCTGTCACATAGCAAGTGCTTAAAACTGTGTGGGATGAATGAAGAAACAAATGGATACCAAATAAATTATCCAAATCAATTTTCCAGCACAGGAGGTAGAGAAGTAGGTAATAAAATCAAGATTGGTAATTCAGCCTTGGTGTGGAAATATATAAAGTTTAATAAATGATGTATAATGTACAAAGAAACATTAATACAGGATTCTAGAAGTCCATAGTTTATTTCCCTACACTGTGCCAATACCATTATTTGAAAAGTGAAAAAAAAATGTGTAATGATTGTTGATCTAATTTTACAACATCAAATAACTACCTTGACTGTATCTTTTCCAAGTTTTAAATATTTTTCTTATGTAATTAACTGGTGATTTAATTGAATTGACCAAACAAGCTATTGCTTTGACATTGATGTTTTTCTAAAAATTTGTTTTCTTATGATAACATAGCTTCAAATATTTCCTCACAAGTTGAATTCAGGTTTCCAAAATCCTTTTCCTTTTAATAAAGCAATTTACTTACTGAATTTAATCTATTGCAGTTAAAAAGTACTTTTGACAAAATTTAACTTTGTCACACAGTTTTCTTTGCTTTTTCTTCTCTACAAAATATACATCAACAGAGTCAATGCACTGAGAAAATGCAGGGAGTGGAGTAAGAAAAATTTGGTTCCATTTCATGTTTTGTCATTATGTCTGAGCTCTATTTCTTTATCTGTTAGATGCAGATAACATCTTTGCCTTCTACCTGGGAATACTATGATGGCCAAAGGAGATTATGTATATGAATATTCCTTGTATTCTATGTAATAAGTAAGTGTGTCACTGATGTCCAGGGTCACTCTGCTACTAAGATTTTTCTTGCATAATAAGTCTTTCCTGACCATCAGATCCACCCCAACAATCTATTATCTGGGGCTTTTTTTATGAGTGCTCTGGGCTTTTTGAAATGAGTAATGCTTGCTCAAAGGGCAGTTAACATGGAACTCAGTAAAGTCTTGTTGCATTGATGAGCTTCTTTCTTATGACCTGAGAGAGTCCTTCACCTCAGTGACCATATAAACTGCTGCTCAGACCCTGGCTGAGTGGCTTCGTTACTTGGAGCATCCTTCCAGACACCAAAAGGGTGTGAGTTCAATTCCCAGTCAGGGCACATACTTAATTTGCAGGTTTGATCCCTGCCTCCCACACTAGTGGGAGGCAACCAATCCATGTTTGTTTGTTTGTTTGTTTGTTTCTCTCTCTCTCTCTCTCTCTCTCTCTGCCTGAATCCTAGGGTGAGGATTCATAAAAAAGAATGAAAAATAATTTTTAAAAGTTTTAATAATTAACTGCCCCCAGGTGATGAGTGGGACTCCTTGAAGCAGTAATCAGTTCGGTAGTCATCAGTACCGTTTGTTTGCAACTCAGCTCCCAACCAGTTTTCTGCATAGGCCACACTGGGAGCTGAACACGGTTGACCTTAACTCCTTTCCAAATGCCTCACTCCACCCCTGTCAGGCCGGATCTCCTCTGAGGTCACACCACCTCCCTTCAATCTCCAGCACAGGTTACCCTGCTTTAGTCTCTGTAAAACCATGGGTGAGTAGCCTACCTGTCTTTCTATAATTAGACTTTCTTTTTTATTTTTAAAAACAGGTTTTCAAAGGATCCGGGTATCTCTAACGGATCAGCAGAAAAGTCCCATACAGTGTGCTACGACAGGGAAAGCATGAAGATAGAGATTTCAAGATAATATCAACAGCTAGCGTAAAGCTCTATACTAATGAAAATTATTCTCATTGAATATGTCCTCCAACTTTGACAGTAAGGTTTCTGACAACTCTGATGATAGAGGACTTACAGAGGAAAAATATGAGAACTTGAGAGAAAAATAAGGTAATGGGATTTAAGTAGTGAATGAACAGATGAAAGTCTTTGGAAATATTTTTTATTTCAATTGAACTAATGCATATTAAATAAAGAATAGTCCAGTGATATTTTATACATATAAAATTTATAGAAATTGGGATTACAACTTCCTACCCCCATTTCTGGGTAATTTCCTACCCCCATTTCTGTCCACTGGTAACTTTACAACATTTTCTTGCTACAACAGTTATTACATGCTAAAAATTTGTTTTGCTCAGTAGCAGTTTTTATATATATAGTGTGGAACTTGGTAGATATTGACTCATTCAACTCTGTTTAATCCCTTGTGTTATGCCTTTTTGCACAATTGCATTATAACTTAGATTCTGAAAGTACTTGGTTCCCACCAAGCAGGTGACCCATGAGAGAACTGGCAGGCAAGAGGGAGATGGGACATTTGCTAGTGGGCAGAGGCATGGAAGCATTTCACTTTTCAGCAACAGCAGAAACAAGGTTCTAAGTATCCAGTCCCTAATTCTGTGGGTATTGTTTGGTGGGATCCGTTGCATCGCCATGGCTTGTGGCTGTGATGTGGCTCTGGAGCCAGTCGTTTTGGCAGGAGCTTCTTAATCCTCCAATGGTGGCAGAAGAAGCGTAAGTGAGAGCCCACAGCGGAGGCAATGGCTTCCTGTTTCCTCACTTCCTGATCATTCCTAACCTTGCCCATCGTGGGGGCAGCAGCGGCAGCTCCTTCCGTGGACTAGCGCTGCAATGCTGCTTTCAGATTTGTTCTTGGGACCGCTACTTAAGCTCTTCGACATTTCTTAAAGCAACTAATTCAGTGGATTAACTACTTTCCATGTTTGAACCCTAGTGTGTACATAAACTAAAATGTTTTGGTGTGATTTTTCTCCAAATTTGATACCTTTTCTCATTTATGATTTGAAATTATTGACTCTTTTCTCTGGGCTTCTATAAGCCATCCCCAGGGCATAGGGTAGCTTGTATACTTGAGAGAGAAAGAGATTGATGCAATCTTTATTTAATGAGTTCACTTTTATTTCTCAAATGCTGTCCTCACAGATATGGTTGCTTATAATATCTGCTTTGTTCATCATAATGTCCAACTGTGCAAAATTGGGCTAATTGTCCACCTGCCCCTTCTCCAAAAGGTTCAGTCCCCACTATATGAGGATAAGCAGGCACCTGGAATGAATTCTAAAAGGAAAATCATTCTCAATGCTTTCATATCTTCAAAGTGTATATTGCAGAAACCTCATCTATCTCTTCATCCTTTTTTTCTTCTAATCATCCCCAAATCAAGTGGTTTGAAATTACAGAATATGCAAAGCTAAATTTTTATAAGTCTGGAAAAGCTACACAGAGGTAAATATGTATATGGTAGAATGAGGAATGAGTAGCAATCTTGTGTGGGGAAGAATTATCATTATCTTTATAGTTTGATTTTTGATCAGAGGGATCAGAATATACTCACTTTAATCTTTTGAAGAAAATATCACAGAAGCATTTGTGAAAATAATCTTTTGAAATTTAATTTGATCCCAAGTCCATGTCTTGATTTAACTCCCAAAAAATAAAACTAATGCATTTGTTTTATTATATTTTCTTTCAATTCATTTCCAATTTTATTTGGACAAATATGAAGAAGTATTTTTCTCTTTTCTCAATGATTGGATATTACTGATAAAATTAAAAGGTCATAGTATGTGTTTATACTTTTAAAACATTATTTTGCCCACTTTGCCTCATTTTAGAAAGATATCTTACAAACAAAAGAGAGGGGAAGAGGGAAAAGGGATGAGGAAAAAGGAGGAGGAAAAGTACTTTTACCTTTCCCAAGAGAGTAAAATAGTACTTACAGGCACAGAAATCACAAATTGTTGGCTAAAGACTAGTAAAAACATTCCACCTATGGCCATCGCCCTTGAGCATGCACTCTCTGTCTGGTGTTCAATAGTCTGGCATTTTAAGTGGTACATTGAAGCTTATAAAATATATTTGGTAGTTTGCTTTGGATTAACTTTGACTGCTTTTTTCTATACCTGGATTTGGAAAAAAGTGAAAAGGGAAGGGGTTGGCTGGAAAAGGAATGGGGGGGGGAGTTGAAACAAATATAGGCAAAGCAAAGGATTTCCTCAGAGGGCCACTGGTCTGGCTTCCACCACTTGGTTCCTATGTACTGAGTCTGTCTCCAAGTTTGTGAATAAGTTGATTATACCAGTTAGAGGGTTGTTTTCACTGCTGGGGGCTCATCTGTGATTCTCACTGACTGTACATCAAAGGAGGCCAAGATTGGGTCTTGGATGACTCAGGTGAAACAGAATCTTACCCACACCACATATGTCCTTATCTCTCAGAAATGCTGGGGGGATTTAAGGGTGTGGTATTTGCAAAGCATTTTAAACTCTCTAAAAATAGTTCAACTCTCTCTAGTAGTAAAATGTTGTTATAAATCCTGGACTAGACACAAATGTAAAAGTTTCAACCTCGGCCATACTTGGAATTTCAATGTATTTTAGATCCATGAGATAAAGAAAATACTAGCCCTTCTATGAAGGGAGAATGCTGATGAGTAATTTTTTTACACATAAGCTTAAACCCAGGGAAAAGGAGGGAGGGACCCTGAATCAAAACAAACAGAAAGTATAACCAAAAATAGGATACCAGACAAATTAGGAAAAGAAAACCCCTACAGGTTTTAGAAATTGACTTAAGAAAGGGTACACAGGCTCTCTATGGGGGCAAAATGAACCTCTTTTAAAGAACATAGAAGAACTGACTTTAAAAATTTATGGCATACTCCTGAATGGGACAGATTTATTTATTCTGATAAATCTGTAAGTTACATGTAATTTCAAAGACATTTCAGCCTGATAGACTTTAAGCAATCTAATTATTTTAAATGTGTATGAAAAGGGAAAAAGTAAAGCAAAAGGGAGACTTGCTTTGTTTATGACTAAAAAAAAATTACAAAGTTTTAGTAGTAAATTTGTCCATGCATTGGTACAAGGACAAGCAAATCGATTTTTGGAACAGAATAGAAAGCTCAGTGATAAAAGCACATACATAGAGAAATATAATATCCGATTGAGTTGTACCACAAACCTAAGGGAGAAGAGAGACTGTTCAGGAAACTGGCAATCTCTCTCAAAAGATGATAGATAAGAGATACAGATAGATGGGTGATTGATATATATTTCCAAACTAACACAGGACTCCATGATCTCAAGATTAAGGATTTAGGATTATGACCTAAATGTGAACGCTAATATTATAAAGATTGTAGAAATAAAATAGGATGATTTTTAAAACAAACAAAAAAACCCCTGATTCATCTTATCACACTAACATCAAAGATTTCTAATCAATGAAGAACAGCAGGGACAAAGTAAATTTAAAAGTAACAGATTTGAAGAGGTTATTTATAATATCAAAAGTTTATAAGGTACTTACATATACTACATACAAACAAATGAGTAAATACTCCTTGAAAATCAATATGAAAAAGATGAGAAATAGAAAACTGCAAAAGATATAAGCAGGTCATTCACAAAAAAAATCCAAAAGGCTAGCAAGCATATGAAGAGATACTCTAATTCATCAGTAATTAGAATTGCTAAATTGACTATTCTGGACATCGTCAAGCATGGCAGGAAGCTTGTCTGTTCTCAGAGAAGGGTATTCATGGACTGGCGGTGGGATGTAGCCTGGTGAAGTTTTTTCTGGAAACCACTATAGCCAAAATGAGTCAAAAGCCAGTCAGTATTCCTTATGAAACAGCCACCCACCTCCTGCACATGTATCAGAGAGGAAAAGCAGATAGATATGTATAAGGACATTTAAGTGTATTTTTTTTTTTTTTTTAGGCAGTGGAGAGTTAGAGGCAATCAAGTTGTCCATAGCTGGGGGACTGGTTAAATAAAACATGGTGGATTCCCCTATGGAATGCTATAGAGTACTTAGAAGCAACCTGAGTGAATCAAGGAAGTAGCAATGAAATTCAGAGCATGATTCCATTTGTATCCATTAAAAATACACATAACTCTTACATTTTATAAAAATACATATCAGCCCTGGCTGGTGTAGCTCAGTGGATTGAGCTCGGGCCTGCGAACCAAAAGATCGTGGTTTGATTCCCAGTCAGGGCACATACCTGGGTTGCGGGCCAATTCCTGGTAGGGGACGCATGAGAGGCAACCACACATTGGTATTTCTCTCCCTCTCTCCTTCCCTTCCCCTCTAAAGATAAATAAATAAAATTTAAAAATAAAAATAAAATAAAAATATGTATCAAACATGCTTGAATAATTAGTTGCCTGTTTGTTGATGACATGGGAATTGGGAGCAAGGGTTGAGGATGCAAACAGGGAAGGAAGGAAGGAAAGAAGGGAAGGGAAGAAGGAAGGGAAAATGAGCAAGGCCTTGCATAGATCCATGATAACCTAATGTCCTGATTTCTTCAACTCTCTGTAAAGAAGTTAAACAAAACAAAATACACACACACCCACAAAACAAACAAACAAAAATCCTCAAGAACTGAAAAGATCTTGGGTATTCATCTTTGCTCTTTCTGCCAAGTACCCAAACTTAGCCATTTCCCCCTAAATAAATCCCATGCTCCAGAAGCTCCAGTGGCTCAACCTGCCTCCAGAGGGGACAACAGGAAGGAAGGGAACTTGCTCTTCCCAGGTACTTTCTTCACCCTGTCTTAACAAAGGCATTCCACTTCCGGCCAATTCGTATCTATCTGTTCCCCTCCTTCAGTTAGGAAAGGGACTAGTCAGATGGAGCAGGAGGGTACAACAAACTATTGGGTTGGCCATTTTTTTTTTGTAAAATAAAAGACACATTTTTCATTTTCACCAATAACTTTATTGATTTTCATATTCTGAGTATGTTGGCTATTTCCCACATGGTATAATGTTTGATTATTTTCGATTAATGTCTCGATCGCTATCAACTTCAACAGACATACCTGACTGTGGAACATCGTCCAGCAAGAAATCTCCTGGATGAAACGTCACAAACCACTTTTGACATGTTGGATCAGCCATAGCACCTTCTCCATACACTGCACAAATCTTTTTTTTTTTTTTTTTTGTATTTCAGGTGTGTTTTTACCTTTTTCAAAATAATAATAATAATGCATTATATGACAAAAATATCACTTTTTTTCTCCCGTCTTCAATATTAAAATGGCTACACAAAAATTCACCAGTTTTAGATAAGTTTTTTTTTTTAATGCAGCTGATATGATAGCTGGTCACAATACAATCTAACAAAATTATTTCAAGTGAAGTTAAAGACAACAAAGTCCTGCTAGAACCATCTTATGGAAAAAAACAAATGAACTTTTTGACCGATCCAATAAATGTTTTGGTTTATCTGACTACGTTGTGTTTTCCCCTGGCAAAGTGGTTATGGAGATGGCCCAGGATGATCCTGGCGGGAGCATGCATGGTTGTAAGGGCCTCATACTCTACCATAATAAACACTTCACATTGCCCCCTTTGTTGGTTACCATGAAAAACAGCATATCCTTGTAGAAACAAAGGGAAATTTTGCCTTGGAGGGTCATCCAAAATGTTGTGTAGAAAGTAAACCTAACAAGCACATTGTTTAAATTGATTTATCTGTTTGTCTGCAGCTATCAATGACAAAGACAATTAAATTAGCTAGGTCAAAAGTCCATTTGAACTGAAGAACTGGATTATAAAATTAAAGTTTGTGGAAAGTGGCCCTCACCAGCCCTTCTCACAGGAAATTGATGGAGAGGCTCTTTGGATATGTTAAAATTCAGAATGGATTAATAGCTCTCATGTAGGAGAATATTACTCAGAGTGCACGGAGTTTAAAATACTTCACCCATGTGAATGAGCACTGGTTTCATTGTTTCATTTTAGATATTGTGGGTTTTATTTTTTAAAGAATCCATAAAGAGCAACTTGGGAGGGGGGATATAACTGTTCTGAGAGAAGCATATTTGACTTCTTCAAGATGGCATATAATTTGCTCTACCAAAGCCAGAGCAGTCAATAAGTCAAGATGTGGCTTTAGCTGGGCCTCAGAATAAACACTGAATTTTTTCATTAACTGATCAAATACAGAGTTCAAATGGAATTGCAATGTTCTTTTGTGTGGGTAAAAATAATGGATCACAACAAATATCTCAGGGTTTTGGAGGCCACCCTAAGCAGAGAGGTTAGCAAGACATTTTCTTTGTCAACCTCAGATCACCCTGGCAGATTCACAATGGAGTTTGCATTTCATTAGGCCTCTTTTCTGACTCAAGAGAAAAAAACCAAACAGAAACCGTGTCCCTTGAGTCCAGTAGCTCTCAGTGTAACTTGTCAAGTGCATTCTAGCAGGGTTCTGCTTCTCTGAGTTTGGTGCTCTGGCACCCTTCCTACAGGCTGCTCCCTCCCTTCCTCCCTTCCTCCCTTCCTTCCTTCCTTCCTTCATTCCTCCCTCCCTCCCTGCCTTCCTCCCTCTTATTTTTCCCTCTCCTTTTTCTTCTCTCTCCCTTATTTCCTTTCTCTCAATTAATACAACCGACTTATTGTGGATATTTTCTTTTAGCAACAGTTTAAATTCCCAATGAATTAAACATTTATATCTAACCCAGACCTCTCTCCTTGACACTAAACCAGTATTTCCACTTGCCTCATGGAATCTCCACTTAGCTGTTTCATATTTAACAATTCCAGTATTCTCAGTCTGTTCAAACATGTCCTCTTTTACATTCTCTATTATTTATTTTCTATGCACACACTGTCCCAATCTGGGACCATGGGAAAATCACCTATACCTCTTCCATTTTCTCATATCCCTTGCCAAGAAGCTCATCTGCAGCCCCAAATAGGCAGCCTGGATTCATACAATTCATACCCAACTTCCAGCATTCCGGGTCCTCTGACAAGTGAGATATAATCTCTAGCCTCATTTTCCTCATCTGTAAAGTAGCCATCAAAATGACACCTACTTCATAACATTTTAGGGATAAAATAAAATACCCCACATAAAGCACATTATACAGTGCCTGGCATGTAGTCATGGCCTATAAATATGAGCTACTTCCATTTTCCTCCAAATTGTCTTTTAAATCTGTTTCACCCACTCTGCTATCGCCTTGGCATAAAGTAGCTTGTAGTCTGGCCTCTGCTGACCAGAAAAATCCCGGTCTTATCGATTCACTGTCTTGCTGCTAGTGTAATCCTAATGCTCTAAAATATTAGATGTGTTACCATTATCTTTAAACTGAAGTGTAAACTTGTTATAAAGGTGAATGAGGCGCTTTGCACTGGCAGCACATATTACCAGGCCTCCTCTCCCACTTCTCTCCCAATTAGCTGCAGGCGCAGAGACCCTCAGGTAGCCCTAACAATAGGCTCCGTTTCTCTGTGCTCCCCTGTCATTCCTCTTCTCTCCTCCTGTAATGCTTTTCCTTTCTTCATACAACATTCTGCACAGTCCAGCTCCCTCCATTATCACCTACTTCTTCAATTCTGCAGGCAGCCTGGGCCCCTCCTTCTCCATGTTCCGAAAGCCCTTTGCATTTGCTGCTATTGCACCAAGTATATCACATTTCGAGGATTTGTTTTCAGAGTGGTTGTAAAAGCAAGTTTGTACAGGGAAGGAAAGAAGACGTTTATTCTCTAGTGTGATGGTCCCCTTTTCCTGACATCCTGTCTCACCTACGTGCATTCTGCCTCTGAGGATCTTCTACGTCTCTTTTTCTCAATAGTAGTAATGTTTTCTCCATGATTTGACCAGGGATTTCAACGGGGATGCTGGGTACACTGATGCTTCAATCATTCATCCCATGCACTGCATTTGCCAATTCATCCCCACTCATGTTGGAACTTGCAAATTCTAGCCTCATTTTATGCATTCAAAGATAAAACTGTCCAATGATGGTCAAGGGAATTTGGAAAAGTAAATATTCAGAGTTAAGGAGAACATAAATAGAAATTCTTATATTATTCACAGAGGTTGAAATAGTTAAATATTACTCTTTAATAAGAATAGGGTCTGTTGTATGGTATTTTAACTTTTCCAGAGCATTTATGTACACATTCAGTCTTCTCAGCAACTCTCAGTGGTATACAGGGAAAATATTATTATCTCTACTGATGAAGAAATTGAAACTCAGAGGTTAAATGATTTTTCAAGGTTACAGAGTTAGTGAATAGCAATCTAAGGATGCCATATTATCTGATTCATAATGTACTAATTTTTTCATATTTTTATATGCCATTTATATATTTCTTCTGCTAGATGTTATCCCACCATTAGAGATTTCACAAGAATTGTATATGTTAGTAAAGATTTTGTTAAAGATTTCAGGGAGCTACTAGAAATATTTATGTATTTTTACATTGGGTTTTTATTTTATAATAATAAAAACACATGGCCATTATGAGACATTTGGAAAATGAAAGTTCTTAAAGAAAAGTATAATTTTCCCATGTAGTGACAAAATTAATATTTTAGTTAATTTCTCCCAGGGTTTTTTTTTGTACCTGATTGATTTGCTTCTTTTGATTATTGTGGTCATAATTATGGTAAATATTTTATTCTATCTTCATATCTTTTATCAAAAAATATTCTCATACTTTGAGAAAGATAAGTTTACCAACATTATTAATGTGCAAAAATATTCTATTTGATGGCTTTATCAGAATTTAGTTAAATAGTCCATTATTTTTGGTCATTTTCTATAATTTTTGTTATCCTTTTGTCACTATATTTTTTTCTTAATCCTGGATATCACAACCCCAGATGAAGATGAAGCATTAAGCCTGCTTTTCTTTATCTGTAACCTATGTGACAGGGAAACAAAAGTCAAGCCTGAGGTTAGTGTAACTAGTTGGTCATTTATAAAGGTCAGGGCATTTGAATAGGGACAGCACACTATTCCAGAGAGGACAAGTCAAACTGGCATTAAACCTCCTGTTTTACCCACATTCAGAGACCAGTGGGACATGTCAATAAGCTACGCTCTAACCGTTGGGGATTTGGAGAACCTGGAAGACAACACTCAGTTTCAGTGTAGATTCTCCAGACCCATCTTTCAAATTAGCATGTGTTCCATAAACCCATAGACTCTTCATTTTGGCTTTCTGAATATTAATTAGGAGTTAAATTTATTTAAATGTCTTCTCTTTCTGTCTTGATCTTCTACAAATGGAGATATGGTCCAATGTCTCTATCAGCATCATGAAGGAGAATAGACAAAGAATGTCAGACTGGAAGGGACCTCAGAGAATATTTAGTTCAAGGACTTAAAAGCATATGGCAGTTAGGCTGCCTATGTTTGAATCCTGAGCTTTTCAATTATTAGCTGTTTGAGCTAAGACATTCTTTAATCTCCCTGTGTGTCAGTAGTCTAATTTATAAAATGCTAATAATAATAGTACCTGCCTTATAAAACTGTTCTGAGAATTAAATGGGGTAATCTATGTTCAGCACCTAGATGTGTGCCTGACCAATACTGAAGTCCTGAATAAATATTAGTTACATCCAAGATTGCTCTATCCAGCAAAGCTTTCATTTAGAATGGAAAGGCACATAAAGTGCTTCTCAGATAACGTCAAGTTAAAGGAGTTCATCATCACCAAACCCTTATTATATGAAATGTTAAAGGGACTTATCTAAGAAAAAGAAGATAAAAAAGTATAGTAGAATGACAGCAACCTCACAATTATTAACCACACCTAAAACAAAAACAAAAACAAACTAAGCAAACGACTAGAACAGGAACAGAACCACAGAAATGGAGAGCACATGGAGGGTTAGCAAGAGGGGAGTGGGGCGGGGGAAGGTACAGGGAATAAGTAGTATAGATGGTAGGTAGAAAATAGACAGGGGGAGGGTAAGAATAGTGTGGGAAAAGTAGAAGCTAAAGAACTTATGAGTATAACACATGGACGTGAACTAAAGGGGAGAATGTGGGTGGGAGGGGGTGTGCAGGGTGGAGGGGAATGAAGGGGGAAAATGGGACAACTGTAATAGCATAATCAGTAAAATATATTTAAAAATATTAGCTATTATTTCTATCACTTCATTTTATGAAACCAGGGCCAATAAGCCAGTCTAACTATTTTTACATTAAACCAAGCTTAAAAGGAATATACTGGCCATTCATTTTACAGACACCCTCAGCTTGGATTGGGAGAAAATGATTGTACCACGGTTTGGCAAAATTTTGCTTTGTATTTTTAAACTTGCTATCTTCAAATTGAGCTCTTCCAAGAACTTGTAAACCCATGTGTATTACAGAGGAAATTGAACCAATAAATTTCTGATTCCCTTACACTTAACTCATCAAACCATCATTAGAGTTATTTGATGTCTGGGGAAGCCTTACACACCTCCATGTGCGGAGGTGTGCATGTCTTTTCCTTCTAACCAATAAATCTTTTCCAGCCAGCCATAAATAACAATGAGATGCCAAAAGAAGGAAGCAGCTCTAAACTCAAAATGGTTGAAAGCAAGTGAGCTTGTTCTGGGCAATTCATTCTCTTGGTCTGACTTAACAACACTTAATTTTAATAAATAGCACTTTCATTCCAGAAGGTGTGCACTTTCTTCCAAGTAATATTTATTGGGTGTCTATTATGCACCAGGGTCTACTTTACCAAAAAGGAAAACATTAAGAACTTTAGGTTCCAAGATGGTTGTCTGTGTACATCCTCTGAGACTGGAACTCGTCTAACAGGAAATGAGGACTTTGAAAGGACATCTGAGATAGAGGGGTTCTTCAGTGATCCAGCTCTGATTCCACGATATTTGCTGCTGGTGCCTCCAGCTTATTTCTCCACAGCTTTGGCCTTGCCAGTCACTCATCTACTACTAATTTTAGATTTCTACTGACACCTGCATCCATTTTGACCCACTTTACACTACCGGTTCTTATATCAGTTCAAATTTGGCACTGCTGAGGGCTCTGACTCGCCAGGTCTAACATGTACCACTGCTGGCAGAACAGATATTCCCAGGTTCAGTACTCATTCATCTGGAATAGAGAACTAGAAAGAAGTAGCAGCAAGCATGGTAGGCAGAGGTGCACCAGCAATAACAAAAGAGAAAGGAAGTGGAAGGATCGTATGGTTTCTCAACAGAGGATGAGCACAGGAGACCCTCAAGACATTTTAAGAGCTGGTTGTTAGTGGTTTGCTCAAGTCTGAAGTGGCTACAATTCTAAGAATACAGTCAAAATAAGAGCTTTATGATTTTTCTAAGGCTATGATGGACTAATTTACCCCAGAGGCTGTGGCTTGAGAAATTACAGTGTTGTTGTTCATAGATGTGCACCTAGGAATCCTTTATATTCATTCAAAGCCTTATTTAGCTCTTCTAAGCCTTAGCTCCTTCAACTGTGAAATTAGGATCTAGCTCATAAGACTTTTATAAGAATTAAATGATTTTTTTGCATGTGATTCATTTAGAACTTACTAAATATTCAATTAATGTTATCTACTAATGTTATATTTTATTTGCCTTAGAGTAATAGGATGCCTAAATGGATTCCAAACAACAAAGGAGACTCTAGAGGAGGAAAAGGCTGTTTATTTTGTATGTATAGGCATCAGTTGCTTGAATTTTTACTTACTAAGCTGTGGAGATAGTAAGACTCGGCCATAGTTAACTTCTAAGCAGGGAGAAAACATAAACAAACATATAAATAAATAAATGAAGTAAATTAAAATGCTGAGCCAAACCAGGGAGTCTGATTAGTAGCAGCATTCAGGCTGAGGTCAGCCTTTCAACTTGCAGGCTGCCTAGGAACACATCTCTGCTAGCAGTGAATTAAAACATCAAGAAAGAGGCAGAACTCAAACAAGCAGTGCCTGGTGGAACTGTGCTGAAAACCTGACATAAATAATAACACCTCCTTTTAAAGACTTTGAAATAATCAGCACAATATGCCAAGAAAGATAGAAATTCACGCTATGCTAACTCTGGATGCAAATATAACATCACGGTGGCAAGGAAGGCACCTGTTTAAAGGGTGGGGGAATGGGGATTTCATCTGGGGTTCTGGTTTCTTATACAACTTCCTTTTTTGAGATGGTATGAGTTCATAATGAACACTCTGATAATATGTGGGAGGTAACAGGCCACCCAACAGCTCAATGAATTATGGATTTAAAATAACGAGAGGTATGCTGTAAGGTTGCTGCAAAGATCCCCAAACAAGCTGCAATTTTGGGACAAGGCATGGTAAAAGAAACAAGTATTTGAGACTTTGTCCTGTGAGGATTTTTAGGTTCTTCTGCAGTCACCTTTTTCTTCTGAATGTGCATATGAACATATCATATAAACCCATATATTTATTTTTACTCATAAATGTATACAAATATTTACAAATAGTACATGCAAATAAAGTATCTTATTTATCAACATAATAAATCTTAATTACAGGAAGTGCATAAGTGTGGGACAAAAATCAAATTGGAGAGAGTTTGGAAGCAAAATCTGTTTTGGTCAGTGTTGAGCGTCAGATGACAGAAAGTGTTCTAGCTAGTGTAAGCAGAAGGGCATTTAATGTAAGGAATTAAGTGCTCACAGAAACCTTCAGAATGAGGCTAAAGACTGAGTTTCTAGGAACAACTTCCAGAGAAATCCATCTAACTGAATGAAAGAAGAACAACACCTTTGTCATCGTGAATCATATAGAGAATGATTCAGAGGCTAGGGAATTTGAAATTTCCCACCACATCTCTTGTCTCTGGGACTCTTCCACCTGTGCTATGATAAACCTGCCACAAATGCCTCTCCTTTCCTGCATTTTAACTGCATGCTAGACCCTGGGCCATTTGCTTCTTCAAAAAACACATGACTTTGTGTTTTGCTGCTCCATGACTTTGCTTCTACAGGAGTAGAAGCAATGAAAGATCAGCTTCACAGGAGTCACTTTCTGACTTTGCAATTTTATGCTTGTGCATCTCTTGGTGGGTTTTAACCCACGTCCAGAAATTTAGATTCAAGGGAGTCCGGGAAGTACTTCCAACTTGCCAAAAAGGGAGACACACTAGACAGATGTGTTGGTTCCCACCTTGGAAGCTTCCTGGAGGGCAAGAAGAGACTGAAGAAAGAGGCAGTCCACTCCAGATTGGTAGCTGTCAATTTTAATAATCAAGGGAACTTATATAAGAGGTTTGTCTTGGGCAGCTACAAGGTAAGTAGATCTACACACCTGTCTACCCAAAATCTTAAAAGTTTACATAGAGGCCTGAATAGGGTTCAGTTACATACATACTCTTTATGTGCTCTCAACAGCTCCCATTGTGGCAACACTAGGCAGAGTGTACATTCCAAGGACAGGTGTAGGGGTGAGGAATATCTGATTGCCTGGCTCTAGTTCAAGGCCCAACTGGTGGTCACATCCTCTCAATTTACATCCTCCAGCAAGATGTTGGAATGAATATGTATAGATGCAGTTTACTAGATTTGCCACAGTGTCAGTCCAGACAGAGGAAACAGCAAGGACAAAACCAGAAATGCATAAAATTACATACCATGTTCAGTAACAGCAAGAAGATCTCACGTGGCTTGAAGATAGAGAGGCTATTGGAGAATTGTGAGAGAAGTTGGATCAGATAATGAAAGCCACTTTATGGCCAACTAAGGACTTTGGATTTTATCTACTAAGCTCACAATTACCATTATATCTGGAAGGTTCACACTTCAGACCCTCATACAAGGTCTGTCCAGAGGTATCCAGCCATGTAACATGAAAAATAGAGACATTTATTGAAGAAGATACAACTTACAACAAATATTGTACATAAAACAATTATACTTCAGTCCCCTTCAAAGTAGGCACCTTAGGACCTCACACAGTTCTCCCAGTCACTATCAGTTGCCCTAGCACATTTTCCTGAATCTCATCAGTAGTCTAAAATCTCTTTCCTTTCAAAGGTGATTTCAGTTTCAGGAAAAGCCAGAAGTTTCAGGGTGCCAAATCTGGGTTGTATGGGGGCTGAGTCACCTGGGTGATTTGATATTTAACCAAAAAGCTCTGCATGAGACATGATGCATGAGCAGGCATGCTGTTGTAATGAAGCTGCCTATCACCAGTTGCCCATAGCTGCAGCCTTCTGAATCATCCAAATAGTTTCCACGGAATAATGTTCAAGCTTAACTCAAAATTTGATGCAGATTTGTTGCTCTACTTGCTCAGTCATTTTGAATGCAACAATGCAGTACATAGACTGACTCACCAGCATCTACAGCCCCCAATGACTAGTACAGTGAAATCATCGTTGTTCACACATTCCAGTCCACTCTCCTTGGCCTCCAGGTTACATCGATGTCACAGAAACCATCCCATTATATTAGCAATGGTTGGACTTTTTCCAGACAGGCCTCATATACCACTTGCATAAATTTTGCCACCTCTATATGCTACTATTTACTTAGTATCATAGATTTGATGTGCTAACTATATTGTTTCTGAATATAAATTACAGTAAGTGCAGCACTTTTAAAATTAAAATATACACATTATCTAAAATCATCATTTGTGTCATCAAAAGTTATGAGTACCACAGTTTGGAAAATACAGCTCTAGATAAGTAGAAACACTAAAACTTTATAAACACAGATGTGGCAAAATCAGGTATGTGTTTTAGAAGGCCACTGACAATAAATAGGTTGAATCAGACTAAGTTTAAAGGCATGACTTTAGGTAAAACTAAAATATTGTTTGAATCAGGGTAATATTGTTTGAATCAGTGTAATGAGCATCATGGAATTTACAAGCATGGTAGAGGAAAGAGAACCAGCAAGAAAGACTGAAAGAGAACTAAAGAGTGGTCCATGGAAGCCATTGAAGAAGGAGGTTTCCATAAGAAGAAACTGCTAACAAAGTCACATGCCAAAAAAGTGAGATTAAAAGTAGACCAGATGGATTTGGCCATTAGGATATTGATGTTCTGTAGTTAAGCAGTTTGCATAGAGTTGTTGGAACAGAAGTTATATTTTACTGAGCTGAATAGCAATTGTGAGGCAAACAAGCGGAGGTAGTAACTTTAGATCAGTGGTTGTCAAACAGGGATGATTTTGCCCTTAGGGGACATTTGGTAATGTTGGGAGACATTGCTAGCTGTCGAACAAGGGAACTGCTACTGACATGTAGCAAGTGGAAGCTGAACACCAGAGAAGCTGGACATCGTGCAATGCACAGGACAGCTCCTGTAAGAGGAGGGGGGCGGGGAGTCTGATCCGAAATGTCAATAGTGTCAAGGTTGAGAAATCTTTCTTTAGATTGTAAAGAGAAGAAAAAGAGGGCGATGGTGCCTTGTTATGGAGAAAGAATGAAGTATTTTCTTACAGAGGAGATTTAAGCATGAGAGAAGGGGAAGGAGAAAGGAAAAGAAGAAAGTGAGGAAGAGAGAAAGAAAATAAAGGGTAGTTGGTCAAGTAATGTTTGGTGAAGATGGGAGAGAATATATTCCAAAGCACAACTAGGGGATAAAACCTGAGTGCAGAAGGTATTGTCACGATTCCCTCTCTCCCGAGGTGGGAAGGAAGACAAAACACAGGCCCAAATATGGATGCAGATAAGAGGTAGATGGGAGAGTATTAGACCACTTTAAGGCTGGGAAGTAGGAAGCTAACTTATCATGGGGGAAGAGAGAGACTGTAGAGAATGATAAATAGGACAGGCTTTTAGGACAGTGGAATTTGGAGCAGTAAAAGGTCAGGATTACAAAAGAGAGATATTTAAGTAATTGTTTTCTAAGTGTACAGTTTTAGTTTTGACAATTATATGCACGTGAAAAAAATGAAACTAGACCAATTTCTTACACTATAAACAAGAATAAACTCAAAATGGACTAAAGACTTAAATGTTAGATTCAAAAATCATAAAAATCCTAGAAAAAAACAGTCAGTAAAATCTTGGATTTCTCATAGCAATATTTTTTCCTGTAATTCTTAAGCAGCACTAAAGAACAAGGTTGGTTTTGAGAATGCAAATTTGTAAGGGAAGCAACTCACATGGTAGTATGATTTTCTCAGTCAACACTTAGCAACCCAAGAACAGTGTCAGAGATAACAGATGTTTGAGGGTTGCCAGGATACAGGACTTCCCAGAAAGGTGTGGGGGTGGGACCCAGAAAACCAAAATTTATATATTAAAAAATTGTATATTTATTCTTACATGTTTAACTTCAGTCACCTTGAAAGGACTCTCCATTTGATGCAATACATGTATTGAGACACTTTTTCCACTACTCAAAACAGTTTTTGAACTCATCAATTCTGATGCCTAAATTGTGCTGCTGCCGTTTTTTTGTTTCACCTCTTCCACATTGTCAAAACATTTCTTTTGAGGACTTTTTTCATCTGGGGGAAACAAACAAAAAAGCACTCAGGGTGAGATTGGGTAAGTAGGGAGGGCGGGGCATGGGGTCATGCTGTTTTGGGTCAAAAACTGCTGAACACTCTGTGTGGTGTGGCCCGGTGCACTTGTAAATCACCCATGATGAAGTGGGCAACGGTGTTGAAAGTCTTCAAAAAAATTCACTGAAGCCAAATGCAGCCTCTCACAATAATGCCAGTTGCACTGATACAGGTGGGTTCCCGGAACACTCACCTAGCAGGGGAAGCCTGTCTAACAAGGGGCCCAGCCTCAAAAAGATAATTCTGGGGTTTTTGGGGTCCCTTCTCATACATTACCCAGAGAATATTCTGGTTAGTACATGTGTAAATATGTTTTTTGGAGTGATTGTCCCCAGCATAAGTCATGTCTCAAGTTGGATACTCCCAAATATCTAAACTTTTTTTAAAATGTTGATTAAATTAAAATAATCCTTGTGGTTAGAAATAATCTCTTGTTAATACTGTTAAGCAATAGTTGTAATTCCATTTTTTCTTTTTTAATTTGCTGAGGTGCTACATAAATCAGTGCTAATTAAATGATGAAACTGATAATCTAAACTGAATTTAGACTTAGAATGTCCTTTTATTATATACTTATCTTTGGTTCTGCATTTATTTTATATATATAATATATGTATATTATATATATGTCACAGAAATTATACCAACTTCCTCAGATTCTCTCCTTATTTCTACTCTCTGCAGTGTGTCTTCCGTCTGGCTGATTTGCTCGTGTTTTTCACTGTGCTTCATTTGCCTCATTGTCTATATTTTCTAGGCTCTAGTTGCTTCCAGGTTTTGCATTGTAAGACCTATTAATGCTATAGCCATTTTTGTGGTGAGGACTACATTATTAGAGCATTTACAAAAACAGCCGACAAATCCTCAGTTGTAATTAGGTCAAATAATTCTAGAAAATTTCTTTTGTTCACTGATTCTATGGACTCACCATAGCCTTTTAGTGCTATTTTTCTTTCCTGGCATGCAGATAATTACTTCTATTACCATCCTCAAATAACAACACTTTTCTTCTTCAATCTTTGTCTGGAGCTGCCCATTAGCTCACTGACACAAGAGTTTCTAACATGTTGTTTTTGTCTGTAATTTATTTACCCCAGAAATGTCAGCTGAGTGTAAGCATCTGGTTTTCCGCTCAGGTCAGCTGTTTTCTAACCCAGATCCCTTATCTTTTCAGTTAGGCATATTGGAAGTTCAGATGCACTCTAGCTTGTGTGGAGAGGAGCCAATCTGAAGGTAAAAATTCATAAACTGGGAGATCATTTTTAAAGTGTTAATTTATGTTGATACAGTTGCTCAATGACCTGCTTCTCTCCAGTTTCTCAAACTACAACTAGGTATCAGGTGGTTTTATTTGAATATTTACTCATTTCACTATTGAAGACCAAAGTTCAGTAAATAGACCCTTTGACTTTTCTTAAAACAGGGACTACCTATTTCTAGAAGTTCAATTACATAACAGTTATAGGATGATTCCAGTTCTACAGTTTAATCAAGTAAACCCCTCTGCCCATCTAATCAGTGTAATGGATTGCATTTGCCTGCCATGAGGATAGTCTTCCTCTGACCCAGGTTATAAAACTGTTCAACAGCCATTATACACAAAATACAATTCCCGTTTCTCAAATCACTTAATGAGGATTTTATTTATTTCTCAAAGACATAGAGAGTTGGATATATTACGTTTCTTAAAATATTTTTTGGGATTTACCAGTCACAGTGGGCATTTTTTTTTTCCCCAATCCATCTTCACTCATACCCAAGGTAACAGTGTCAATGACTTTGCTAGTTATTGATGGATATCTACCATGCTGTGCCTATTCAGGCCATGAGGTTTTCCAGCCACTCAACTCCAGGATTTGGTCCTCAGAGATTTAAGCCAACTGTCATGTTCCTACCACTAGCTGAAAGTTGTGAATGGAATGTGAAGCAAACCCTATCAGGCCAATGAGGTGCAGATATATTTGCTTGGGTCTTCAGGGAAAAAGTTTCTGCATTATTCCTTAGGATCTAGTAAGAAAGAAACATTTGTTTATTTATTTATTTATTTATCTATTTATTTATTTATTTTTGTATGGAATAAAAAGTTTAGTGTTTTGGAGCAGACACTCTGGAGACATATTTCCTGAGTGTAAATCATGGCTGTTCCACTTGTATAACCTTAAGCAAGTTATTTAATCTCTCTATCACTTAGTGTTCTTAATATAAAATGGGAATATTAATTATTTCTATCTACAGAATTCCTTTTGAGAATTACATAAGCTGATACCTGTTAATCATTGAAAATAGTGCCTAGCACATGGTGAGCACTATTAAAGAAAATAAATACCATTCTAGGAAGCTGCTTGCAGTCATCTGAGGAGCAATGGCTCTTAGTAAGGAGAAGAAATAATGAAAGGCAGAGAGGAAAGATAGAAAGTTGGAGCTTCAGTAATAGCATTAACTCCTCTGAAGCCTACCACTGGGCTTTGCAGTGGAGTCATAAATTACATTTTTATTGATTAAGCCTATTTGAGGTGAGCTCCCTGTTACTTAAAATGTAAATATCTCTGACAAACCAGTGAAATGCCACCAGCTTTCATTTAAAAAAAAAAAAAACACCAATAAGCATCTATTGCTTTGCGATATAAAGATAAACAAGTCACAGGCACTGTCTCTCATTCAACACAAGTTTATTAAGTTCCTTTTGTATATAAGGTAATGTGCAGTGATTCAGGGCATCTTCCAGAAACCTAAATAATTATGATGCGAGATGGAATGGTATTAACTCTTTAAGACGCACGTAGATAAGTTGCCCTGGAAATTTAGACAAGTCGGTTGTAGATCAGGCTGCTCAATAAGTCTTCTTGAGGTAATACCATTGACAGGATTCATAAAATAATACAATCCTCTTTAGATATTGTTCACCTATTTATTTATTCAAGAAGTATCCATTGAGTACCTACATTATGCCATGCCTTTCACCAGAAGGTAGAGATGAAACAGTAAACAAAACTAGACATGATTCCTGCTCTCACGGAGCATCAGTTGGGGAGGGGGTCGTTAGTCAAAGAATCGCACAATAATTCTACAAATACAACTGTGACAAATGCCATAAAGAAAGTCCACAGAGTTCCAGAAGCATGAGATAAAGGAACTGTGAAGTCTAAACAGATTATTCCTAGTTAGTTCAGGTGAGGAAACATCATGTCAAAGAGACAGACTTGCTCAAGATCCCCCAGCTCCTTGGTAGCAGTGCCAGAACCGCAATCCAGTACCCTTGAATTCTTTTGCCTGCTGCTTTCTCCATCACACCAAACATCTTGTTCTTAGAGAACATTATTCATTTTGATTTGAAATGATTCTAGGCCAATCATGGTCCCTAGTAAAGACTTTGTTCTCAGAAAATACAGCATCTGTGCCTTATGACCAATTAATATCAATACCATTAAGAAAATTATTCCAGTAACAGTTTTCTTAAAGTGGTAATACCATCCATCTAGAATAAGGTATTTTGTAGCAGCAAAAGAGAGGTTAAGCTCTGGGGAGTTGTGGGGGAGATGAGAAGAATATCTGTAATACATCTTCAGTATTAAATTAATGTCATTTCTAGTTGTACTGGTCAAATTCCTTGTCTTTCCTTGACAGGCTGACAAAGAATGAAAACCAGCCCAAATTATGCCTACTGGAGGTCACATATGGCTTCACTGGACTCTTTAGTTGAGAAATTGACATGTGGCAATTTTGTAGAAACAAATGATTATTATGGAGACCATGATCGCCAGCACAAATAGGATGCAATTAGCATGTGTCACCACTGGTTTTTGGTTAGAAACGTCTTAATAGATAACAAATATTAAAGGTCGGTGAATTGAGACAAACTCACTTAATTACTTCCTTGTTGTTTCTGAGGAAGAAAGTAAATTATTTTAATCTTGTTTTTCCTCTTCTTTCAAAGATGTTGCTTCACCCCATGGAAAGAGTCAGGGTCCCTTGTATTCTGTTTGGCTCCTCACTTCTGTAAAGAGAGCTCTAAAATTTGTCCTTACAGTTCACCACCTTCTTTCCAAAATAGATTTTTGTTTTTTTATTGCATTTTTCATGCTCAAGGTATCCCAAAGCAATTTACGGTAATGAGTTTCAAATCTGGATAGACAGTGGCTCAGTAGGCAATCATGTTAGTCATTACAGACTCAAGGCTAGCTCACACTCCGTCCTGAAATTAAAGTCTGTCTCTTCTCAAGATGCAAATTCTCCTGGGTACACACATAGGTGATTCTCTCTCTCCCTCTCTCTCTCTCTGCCCCCTCCCTCCCCAACCTCCCAAACCCACTTGCTCCGCACAAAACACCTTCACTGACAGTTAAAAGGATATGATGTGTATCACTTTCACAGGGATATTTGATGATAGGAAGTGAATTTGGGAAATGCTTAGAGTTTCTTGGAAAGAAAAGTCAACGCAAAGAACCAGGTGAATGCAGCTTACACCAGGTCTGCGTGTCAGTGCTATCAGCAGGGCTGAGCTCGCCTCCGAGAGGCCTACGGATCAATGTCGCTTCTCTGGAACACTCTATGCCTGGGTTAGTAACCATTCCCAAGTGCTCCCAGAGAACTCTCCAAGTCCCTATCATAGGTTTTACCCTGTGGATTGTGTTTTCTTTTTTATACCTCTCCGTAGGCTGTAAAACCTGTAAGAGCAACAGCCTTGCCTATCATGTTCATTGTTGAACTCACAGTGTTTAGTTACATAGCCTGACCTATAATGGTTGCTAGCATGTGTTAGGGAGAAGTAAGAATAAAGGAAAGATGGAAGAAGAAGGCAGAAAAAGTAAAAGGGAGGGAAAGAAAAGATGTAAAGAGAGGCAGGAAATAAAGAACAGTTTTATGCGCATACTGGAATAAGATATGATTGACCTAATTCTCTGTAGCCCATCCAGAATATTCAGGTTTTAAAAGATAATACATTGTATTTGGTTTACCTAATGCAGGAGTCTCTCTCTTCTTTTGAAGATTTTTGTTTATTTATTTATTTAGAAAGAGGGGAAGGGAGGGAGAAAGAGAGGGAGAGAAACATCAATCAGTTGCCTCTTGCACGCCACTGACTAGGGACCTGGTCCACGGCCCTGGCATATGCCTTGACTGGGAATCATAGTGGCAACCTTTTGGTTTGCAGGCCTGAGCTCAATCCATTGCGCTACACTACTTCTGTTGCAACTCTGATAAAAGGTCATTCAACCTTTGCTCAAACCCCACAACTTGCCCAACGGTGGCCCCTGATATATTTGAAAAGCTTTAATTATTAGAACATTTTTCTCCCACACTGCATAATCTGTCTTCTGCAACTTTTATGTATTTGTCCCACTTTATACGTTTGGCCTTCAACAGAGTAATTTAACTCCTTTTAATACATGAGAAACCTCAGGTAATTGCAAGGTCTTCCTTTGGAGAATCCAAGATTATTCCTAGCCATTGTCTTCTGGATATCCTCTAGTTACTCCTGAGTAATGGCACCTATCTTTTGTGAAGAATGCGAGATGTGCCTTCACCCTAAGCCCATAGGCACTATTCTCTACACTGATCAGAATCCCCTACTTCTATTTATGCAAAATCTCTTCTTTGGTTCCTTCCGTGCTTCTGGTTTTCTAAAACTCCAGATGCTTTTAGCATTAATTTTTACAAAGCCCATGAATTCTGTGATCTCTGTTTTCAATACAGGGTGTTTTTATTTGTTTTTGTTTCTACTTAGTGTTTAAAAATACTTGGAATTTCACCTTGATATCTTTTATTTCATCTAGGTTATTTGAGTTTATCATTTGTTATTATTGATTTTTTAAAAATGTCTTCATTTGGTCTTTTATTCATTCAACTCCTTTAGTCTTAGAACAATGCAGGACATAAACAAGCCAAAGTGCTAGGCTCTGTGCTCTCCTTGAAGATACAGAGTAAACTAAAATAAAATATCTGCCATGAGAAAAAGCATAGGCTGCTATATAAAAATAAATGAAATCAGTGTTGTATGGCACTATACATGAGTGCAAGGCACTGTGAAAGGACAAAGAAAAGCTATTAAAACCAGCTACTGATGGGAGGACAGAAGGCTTCCTGTAGGAGGTGACAGTTAAGGTAAATTTTGAAGCATATGGATCAGTTAACTAGATGAAAAAGGAAGGACAAGGGAATTTCAGGCCAAATAAATGACCTAGGCAATAGCTTGGAAGCATGAAAGCAAATGGCATTCTCTCATCTATGCTATTGGATTTCATTTACATCTTTGTCTCTATTACAAATTTGAAAAGCTTGTAGTTTATATCATCATCCAAGTTATTGAAGAAATATTTAATACACGCTGGCTCTTGCATGCCATGGTATGGTAAGTAAATTGTTCATATGGGACAAACTGACATTCAAACACTTATAACCTGTATTTCCAAACTTGCTAGTTCTAGGTTCCAGAATCCTAAATTGGTGTGAAAAATTTTAGCACAACAAAAAACCTGAAATGATTTTACTCTCCTAGTATTTGTGTAGCTGGTAAAATAAATATAAACATACATATACATATACTATAATATACTATACGTACACATACACATACACATACATATACACATTTACATAAATATAAATAACAAGAATAGTAGGAGAAAGTTGTCCTGGTGATCTTTACTTTCCAGGCACTGGACCATTCATTTTCTTGTGGGTAAGAGAAGAATTGTCACCAGCCAGAATTTGTTGCATAGAAACTACTAAGTCTTTTTTTTTTTTTCTGAAGACTTTATTTATTTACTTTTAGACAGATGGGAAGGAGGAGAGAAAGAGACGGAGAGAGACATCAGTGTGTGGCTGCCTCTCACACACCCCCTACTGGGGGCCTGGCCCACAACCCAGGCATGTGCCCTGACTGGGAATCAAACCAACAACCCTTTGGTTCACAGGCTGGCATTCAATCAACTGTGCCATACCAGCCAGGGCAGAAACCACTAAGTCTTGAACTCAAGGAGCTGTTAGATTGTCTGCCTCCCATGGGCAAAGCACTAATTTTCACAGAGCTTGGACATATATTATCTAGAGTAACACTAGCTCTGATGAAGATAAAATATAATAAAACAAAATTTAAATGTTTCAAATAAACAGAAATTTCTTTATCACTCACATAATAGTCTGATAACAGTTCTAAATCATAATGATCCAGGGACCCAGAACCCATTGATCTTCTGGTTCTGTTCATGATAGTAATATGGCTTCCAATAATGGCTGGTGTGGCACAGTGGATTGAGTGCCAGCCTGTGAACCAAAGGGTCATCAGTTCGATGAACAGCATGCTCATGTTCATGCTCATGTTCATCAGACTTGTGGAAGAAAAAAGAAACCATTGAGAGAGAACATTCACTTCTTAACCCTTTTGTCCTGAAGGTGAAATTTATTACTCCTGCTCACATCCCATTGAATAAAATTAGTCATGTGACCATGCTGGGCTCTCACAGGTCAGCTGTTCTCTGGAAGGGAATGCACAAGGTTTGGTGTATTACTTTGGACACAAGCTTTACAGGGATACCACAAGCTACACAGAAATCTAGTTATTTTTGTGTATTTTAAACATACTCTCTAACAGCCAATTCAAATATTTTAAATATTTAAAAATCTTCAACAGTGGAATATATCAGTCACCAGCACCCAGCAATTATTTCATTACCTCAGAAGAAGGCCTCTCTTATAGTTATTAGCCTATTACCATTAATTAGCCAATTCTCACCAATACACAAGTTAAAGTATTACTTCAAAATAATTTGTTATTAATTATGAAACTCCTGAAAATGACTTCCTGAAAATCTAATTACCCTGGAGGCATTTGATTTTGCCAGGAACAAACAGGCTAGAAAACAAACAAACAAACAAGGATATTCTAACATTGCCCTAAGATACATAACATATACTGAACTTTCTTCCAACATCACGATAAAGTATTTGGTAAAATAATTTAACAAGCCATGCATACACTACCTATATTATGATCGAATCAGTAATATTCCTTGTTGTTCTGAAGACACCAAGGATATCCACTTCGTCCAATGTTTTGCTGAATGGAGATAACTGTATGCATAACTTTATTGTGACCTGCTTGACTCCTGACCACAATTTAAACAAGCAAACAAAAAATGTGTGTCATGCCTTTGTCACTTAACAAGAAAGTTTTTACCTATGCTGTCTCCTTGTTAGAATCAAATTTTGCCAAAGCACTCAGGAATTATTTATTGCATTTGAAAAATAATTCTAGAAAGCAAGGAACTATACCAGTCTGAGAGATACTGGAATTCATCAGCCACACAGTTGAACACAGTTGAAGACCTTTGGAGATCTTGTGAAGCTGTCTTTAAAAAGCTCAGTAAATTGGAACAGCCATAGATTTCAAATTTCCAATTTCTCAGAGTTATTAAGGTATAGCAAGAGAAAAAAAGAAAATTATAGGGAAGGGAGGAAAAACAATTTCAAACTAGGTATCCCAGGGGCAAGGATATGGTAGCATGTCATCATAATTCCTCAGGTTTTTGTCTACCTGCCGGCATCCTCAGAGGTTTTATCCCTCAAGGAGAAAATAGCTTTGTTCACATTCCATAGTGCCATTAGAAGAAATGCTTACCTATTTGCAAAGCTGTATTATGAAGAGTTATATCCACAGTCCTTCTCTTCTGGGCATCTACCAATATAACTTAATGTGATAGGAATTGAATGGACAGTATTTCTATGGTTGCAGCAAAACGGAAAAATGTATAGTTCGTGATACTTTTCAAGGTGTTTCTGTGGCAGTTTGTAGAGATGGCTTCCATTGTTTGGGTTCATTTTAAGATGCTATAAATACAGGGCCAATATTAGGAAAATGGAAAACTCAGGGAAAGTTGTCTTCTTTCCATTTCTTTGGTGAGGTTTGGATTCTTGAATGATTTCACCCAGAGTTTCTCTGTCATGCACACTGCTCTGGAAAGCCATGGAAGTAGACATCTTGGTTTGGGTCCTACTGATGTTCCGTGCTTCTCGGCGGGACACACCCTTTAATTATTAACTTCAGGGAACCTCCGCTATATCAGCTGCAAAGCAGACGATGATATCAATCTACTTCACAGGGCATGTATAAAACTTAAATAAGCTATTAGCAAGTACATAACATGTTATCCTCAGGAGTATCTCCAGAAACAGGGAAATCTTTCTTTTTCCATGCAATCTCCAGGTAAGCAGAAAGCCTTCCCTGAGAAAGCAAAGGCTCGTGTAGAGTTGCAATTGTGCTAGTCACTGTGATTCTGTGCCTAATTTCTTTGGAAATGATACTGATGTTTTATTTTTGTTATTACTACTATGATCTCCAGAAACAGGAGCAAAATTAGATAAATGCCTGGAGTTTGGGGCCTTGTGGTGTGGAGAAGAGTACAGGACCCAGGGCTGGTGTCCAGCAGCTGTCATCTCCGAATGGATGCATCTTTATCAGTGCTGGGAAAAATCACATGACATGTACTGACACTGATTAAAGCTGATTCTCCCCCTGAAATGCTCTCTCACATCTATTGCATGGTAATGAGTCATGCCCAATGTCAGCCTCTCACTTTCTGACAGTCTAAGTACACATCCTTGGATAGGCTCCAGGCAGGCTGACATCTGAAATATAATGAACAATGCCATTCTAAATTGCCAGCGAATGTAAAAGTAAATGTGTGAGGAGCCATATGGAACTTGCTATTGTACTGGATGCTACAGTACATTGTTGAGCATTACTTAGCAGTAGGAAATGTGTACTGTAAAAGATGGATGACATAATTCTCAGTGTGATGGCAGCTTGAATAGAAAAGGCAACATTTGAAATAACAATCATATAAAAATGTCCACATGCACTTCCAGACCATAGTGGTACCCTGTCAGTTTCTTTCATCTAGAGCCTAGGCAGGATGAGAAGAGGTTCTCTAGGTCATTGCTCCTTTAAGTCAAGTCACCTGACATCTAGACATTTCTTCCTCTGGGCTAGCCACTGGGTGAAACACTCACAGAGCAGTCCCTCCCTTCAAGAATTCTATCCTGCGAAAGAGCCAGCTTAAACACATTATTACAATGGGACAGATACATGAAATATTTTATCTGTGCAATGTATATCATGTATTGGAAGTGGAGAGGAGAGAGTAGCCAAGTTTCCTGAGGTGGTGTGAGAAGAAAGAGAGGAAAAGTTTACAGAGAAAACAATAGTCAAAGGCTTTGAGCGTGAACTAGTTCACTAGGGAGATGGGGGTAAGGGGGTGCATGGCCAAGAAGTAGGTGGGGTGAGTATGGCCTCCGTGCATAATAGCCAGTAGCTTGGATGACTGTGGCTTGGGCAGCATGTGGGAAGGAGTGAGAATTGAGGCTGGACAGGTGCCAGAGCACGAACAACAACATTTTGAGAAATAAAGGTAATATATAGTAAATTTAACAGAATTTGAAGTGTTTCCAAAAATTATTAAGCACACAGAAATGTACCTTGGCTAAAATCACATTGCCCAATGAGAATTTTCACCTTTTTAAGTGGTTGCATGTGTCACCAGAGACTCCTATTTCTCAGGGACCCAAAGACATACCCTTGGCAGGGGGGATATTCCCGCTTTTCCTCTGACACAGAAACCCATGAAATGAATGATTCAGAAGAATATCATCAGAGAGGTGTAGGAAAATGTTCACCCATCAAGAGTTCAGTTAAATGTTAGGATACACTTAGAAATGTAATGCTTGGTGCAGTTAAAATGAATGAGGTAGTTCTTATGCAAAGATTTAGAAAGATAATCAAGATGTGTTGCTAAGTCAAAAAGCAGATGAAAGAACCGCATGTACAAAGTATTGTGGTATATGCATCACAATATTATGATTCTAAGGAGTATGCTTGAGTAAGGTGAAGATTTCATTTTTTGCTTTATATGTTTTTATTTTGCTTATTTCTTTAACAATAAGCTTGCATTATTTTATAATTTTCAAACTCCCACAAAAAAATAGGATAGAAAGATGAAGCAGGAAAGATAAAGGTGAGATATTCACCAAAACCTTCTGCTTAGAATTCTTTTGATGACATCACTTCAACCAATCCTTGAACAAATTGCTAGGTTGATGATTTTTTTTATTGACTTGATTTAATGCTTGTCTAAATTAATCCAACTGCCTCATGGTTTTAGATCCAGAAATACAAAGCCCATGTTTCCCTGGTCCCTGCAGCTTTATTTTCTTCAGGCCTATCTAGGTTTCTTCTAGTCATTTTTTTCTGTGATAGAACTTTACTAATTGAAGACTGCTCAGTTTTCAAATTTCTATTTCAAGAAAAATTAAGAGATATAAGGTGAGAGTGGAGGATAGATCCTGTTGTGTTGTGAATTAAAGTGATAAGGGGAAGGATGACACCTCCTTGTAAATGAGACCGGTTTTGTGATTGGAAATTGGTCTGTCTGGACAGAAACGCATAGGCACACAATTTTATAAATACGAAAGTTGGTTGTAAAGGGAGTCATAATACAAACCAGCCTAAGATATCTCACTGGTTGAAATGACTTATGAAGAAGAATGCCCCCAGAAACACAATAAACAGGCTGCAAAGGATGTGTCCAACCCTACTTCCTACCCAAATCTGTCCCCTATCACTCCTTGGCCTCTTTTAGATGCAATATAAAATGATATCTTGAATTACATTAGAATGGACCATTTATACACAGATCTTAATATTTGGTCATGGATTTTTTGTTTTAGGTCAAGCCTCTCTGCCTCACAGAAGGCTCTCAGGCATTTTCAGGCTACTGCTATGGGGACCCACATTGGATGACCCTAAATATTCTCCTCTCTGATTCTCATTTCACTTGTCTCCTTTTAACAGTTGTAGCCAATTTGGGTTTGAAATGGTTCAGTTCACTGTAGAGATTAAAGGATAATTTTGTTTATTTTTAATTCAAAGAAACCCTGGAAACTAGTTAGTTATCTCAGACCTAAGCCCTTTCTGCAGGAAAAAAAGTAGGCGATTGTTTCTGAACTCTGAAAACTATAAAGCTAAGATCTAATGCCTTCCCACCCTTCTATTTCTCTTCCTTGTATCCACCTATCAGCAACCAAGGCTCAAAAGCATTGTCAGTGATTAAAACTGTTCCATTAGAGTGAGGGCATTTCTTGGGAGGAAGGGTTTTCAATTTACATGAAAAGAAAGGAGGCTGGAAAGCCCTCAGGACCCTGGAAACAATAATTCTGGACTGCAGAGAAAACATTTTCAACAGTGACATTGTGGGGCATTATGAGAGCAGACTAATATTAGAGATTAATAAGATTCTAGGTACTTTGACTTTTGAAAGCATTGATCTCAAGCATGGGGGTGGGGCGAGGGATGGTGCTTGAAAAAGGGTTTAGAGTCGCAAGTCAAATCACACAGCAAACACATATAGCTGCAATTCCCTTGGGAATCTCTTTGGAGAAGGCCACTTTTGAAACCCCCTCTCATTTAAATAAATGCAGTAAATTTCCCCTTTGCTCCAACAATAGGCATGTATAGACATCATCTCTAGCGCTAGAACAAATTGCAGTGTCTTTACTTGAGAATCAGATGAAGATGTTGGCTTTGGCTTTCGTTTGGCATCCATATTAGTCTTCACATAGGAAAATGCTCTCACTCCGAGAACAGGCAGGAAATGCAACTCACTGAGGGAAGCTGAGGCCTCTTCTGGAATACAGCTCATTGAGTATAATTACTAGCAGAATGGTGGTCCCTAAATTTACCTTTTAAAAACATATTATTACAAATATATTAAAATATATAAGAAAATAGATGCGTATAAGAACTCTTCATTATCCAGCTAAAATAATTACCAACATCCTGCCCACACTATTTAAGTTGATATTCTCACATTTTTCTTTGGATAATATGTGTAGGTGAATTTTAAAAATTAAAATGTGAGCACTGAAAATTCATCAGCCTGCATTTTAATCATTGAAAACAATAATTAAGTGTACTGTGATCATATTTGAGTCTCAAGCCTGTGAATTAGGTCATACTAATTTTAGTAGTATCTATTGATCTTCTACATTTCTGTAATTTCTTAAATTTGGGCAGGGGGAGGAACCCAAGCTGAATTCCCCTGGATGCTAAGAACATAAAAACAGCATATACAAAGGGATCTCCCAAAGGAATCATCTTTAACTAAAGGGGGGAAATCATCGTAGCAAGCTGGTTTCTTCCTTCTCATTTGACAATATTTATTCCATTCTCTGTCACTATAAGGGGTGCAAAGAAAAAGACAGTTTTAGTGATTCTTCTCTCTTTATAAGCCTCACTCACAATGTGGAGTTTGAGCTAGGTTAGAGATGCTTATGTCCTTGTCTCAGCATTCAGCTGGGCAGTTATCTATGAATCAGGTGAGTTCTTTCCCCTTTTTAAGTTAACCTAGCTCTCTCACCAATCTAAAGCTGCTGAAAAAAAAAAAGGTTCAAGTAGCTGCTAATATATTTTATAAAAACTATTTTTGTGAAAACACTGGCAGCACAAGGACTTGAATTTGAGAACTTTTGTGTTCCATTTTGAATAGTTAGGAAGCTCTCCTCTTGCTTTGTCAGAATGCATTTCTGCCCTTCAGAAATTGGACTCCATTCAGCTCCATACTGTACTTTCATATTTTGAAACTGGGATTCCTCTAAATGTTTTTATAATATTGAAGTTTTGTTTTGAATGGTTTTAACTTTATTCCCCAAGCCAACTGATTGCTTTAACTAAGTAGAAAAAATAATAATTATAAAGAGGGAGATGCACCAAGCACTCATAGACAATGTGTCTAGGAAACAACCACTACACCATTGCTCAAGCTGTAACTTTTTACAAATGTCCATAGAGATCCATATTGCTGGACTGGTCATTTATGGAGGATGGATATATTTTAGCTCAATCACCCATGTGTTCTTTCTGTACAATAAAGGAAATGTTTCTTATAACCAGATGCCCAGTGCCTTAAACTTTGCTGAAATGGAGAAGAAACAGCTAGGCATAGGGCCACTAGTACAGTTGGATCAGAACCAGAAAATCCTCAGCCTGAGATAATATAGGGGGCTAAACCTAGCCAGCAAAATGGCAAGGTTTGAAGGAATCCATGCACATCCTAATCAGGAAAAATAAATAAAAACATAGCACATGCACTCCCAATAGATGTAACTTTATTTATTTATGAATATTAAATATGCCCTATTATTCAAATAAATCATGTATTATCAAACATATTTAAAAGAATAACATAAAAATAGAAATTAAAGTATTCACATTTTATTCCTAGTGCAGCACGTTGAGCAACCCCTGGCTGAATGTACTTTGCTGTCCTCTGGTGCGGAGAACCCTTTCCCACTGAAGAACAGCACTCCCAATGGCTTTCTAGACAGTTCATCATTAACCATATTATTGGGTTAAGAAGAAGGTACTGAAATCTGTGGCTAAACACTTTTAAGACAGGTAAAATTTTGCTACTCCAGGGGTGGGCAAACATATGTTTACAATTGTATGTGAACTATAGAGTGTATTCATTTATTAATTATTGTGTTACTTATTACAAACACTGCAAACCTACTTTTGCCCACCCTCCGTATATTATTTTCATGAATTTGTTTTGCTAATTCAAAGTAGTCCTCTGAACAAAGTACAACTATCTCAGATTCATGGATTTAAAATGGCCATGGCCAAAGAGGACAGGTTTGGGGACTTGGTTATTACATCCTCTGGGTGACTTCTTGGCTCTCAGAGAAGAGGATATAAGTGACAAAGTATGGAAGGCCTGCATATTGAAGAGAATCAAGTATCTGTGTCTTGCCTGGGCTCAGTCCTCACCCCTCAGTGCAGCCATCACAATGTCCCTGCATGCTGTGGGCATGCATCTCTTCAGAAAATAACCGATGTTGCTCCAAGAGTTCCTGACTACTCACATCAAAGCCCTTTGCCTTCACCTTCCGAAAGCCACAGTTCTTCCAATGGCTCTGTGTTCTGCCTTCTGCTCAGGCTTGAGTGGAGACTAACTGACGTGGAAGGAGTAGAGGACCTCATCCCTTCCATTCTTTAAAGAGATGGTTGCATTATTAGTTCCTTTCCTTTGAAAAGAACTCAAATGTTTGCATATGAAATATTATAATAGATGGTATAATTTTAGCTTGCTTTTCTCCCTATCAGTTTAAAAATATCTTTCAAAGAATTTTCCTCTCATTGGATTTTCTTTGTCTCAGATTCTTTCACAACCAAATTTAGAGCCTTTATGAGTTGATAGTGTCTCCTTACTATTAATCACGTTCTCTGATAGATATTAAATTTGGCTTGATTTATTGAGAGATTGATACTGATGACCTTAAAATGAATAATAATCGTAATGATATTTAATACGGAAGCATGGCTATTATGTTAGCTGCATATTAATAGCCTGATGGATTTGATGATGCATTTTGAGCTGAAACATTAGATATTTTATTTTTGTTTTTCTGGATTCTTGCCAAAAAAACCCCCCAACAACTCTATACAAGTGCTTCTGGCAGACCACTAAAACATGTCACAGAAACATGACTGATGTCCTCTGTAGGGTGGAAGAAGGCAGGGAATAGTTTGGGAGGGCACTGAGGACATTTCTGGGAAAATAAAGCCACTTCATTTTATTGCTTTAGTAATCCCTTTTCAATGGCATTTGGCATTAGACATTAGTTGGGCACTTAAAATGTGCTGGGTACTCTGTTAGGCACTGGATACAGAGATGAACAAAATGTGAAGCTTTGAAGGGCTCACAGCTTACATGAAAGAGACACACATATGTTAGAGAAATTCTGAACGTAGCCACACAAACCCTGTTGAAGGTATTTGGAAAGTGTTTGAGAGCCCAGAAAAGCATGACCCCACCTAGCATGGGAGGGAGGTTTTCTGGGGACAGATGGCAGGTGAGCAGAGTAGGGCTCCTTGCTGCTTAGAGAATGAGACAAAGGTAAGAGTACTAAGGACACAGAACCTGAAACACCATCATGTGTCTCTAAAACATAAATTCCTTTCCCCTTGGCTCTCCTATAGGCCAGCTGTGAAGAAACAAAACAAAACAAAACAAAACAAAACAAAACAAAACAAAACAAAAAGTTTAATGAGATATGTGATGGACTCCAAATTTCACAATCAGCTTTTTAGAATAAGCACTGTGTGTGGTGTACCCCAACCAGCAAGGGA
Source organism: Anoura caudifer (assembly GCA_004027475.1). Taxonomy (NCBI): domain Eukaryota; kingdom Metazoa; phylum Chordata; class Mammalia; order Chiroptera; family Phyllostomidae; genus Anoura; species Anoura caudifer. The sequence goes on from PVKU01003289.1 coordinate 68,673, forward strand.
TAAGGCCAAAGGCAGGTCTAACAGCTTGGAGTTAGTGTTACTGAAGAAGTCAAGGGAAGAGACGGTGCCGCCAGCTTTCCCAAAGTTCCCTCTTCACTCCCACCCCCGGCAGCATAAACTCCCTCACCTCCGCTGTGCATGCATCCGCCTTCTCAGGGTGGGCATCCTGCTTTTCCATGTACCATTCTACTGCCTTTGTATTTATACAGAGTTGTTCCTAATCTATTCCTAGGAACAGATCTCTCAATTTTTAAAGTTCACAGGGTACTATGCACAGCAGACCACATTTCTTACTCATTTTCAAATTTTGCTTTTTGAGCAAGGGCATTCAGAGTCTATGGTGGGTCAAGACTTCCGAAAAACTCCTGGTCTTCATTCTAAAACTTAGAATTTCAAGTGATTTGGAATCATGCATCTCAGTTTTGCCTGTTAAATTTGAATACTTCTTTTCACCTTTAATAATCCTGAGATATTTATTGTACTGTAATTGAAATATATAAAGATCCCGTCACTTTGCAGAACATGTTCACACTTAGTGGGAAAATTGGAGATACTTCATTGAGATAAAAACCTGGGAATTCTGACCCAACACTGCATGATGGGTCTCAGATTTGACCTTCCTGGCTTGGGAAGCAACCCTGTCACTAAGATTTGTCTGTCAGTGAGAACAATGAGAGAGGCTTGACATTGTTCTCAGAGGAATTCAGCTTGTTTCAGAATGCGGCATTGAACTTCAGAGTGTCTCTATGAGACCACCAAGAGGATCACACTGTACTTCTCATCTAGAAGCTAGAGGTTTTAATGACCTAAGTATTTGCTAAAGATAAATAAATTTAATCCAAGGGAAAAATTGGATAAACGGTTTAGATTTGCAACACCATGTGTTTGCTTAATTTTTATTTTTTACTTATCATCCTTGTAAGTGTGCTGTGTTTTTATATTCATTAAAATTAAAACTTTGATAGTTGTGTTTCTAGTAAAGACAGATTAAGTGACATGGGTACCCATCAGGTCTTAGATGTTGAGTCTGCAATATCCTTCCACCTTCAAAAGCCACCAATCATGTGGGTCAGAGTTACCTTGTCAATGATCAGTTTAGAAATAGGGTATGAATTAATCTTGGCCAATGAAACATGAATGAAACCATCATGGGAGGTTCTCAGAAATATTTTCTTGGTTCCAAACAGTGAACATGGAGAGAGACACTCCCTTTGGACTCCCCTGGACATCGTAGTATCTGCACGTGATGACTGGAATCGCCGGAGCCCTCTTGCTGTCAGCCTGAGGTTGAAGCACACACAGACAGAGGGCAGAGCCCCGGGTGTCGGAAGAGTAGAGCCAAAGCTTTCACAGTTCCCTCCTGAAGCTGCTCTGCATCTGGGCTTCTTGTGTGAGTTACTCATTTTTATTTCTTTTTAAGCTGGGGTAAATTCTGTTTCTTGCAAATAAGACAGCATCTTCTCTTATAAAAACAGACCCAAGATATTGAAACTGATCCTCAATTAGCTATCTACCATCACCTGTAAGGATCAAAGGAGAAATGCAAAGTGAGAACAAGGTCAGGTAGATGCATGCTAGAAGTTCTAAGGTAGGCTGAGTGGCAGATTCCTTTTGTCCAAGCCAGGGGTGCGCAGAGACAGCCTCTGTTCCTATTCCCTCTACACCAGGGGGTTTTATGTGTGTTCTAGGGACCCTTTTGCAGGCTGGCAATGCCAATACTTCCAGATAAATATATTTTTTTAATTAACAGAAGAAAATGTATATAATTACAAGTATTATATTGTGATAGTTATAAAAATATGTCTTAAAAACTAAATTTGTGGTACATGTGCTTCTTCATTAATAAAAGATCTATTGCCAAGTCTATTGGCCACTGTAATTTCAAAGTAGTAAATGAAAATATTTCAAGGTATATGCAAATAAAACACTGGTGTAAAGAGATTTACCATTCATATTTATCATAGTCACAATTTTTGTTAATACATCTGTGGATTATTAGCTTTCAATTCATGACTGAAGAAAATACCCAATTTCAGTTATAATCAGTGAAATAACAATATAATGGCTTTGTTATCCAATTTCATAGGCCCTCTGAATGCTATCTAAGGGTCACTTGCTTGCCAATCCCTGTCTTACCTTTAAAAACATATTCTAATCCACCTTGAAAGGAGCCTTGTTCTTTATTTTGCTGATTGAGGCTGCATATATAACATTAGAACCACAATTGGGTATGTGTATCAAATGTGAATTGAGATTGCTACCATCTCAAATCTTGCACATTTATGTTAAAAAATTTCCTAGCTACTTTTTCTTAGCTAATTATTATGTTGTTTAAGATTTTCTAGACAACTACTTTTTTAAAAAAAGCTCTGTTGTTATTCAGGGAGAAAATTTCTAATTTTTCACAACTACTTTTTATCATCTAGTATTTAAAACTTACATGAGTGTTGGTTGGAAATAAGCTCTCAGAGTAGTTGCTATTACTAATCTTGGGTAGGACAAACTTAAGAAGGCGAAATTTGTTGTCTGCTAAAATGCCCATCCTAACAACCCTAATTCCTGTTTCATGGGTTCAAACCACAAATGTGTTCCCTAAAAATTGATTACAGCTTCACTCTACATTTAGTTAATAATTCAGAAAACAAAAATACATATTGTAAGACTTAGTGGAGCTAAGTCTCATAAAAACTACTTAGTTTTAAAAGAAAAAAACGATACTAAGGATATAGTTATCCCCTGTCCTCCTCCCCAAACTCTCACTGCCAAAATCTTTCATTTGCATCCTCTCTTTTGATGGATCCTAGCAAACTTTGCCAAATATTTGTCTTATTATTTAAAATAGAATTTGAAGTACAAAGAGTGGTGGCTTCTCTTTACCGAGTAGTAGACTAGCTAAATGCATAAGAATGTGGAAGGGGTTATGATCTGCAAGGGTACAGAGGCTTACCCAATACATCTTGAGATAGTTTGTTGAAGTAGCAACTCCCCAAGCTCCCACTCATTATAAAAATAGATGTATTTTTAGCAATTAGTTTCATTTAAAATGAGCTATCTGATGTTTCAATGTTATCTATCAGTGTAATACATCTATTCATTGAACTCTCATTGTTAGCAGAAACTGTAAGAAGTCACAAGAAGACAATCTTCTTGGGGTTTCCATTTGATAAAGATTTCATCATTTCCTGAAATGGCTAAGCCTCATTAATGGCTACTACATCTTTCTAAAGAAACTGCTCTGGTTCTTCACCTGGAGCTTATCAAGCTTGATAATGGCTGATGTAAAGGAAACTGATGGACCTTAGCATTAGGGTCATCATTAGAGACAGGATTATATCATTAAAAATTATTACAGCCAGAATGAGGATCAGGGTAACTGAAGAAGCAAGAAGGTAACAGGTTGGTTAGAAGGAAACATTTTTTTTTTAAAGGGTGAGATGAAACCTTAAAGTTTCAAGTTACCTTCTCAAAAGACTGAGTTCAATTGATTATTTTGAGGTCAAGGTTATCACACCCAGACCTGCTGTGAGAATGCCATAGAATTCAATTCATCAAGTATTTATTCATTTGTGTATTTATTTTAAACATATCTTCTTATAAAAATAGTAAGTACTAGAACGTGCTCAACCTAGTAAAAGACAATTATGAAAAATCCACAGTTAACATCATATTTGATGGTGAAAACAGAACATTTCCTCCTAAGATCAAGAATAAGATGCTTTTCACTCCTTGTTAAATATTGTACTGCCAGTTCTAGCCAGAGAAATAAGGCATGAAATAGATATAAAAAGCATCCAGATTGAAAATGAAGAAGAAAAACTATCTCTACTCACAGATATTCACAGACGATCTAGTATCTAAGACATTATAAGGAGTCCACTAAAAAACTATTAGAACTTATAAACAAGTCCAGCAAGTTTGCAAAATACAGGGTCCGGCACAAATAACACCCCCTTTATTACAAAATCTTTTATTATAAAATCATAAGCATGTAATTCTGTAACATAACATTACCACACTCCAGCATACCATATGACATTTTAGGTGAAATGTTCAAATTAAAGTTATAAATTATTACACCCATATTATTACCTACCAACCACACTCAAGCAGGCCTTACTGCTGCTGGAGCAATATACAAAATTCCTTCATATATCTACACTCTAACAGTAAAAATTCTGAAAGTAAAATTATGAAAAGAATTTCATTATGATAGCATCAAAAATAAAAATAAAATACTTAGGTATAAATTTACCAAACAGCATAAAACTAGAACTCCGAAAACTACAAAACATTTTTGATAAAATGAAAGGTGAAATAAATGGAAAGATATCTTGTGTTCATGGATTAGAGGATTTAATATTGTTATAGCAATACTCTTCAATTTCATCTACAGCTTCAGTGCATTTTCTGTCAAAATTTCAGCTGGACTTTGTGCAGAGATTAACAAACTGATCCTAAATTGATATGGAAATTCGAGGGGCCAAGAATAGCTAAGCAATCTTGAAAAAAGAAAAAAGTGGATTAAGAGGATGCACACTTCTCAATTTTAAAACTTACTACAAAGCTATGATAATTAAGACAGAGTGACATCAGCATAAGGACAGACATCTAGATCAATGGAAGAGAATTAAAAGTCCAAATGGAAAACTATTTGTGGTCAATTGATTTCAACAATTCTGCCAAGCTTATTCAATGACAACAACAAGAAACAATCTTTCCAACAAATGGTGCAAGAATAACTGGATATCCACATGCAAATGAACGCAATTAGAGCCCTCCACAGACAAAAATTATCTCCAAATGGATCATAGACCTATGTAAGATCTAAAACTATAAAACTCTTAACGAAAAACAGAATAAATCTTCATGAACTTGGGTTAGGCAAAGACTTCTTAAACACAACACCAGAAAGCACAAGAGAAAAAAGTAGATGAATTAGACTCTGCCAAAATTAAAAACTTTTGAGCAAGATGGTGATGTTGAAATTTCTAGTACTCAGTCTGCTCCCAAAACCATCAATTTGAACAACTGTCCATAGACAAAATACCTTCACAAAAGCTCAGGATTCCAGATGAGGGAATTACAGCACCTGAGAAGAGGATAGACATAAGAAAAGACAGTGAAGAGGGTAAGAAAACCAGTTCCATATTATACTCATCACCCTTTTCCCAAGCACAGGCAGCCCAGCAAGGAGAAAGACACCTTATCCATGAGGGAAACAGATTGAAAAGAGCACCCCACTTCACCGGAGATCCTAGCATCAGACCGGCATCTGTATCACTCGAACTCCCGCAGCCCCAGGAGGCTCCCAGGAACCCAGGCTCCCAGTCCTCCCCAGGGCCAGACCAGCACCCTCTGGACCGGATTCCATACTGGCTCTCATGGACCCAGGCTCCTGGTCCACCCCAATGCCAGGCCGGTTCCTGTGGTCCTAGTGTCTAAGCTGGCTCCCGCACCTCTAGCGTCCAGGCCTGCCCCAGCACCAGGCTGGCCCTGCAGACCCAGCCTCCAGGCTGGTCCCTGAGGTGTCAGGCTACTTGGCTGAATCTTCTGGCCTCGGGCTCTGTGCTTATCTTTCCCAAGCTGGCCCCACCCATTAAAGGCCAAAAATGAAACAAGGGAGCTATTATTATTTATGGTTCTTTATTCTTTAAATTCTGTCCACTTTCTTTTATGCCTTTAATCATGCTTGTCACCTTGGCTTGAAGAGCCTTTCCCAATCCTTGACTCTACAGAGCCACATCTCATCTACACTTCAGACTTCATCTTAAATGTTACCTCTCAGGAAGCCTCCGAGGAGTGGGGTGGGGCAGGGACTTTCTCCTTGCTGACCAAATCCAGTACTTTATCACTATCTTTTTATGACATTTCCCACCTTGTATTATAGTTATTTGTCTGCTTGTTATATCTTACTTCTTATATCTTGGTTCCCAGTAATTGATATAACAGCTAAGGGGCTTTATTTCAGCTGAGATTGTTCTGTCATTTCTAATGTTCTCCTGTTGACTGTTCATTTATGTTTATTTGATGAAGGATGTCTTTGTCATTTCATGTATAATATTTCTTCATATTTTCTGTCAGTTGTTCCACTGTACCTCTTATTAATTAGGCAGCAGCATTCAAATGAGCCTCCTGACCTATCAAAAGCAACAGTGGGATGGAGCCAGTAGAATTTTCTTTGGGAAGTCTTTTTTTGTCTTGAAGAATGTCATTGAGATGAGTGACAGAATATCAAAGAGGAACGTGGGACAAGTGAGAAAAGGAGTCCCCTTGTCCTATGCCTAAGACTTCGGGGAGGAATCACAGGGGTGGTTCTCACTGGCTGCCTTCTGAACTGAGGAATGAGTTTTGAAGTATTTGCCTACATTACACAGAAGCAGGAGCGCTTCCAGCTTCTAGCAATGTTTCTTCCCAACCACAATGAATTCACAGAAAAACAGACTGTCTGGTGGTGACATTTGCATTTCAGATTAACTAGCAGGCCTATACAAACTCCTTCAGCTGGTCAGCTATTGCTGATGGTTTAGGACATCAATACATTGCCAAGGAGGACTTATTGCAATTAAACTCCCCTCCACCCACCCACTCATTACATTTAGATTCATGACCATGAGCTTGATTTATAGTGCAGCTTCAGGGCTGGGAATAATCTGGCTTCAAATAAAATGTCTAGGTAACTTAAGAAAAATCTTTATTTCTCTCCATTTACAGTAATATAAAGTTTTCATCCAGTCTCATAAAACTCAAATTCTTGTACTGCTGTGCCAATCCATAGTTCAGAAGACTTCAGTTTCAAAGATTGGAAAGGTACTAAGTTAGTTCCCTGACACTGCAATCGGCTGCTCGCATAACCATTAGGTTTACATCCCAGATGTACTGCATGTTCAAAGTCACTTGTGCCCAGTAAATATAATCAGCAAATGTTACTGGGGCATGAAAGAGTCAAGGACAACAAACTCTAGCATTCTGTAGGCTAAAGAACTTTATTTCTCACTGTCCTTCCCTCCCAATAGAGAATAAACTCCCAGTTAGAAAAGCAAGACTGGAATGAGAATTTGGTCTTATTTCATTTTCTTGTGGTATGCTTAAATCCATTAGATGCATTTAATCACAGCAATTGTTTCTGACACATCTCAAAGTATAATCAAATAAACAGGTGTTCCAAAATTAGTGGGTACTGAAAAAGCACATACTGTACCTTAAGGGCTCAGTTTCCATGGTGGGCGTGGGGAAGGGGTGTGTCAGTGCCAGCGCTCCACCTTTCACAGTTTTACTAGTGCCATGACCTTGACCATGGGAAGCTGCTGCTTTGTTTTTGTTTTTGCTTATACAATTATTCTGGGAAAAGAAACATTCACCAGAGAAAGATAACCAAGGATTTCATTTGTCTTCATGGATCTGACATAAAGTAGAGATTACTCTAGCCCTGAATTCAAGTTTCATTATGTTACCATGAGAAAAAAAAATGAAGTTCCAGATCAACAATGTCCAAGCTCAAACACAAAGCAACCCATTTGGCCAGTTTACTCAAATACCTGTTTAGTTTAGCAAAAGCATACAGTATAAGTAAGTTACTTTCTCAGGGGTTTCCAAGAGAGGCTGCCCATCAGAATGCCCTGGGGAGGTTTTATAAAACATTCAGTATCCTCGTTGCACCCCAGCCTTAGGGAATAAGAATCTCCAGGCATGGAGCTGGTAAATCTTCATGTGTGAAAATCACCCTCAGAAGTCAATAGGTCGCTGGTTCTGAGGACCAAGTTTCTTCTTTAGCTACTGGTCCAAAGATGTCAAGGAATTATCTTAATGTTGTTATAATTCTTTGAATTTTTATTTGTTTGTTTATTTTATGTGCCTGTGCAAGAAGTAGAATGTGGTGAGTAATAAATTTCCTAATAAATTCATTTCTTCCCTCTACTCCTTAATAATCCTGAAACTACTGTAATTTCCTGATATTCCAAACATACAGTTTTCATGTTCTTATAGTGGCATATTTAACCATAATTAAAATATTGAAATTCTTCACTTTCCCCATAGTGAATTGCTTGATGTTGGATTATTTTATGCTACTAGACCATATTTAATAGTTGAGGGACTTACATCCTAATAAAGAAAACAGAACAGGTAAGAAAAAAATATGTAGCAATCAGTGCCATAATAGTAATAATAAAGCTAGATAAGGAGATAAAAAGTGATAGGAGAGATGGCAAGTTTCAGGAAAGGCCTTTTGTTTTTTCAAATTATGTATTTCAATTACAGTTTATTTATATTCAATATTATTTTGTATTAGTTTCAGATGTGTAGCATAGTGGTTGGACAAGTTTACACTTTATAAAGCATTCCTCCTGATAATTCCAGTACCCACTGGGCACCATACATAGTCATTACAATGTTGTTGACTATATCCCCTATGCTGTACTTTACATCCCAATGACTGTTTTGTAACAACCAATTTGAACTTTTTCATCTCTATTTTTTTCACCCATTCTTCCAAATACTTTCACCTCTGGCAACCATCAGTCTGTTCTCTGTATCTATGAATCTGTTTCAATTTTGTTTGTTCATTTATTTTGTTCATTAGATTCCACATGTAAGTGAAATCATATGGCATTTGTCTTTCTCTGGTTGACTTATTTCACTTAACATAACACCCTCTAGGTATATCCATGCTGTCACAAATGGTAAGATTTCATTCATTTTTATGGCCAAGTAATATTCCATTGTACATATATGTGTCACTGGTTTTTTTATCCATTCGACTATTGATGGGCATTTGGGTTGCTTCCATAGCTTGGCTATTGTAAATAATGCTTCAGTGAACATGAGAATGAATATATTCTTTCAAATTAGTGTTTTGGGTTTCTTCAGATATATACCCTATATCTCTACCTTTAAATATCCCGAAGTGGAATTGCTGAATCATAAGGCAGAGCCATTTTTAATTTTTTTGAGGACTACCCATACTGTTTGCTATAGTGGCTGCACCAGTCTACATTCCCACCAACAGTGCATTCCCTTTTCTCCACATCCTCACCGATACTTGTTTGTTGATTTATTGATGATAGCCTTTTCTGACAGGCATGGGGTGATATCTCACTGTGGCTTTAATTTGCATTCTCTGATGATTAATGACACCGAGCCTCTTTTCATGTGTGTATTGGCCCTCTGTATGTCCTATTTGGAGAAGTGTCTATTCAGGTCCTCTGAGGGAAGTCTTTTCGAAAAAGACATTTCAGATAAGAATCAAGTGCTAAAAACAGTCTCTGCTATATTTTTAGAACCTGAGTAAGTATTAGTTGAATGATTCACAAAAAGCACAAGGCTTCATGAAAGTCCAGGGAATGGATCTGTATGGCAGTATAATCTTGATATGTCCAAGGTGAAGCAAGGAGATCAGTGTGGCTGAAGTGGCACCTGTAACAGAGTGAGTTAGGTGGGTTAAGAGATATAAGCTATGAGAGGTAATATGGGACCCAACAAAATAGGCCTTGTAGGCCATGATCCAGAGTCTGGGCTTGATGCTATGCAATGATGGGAAATTACTAGAGAGTTTCAATGAGAGAGGTGATATGATTTATGTTTTATAGAGATTTCTTAAGCTGCCCTGAGGTAAATGGAATGTGGGACCCTAAAGTGAAAGCAGAGAGACCAGACAAGAGACCACACACGCAGTGCTCCAGGAGCAGGTGGAGATGAGATCTGGGGAGAAGGGCTCAGATTCTGGATATAGTTTGAAGGTGGACTGGTCTAATAGGTCTGGCTAATGGACTGGCTTTCAAAAAGAAAGAAAAGAGAAGAATCAATGACTAACATCTATGTATTTGGCTTGAGAAGCTGGATAAATGGTACAACCTACTGAGGTCAAGAAAACTAAGGAGATGCAGGGAAGGCAATCAGGGGCAGTCCTGAACTCATAAGACTAAGATGCCTATCAGACTTCAAGTAAGGATGCTAAGCATGCATTTGGAGTCACAAGTGTGGTGAAGCTCAGGGCTCTGGAGACAGAGATTTGGCCGTCATCAGCATAGTACACATTTGGATTGTCCTTGCTGCCTCCTCCATTCCCACTTTTCCTTTCATCTGCATAACTCTGACCTTCCCTCTCTTACTACCTACTCTTCTCCTCTTTAGCTCCCTTCTTTTTTCATATGCACATACATTTAGGAGTTACTGGCCTCTTATTTTTTCTCTCTATATTTTTTTCACCATGGGATTTGTTATTTCCAACTTAGAAATATGTGTTCCCACCAGAAGACCTAGACTACTGTGTAACTCATTATGTCACTGCCCCCTTTAAGCCTTAGTGTTTTCATTTGTGAAACATGGCGTGGTTGGCCTTTATCAGTGGGATGCTCAGCCCCGTATCCTGCTTCAAACATGTTAGCTTTGATTTTGTTGATTCCATCACTGTGGTTATAGATGATGATGTCTAAATAAGACACTTGGGACAAAAGTGTCTGTGAGTAAAGAGGAAAGTGTGTAAGCCACTGGCTTAAAATGATAAATGATCTTTATGTTATTTTCTGTCACATGATTCAATTTTCCATGTAACTTATGTTGGCCAAGAAAATGAAAGCAGAGAGGATTGTGGTTTAAGGCTTAAAATCAGGGCTCAAAATTATGTGCTATTTTGACATCTGGTAAAATCCGTAGGGCTTTGAATGGTCTAATTCAAAGCTCCTCTTCCTACTCTGCTTCCTCAGGTGAGGTCTACTAGCCAAACAACCCTCCTAATCAAAGGGACCAGAGTCTTGTTCTTTGTAAAGGGTTTCAATTCCTTGCCAGGAATTATTCACACCAGCTAATCATGAAATTACTTAACTTATTATTAAGGAATTCCAACTATAGAATTATTCAAACAAGCCAATCATATTCTCCTGTGGGAACAAGGGAACACCTGACCCTCTTGACAATTATAAACCTGCCCCCGCCCCCAAACCCTACTTGTCTACTCTGTTTCTGAGTACAGCCCCTGTGTGACTCTGCATCATGTACAGTGTGTTCCTCCTCTGGGCTGTGGGTATAGCTGACTAACAAACTGCCATTGATTTTATCTGTCCAGTGTCAGGTGTTGAATGTTCAGCCATTATCATAACCTTAGGGCAGGAATCCATGGCTCACCGATGGGGTGAATAGGAAGCAGGTAGAGCAGTGATGTAGGACACGTGTGTAGAAGCTTTAAAAGCCAGCAAGTGTTTTTTCTCCCCTTTTTTCATATAACATCACAATGTCCCAGAGGGAGGCCGCACCTTCCACCTGGGCCTGATTGAGGAGCTGGAGCCAACCCTGATGGACAGTTACAAAGTGAGACACTAACCTTCCTTGGTATAAACTCTGAGATCCTTGAGCTGTTTGTTACCTCAGAATCATTTAGAATGACTCAGTAACTTAGCCTAAGTAAGTAGGAACAGATTTGTATTGGGGAACAGCAAGCGATGGCAAATAGGGATTTTATAGGTGCTAGGATATTAGAGAGGAAAAGAAGGGAATTATTTTGCTTCTGTACCTAACACAGCTGTTCTATATTAATTATTTATTTCATTTTAATCTTTATTACAACCCTATAGGGCCAATAATTATGTCTCATCTTAAATGAGGTTAAGAAACTTGCTTAGCATCAACCATAGGGTAAGATTTCTCAGCCTCAGCACTATTGACATTCTGAGCTGGATAGTTCTTTGTCGCAAGGGGCTGAGGTAGAACATGCTCTCCTGTGCATTGTAGGTTGTCCTCTTCCCAGAAGCACCTCTCCATTCATGATAATCACAAATGCCTCTGGACATTGTCAAATGTTTCCTGGGGACCAAACTGACCCTGATGAGAACCTCTGCAGTAGAGCCATACACCTGAATTCAAGAACAAGAATGCCTGGCTCAAATGTTTATGGCCTTTCTCTCAGGCCCCACAAACAGGCACAGAGGGTATGTAAAGAGGGAAGACTTGGCCCTTCGCAAACTAGCCTAGGACCTACCTGGCTGGTTCAGTAGGTCAGGAAAGGAAACAGATTCTGACTTTTCTCAGCAGCTTAACCAGAACAGTCATCTGGCACTAAGCAGCACAGGCCACAGCGTGCAAAAGCTCCATATCCTATTACAAAAGAGGGCAGCCACTCATCCCCACAGAGGATGTTCCTAATAAATTACAGGTCTGAGTGAGAGTGTGATGGGCCTGAAGAAGGGTCATGATGAGTCTCTCTTTGCTGCTAGTTGGGAAAATAAAACCATGGTTAACCACATGGACCATAAGGGGAATAAATCAAGGAAACTTAAATATGTACTAGGAGGCGTTTCTGAGGCCAGGAAATGCAGCACAAGCTGGCTCTCCTGCCAACCTGTTAAAAGGCCCATGCTTGACTCACGGTGAACCGTGTCCTGTGGCTGGCAGCCAGGAGAATTCTGAGGTGGTGGGTGTGAGAGGAACACATGTGCATTGGGCAGACTCCTGCCTCCTCATTAAGGCAGAGGAATACCATTTCAGCAAGCTGGGGCTTGGAGAGCCAGGCTGAGACTCCTAACAATTCAGTCCCTGCAAACCGGAATGGTCATATCTTCCCCGGACTTTGAGGAGAAGCCATAGGAAGCCACCAGCTTGGAATCTGAGGATGATGTCCTGTTCTGTTCAGAAAAGAATTTCCTTTTCTACGGCTAGCTAATTGGTGCTGATGTATCTCCTGTACCATGAACATGGCTTCTTCAGCTTTTGCTGAAACTCTGCTCCCTTGGAGCAAATGCTTATAGAAAGGGAAACTCCATAGTCCAGGAAGTCTGAGAGGAAAGATGCCACCATGTCCTCTATTGGACCTCTGCTTTTCTATCACTCCAAATGTCCCCAGTCCCATTCTACCTCCTGCTTCAGCTAATAAACAAATGTCCTCAAGGACACATCACAGGCACACAGACAATAGGGGCCACCAGCACAGCGCAATCACTTGTACTTGAATCTTCTTTAGGTTCAGTTACACTTACCCTGGATGACCACGGATAAAGAAAATGGATTGGAACTGCCTTTCTCCAATTTTTAGACTCCTTCCCTCAAGTTCCTGAATTGAATGATTTTTCATTTAAGATTCCAACTATTACTCATTACACTGTAATTCACTTAGTTGAAAAGTTGGTGAGGGGAAGATTGCATAGACTGACTTGCTTAGTTATTTAATTTGAGGAATAATTCAAATTCATTATGGTGTATAGATGTTGGGGAACAGGGAATCTTAAAAAATTAAGTCTAATGTATGGGGGTGGACAAAGGTAGGTTTACAGTTATGAGTATGTGAAACAAGAGTTTGTTCTTATATTATTTATTAATTATTACATTACTTTTTATGCAAACAAGTATAAACTTACTTTTGCCCACCCTTGTATAACCATGCATTATGATTTCACTTTTCCAAAAGAAAACAGCTGATGTTCTCCTGGGTAAAGGCCCACGGATAAGCAGAGCCACGATAGGGTGGCATATATAACGTTCCCACTGCAGCACAAGAGCTGACAGCAAAATTCTTAGGTTGCTCAGCGATGTGTTTTCGATAGTTTGCATTTTGGTTAACTGTTATTGCTTAGATGTGTGCATATAAATGAACAGAATTTCAGCTGTCTCAAATTCTCTGCTTTGAGGATGTGTTTAATCCTCTTTAAGGATAAGTAATTTTTATTATTTTAGTCAGTCTTCATCATGTAATAGCTTCCATTCATGTGTGCAGCATTTGCTATGGGTGAGCAGTGCGGGCTCCAGGCTGTTCTTGGGTGGAAGGGGTTTCCAAAAAGGTTCTTATTGCTTGAGCAGCCTCCTCCCTAGAATGAAAGAAAAGAAACATTTTCAGGCCTCGGAAATTTATTTTTGTTTAGTGCAATTGCACCAAACATATGGGTCTTTAAAGGATGCCTGAGGATCTAATGTGCTTATCTGAGTGTTGAATATGTATGTGGTACACTTCTATGAGCCCTAGATTTTAGAGGGTTCATAGAGTTTCTTTTTCTAATAGTTGAAAAATTACTTGAGGGCTTCCTTTACTTTTTTGTTTGTTTGCTTGCTTTTGTTTGGTTTGTTTTTTTGTTCTTAGTTTTAGAGTGACTTCTTCCCCTCTCACTGAATGCAAGTCATCTCTTTGAATTTCCCGCCACAATGGTTTCAGTAAAACAAATTAAAAGCAGAAAGAGGCTTGGGTTTATTTTCTTGAATTGGATTCAGTGAGGTTAAATGTCAGCACCTAAATTTATTGATCAATTTCATCATATTTCTCATGTCTACATGGCAAAAGTCACTCAATAAAGGCAAACCAGTCCATTGTTTCTTTGTGGGGTCAGGTATTTGTTTATGTTGTAGCAATCTTAAAGACAATCTCAAATCAATCTTATGGGAATCAATTATTAAGATGACTTCCAAAAAAGTTTTACATGTATTTATTTTTAATACATCTTAATTTATTTTACTAGAACAGTGTTTGGCGTGAAATAGTTTCTCAATAAATATTTGTTGAATAAGTGAGACACAGTTGGTAAAATGGTGAAACTTTCCCAGCCACGAGAACAAAATGCAATTTTCTGAAACACTGTTGGATAATCTTGCAAGTACAGAAATTTATGGGTTTGAGGAAGGATAAAAAATTCAGAGGCCTAACTTCTAATAACAAACTACTTTCTTCTTTTGGCTTTCATCATCCTAATTTTAATTTGATCATCTTAATCATCTCAGGAAGTCATCTTAGGATCAAAGACAGGTGGAAATTCTTTGTATATTAGTCGTTATGTTTTCATTTAAATTAAGTGAAATTCCATCACTATTCTTTCATTTGACTATGTTCACTTTTCTTACTTATGTTAGTATATGGAAAAAAAGAAACTCTGTAATTGCTTCCAGAAGTATGCTGTGACCACATTTTCCTTACCCTCTTTTCCCTTTAAGATTGTTAAGTTATTCAATGGTAGATTTTCATACAAGCAATTTAAGGAATCAAATACTAATGAAATTGGTATAGGATTTAGTGTATAAATGTTGTAGGTTTAGGGATTTGCTGATTGTCAAAATGCCTTAACAAATAAAAACTCCCCACCAAAACTTTTCAAGGATTAGATTTTCAACTACCTGGAAATGTTACAAAATACCACCAAGCTGAGCATTTGTTCTAGTGAATAAGAACAGACTAAATTACAAAGTGATTTTTTTTCCTTTCTAACTCTAAATTCGGTCAACCACAATAGCTTTATGGCATAATAAACCCTTGAATGATTTTTTGAGCCTGTATTAATTACAATGATGATTTTCCTAACAAATATAAATTGTCTTCACAATACAAATATTACTGTGCATGTTTTTCAGAAGCAGGACTTGGAACAAAAGTTCATAACATCATGCTGTGTATTGAGCACTTAGTATGAGTTAACTACAGGATAAATGTACCTTCAGGAACCCATTAGATAGGGTCTTTTTGCTTTAAGAGTTAGAAAGTACTTTTTAATTTTAGTTATTTATTGAGCACTATGGTGAAGGAATGCAGGGGACTCTCTTCTGGAAGGTGATGCTGAACTAGCTCTCTTGAAGGATGAAAATACATGAGCCAGGTCAGGAAGGAAGGTGGTGCTGCGGTGAAAAGGTCCAAACCAACAAGAGCACCAGAAGTGAACCGGTCTGGTCAGAGCTGAGTACACAATGTGTGGAGCACAGTACACAGTGAGAATGTGGGACCCCTAGTTCAAAAAACAAAGAGTACTTTTTTAAATGACAGTCTCTGTCTTGCAGGTACACAGATTCAATCAACAAATATTTATCAAGCATCTACTTTGTGTCATTGACTCTTCTATGCAATGTGGATGTAGCAGAGAATATGAGAGCAAAGTCCCTATTGTCATGAAACAGATTGCATAGAGTCTTGTAGGTCTTCATAGGGACTTTTACTATTTATAGATGGAAAACCATTGGAGGGTTCAAGAGAGGAATAATTTGACTTTATTTACATTTCAAAAGAATACACTACTATGTGGAAAATAAATATATAGAGAGGAAGGTACAAAAAGGGAGACAGGTGAGGAGGCCATAGCACTAATCCAGCCAGAGATAATGGTGGATTAGACTAGAAGGTTAGCAATAGACATGGGCATTGAGTTGAATTCTGGATAAACCGAATTTTGAAGGTACAGCCATCTAATTGGCTTTGCTGATAAATTGGACATGTGGTATGAAAGAATAAAAAGAACCAAAGATGACCCAAAGGATATGGGCCCAAGGAAAAGGAAAAACAGAGATGCCATTTGCCAAGGCACCGAGCATTCAGTGGAAAACAAAAATAAGCACACACTCTGTCCGTGCATTAGATTTAGGGCTAGTCTGAAATCTGCCGTTAAACACGGAATTGCACAAGTAAATGTAAAATTTCCACCCTGAAAACTGATACGAATGAAAGGCACATAATACAAATGGGGCTTTGACCTGGATCCGGAGATTAAGAGAGGCTTTCCTGAAGAAGTGAAGGTTGAGATGAGATGGTAAGAACAACAACTTAAACGTATCATGTTCTGAATGAAAACATGTTTGTGTGATAACCACCAACTAATTAAAGCCAGTGTCCAGGATGTGGTGGGAATTCAGGAATTTAGGATAATAGGAGTTTCAAGCAAAGAAAATGGAAACAAATGGGAAATGGAATGGTATACAAGAAGAACTCATAGTACAGGAAATATGAGAAAGAGGGGACTTTAGAATGAAATTTCAGATTTTTCCTTCACTTCCAGTACACTGGAGAGAAATGTTTATCTTTAATATAGTGCAGCAAAAAAAGCTAACTAGACCGCCGTCCACCACCCACTGAATGCTGAGTGTTTGTGTGAGTGAAATTATAATATCACTGTCTTACATTTACATGCCATTTTATTGGCAGATTGTCTTAAATTTTCTTCCCTGTCATCTTTTATTACAAAAGATAACATTTATATTCTATTTGACATCCTACAAATGTGAGACAACTCTTCACAAGAATTTGTTTTTGTTTTTTTTTTTTAAATGCCAGAGTCAGCTTGTTTAGGGATTATTATTTTATTGCAACCATATTTTGCTGTCATTTAATATCTTGGCAAAACTGAATTCTGACAAAAAAAATGGGAAAGGAGGAGACTTGAAAAGGAATACCTTTTCTATCTACTAATGTAAGTATCTAGGCATGAGGAGAGTAAAAGGTCTTGAAGAACTCCAGGATGTGTCAGAAATTCTGTCCGCCACTTGGTCCTTTTGGGGTTACAGTTAACACACAAAGAGAGAGAGAAGGAGAAACAGTATTGGATGGTGTGAAAGCATTTCTGTTATTCTCATGATTTCTTGACCACTGCCCACAAGCACTGATTCCTGATAACACTAGTGTGTAAGGAAGGCATGCAGTCACTGATTGGCACCAGGGAGTTTGAACATCAAGACCCTATTGATTTCCTGAAGCCAGAGCTTCTCCTTGTAAGCACTGGATTGAGTGTTAGCTGAAGCAGAAAGGGGAATCCATGATGACATTGGGGCCTTCTGTCAGTCTTGGGCCTTTTTGCTCACACGTCTATTCCTGGCCCATCATCTACTCTACTCTGTAACGCTGGGAGACGGACCTCCATGGGGACAGGAGTCTCAGACTCCCCTGGCCTGGCCCTTTGTATGGTGCAACCATCCCACCAGTGTTCCTGCCAGCCTCCTTCCTCCCACCCTGGAATTAAATTTGAATGACAAGAAATACTAAAATGTATAAAGCAATATCAATAGTGCAAGCTTTCGGCCTTTTCAATTGTTCTGCACTTTTTCTGTTTTACTTTGTTGGTACAGAAAATTGTGAAATTAGTTATAGGCCATCTATTGGCCTTAACATAAGGGCACCAAGGACTAAACATGCTGAAGGTGTACAGAGCTGAGTACCAGGGAAAGCCTGGAGTAAGCTGATCTTGAAAGGGTCTTGAAAAGAATACCCCAAGGATTAATTTAGCTCAAGTTGAGATTTAATTTGAAGTTTTTCTTCTCTTATTTGACTTTAAAAATATGCAAAGAAAAACAATATTACTGTAATGACCACTTGTTGTTCCATCATTCCTGAGTTTGTTATTTTCACAGCACAAACCAATAATATCTAAACAAAGTTTAAAGTTCCTTCGTATATCACCATGAATCCTGAAATCAAAGTTCTGATACAACTACAAAATGCCTTAGCTTAAGTGTTTTGAGCCAGTAGAGATTTTTGTTCTTGTTATTTTTAAGACACAACTGAAGAGAATTTAGAAGACCAATTTATTGCCTTCAATAATAATTGGAGCACTTTTTCAGCCTTATGTAGTTCATTGCTAAAGACTATTACACACACGGGAAGCTCTTTTATTCAGCTTTTTCCATCATTTATGTACTTGCTCCATTGTTAATGCTGGTGAAGTCCTATTCTTAAAGCCTTATGTATACTAAATACTCTCAAAATTGCAGATAGATGGCTTCAGAGCAGAAAAGAGTGTAGTCGATGGGATCTTGCTTATACAACAGACAGAAGACATTCAGAAGGGCACACTTCAGGAAACTGCTTCCAGAAGTGAGGTGGTGCTTTCTCCCAAAGAGTTAGATATTTGAGAGAGATTTGAGTTCAGTCAGATACTGCAACTTCAGTTCTTCACTATTCTAAAGGCATTTGGGATATTTTTGTCAAATTCTCTCTGGTGAGGGACTCATGTACTCATAACCAGGTTATTAGTGATTACAACAAGCTTGGATGAAACCAGGGATCTAGGAGCTAATACCAGCAGGAAGAGATCCTGTGTGGGCTTGCTCCACAGAGGAAAGCCTTGTAACTCCAGTAATAAAGTATAAGCTGATATTGGCAAAGTGGAAAACCCTCTGAAAGGCTCCTTTAATCAGTCAAGTGGTTTGTGTCTATAAATAGAAATGCCATCTTATGTAGCAAGCATGAGGAAGGTCATCCAAGTTCAAAAGAGGAAAGATTCTAAAAATTAGTTTCTGAATGCCTGTGCTTTTATGGCATGACTTCCCTTAATTATTCCTCATGGTGAACACCAAAAAGAATATCTGAATTTACTTACCAGGAGAGTCAAGGTGTATCTTAGATCACAGTATTTACACTGATATATGGATTAGAAAGTTGAGCCTGTACCTTTATTCTACCCTTGAGCACAAACCATGTAGGAAAATCATATGACATCGAGAGGCTGATAGAATATCAGAACCTAATATGTCATTACTGAAAGGTATCTAAGATATTACTCAACTCACCTCCACCTTGAAAAGGAACAAATGAATATTCCCTTGACCACCTCCAATAGGTGATGGACTTTCTGTCACCTGCGTAGTACTTTTCTTATGTATCACTCACATAGCACATCTAACAACCTGCTGGGTGTTCTTTATCTGCATTTCTCATTTCCCCAGCTACAAAATAAATTCTTCCAGGGCCAGAACTGTATCTTACCCAACTCCAACCAATGTTGTATTTTTAATACGTTCAGTTCTCATTTCACAGCTTATATATGTTACCCTAGTTACATATTTGAATTTAATTTCTGCTCAGGTAAAAAGCCAGCTCACTGAGTGGTTGTGGTGATTAAATAGGATCATGTAAAAGGAAAAACACTTTACAAAATGATATACAGATGATAGTTGTTAATATTACTGAGGCTTGATGAATAGTTCACTAATGGAAGGGCTGGAAGGAGAGAATCTCAAAGGAGGCACTTGTGACACAGGGAGCAAAGCTTTGTGCTAAGACTGGCAACGTGACATGGTGTGTCTGCACTAAGTGCCACCCCCCTGCCCTTTGATTTGACCACTATTTCAACTCTAAACGGTGATGAAGCTTTTTGTTGGCAGCAAAACCTACTCCTGCTGCTACAGCTGGAATGGAAAGAAGTCAGTTTCCATTGTGTTCATTACTGGCATGAAAGAGCTCACTCTGTGATTCCTTCTTAATCTTTTGCCAAAATGACGCCAGAATTCAGGGTGAGCAACCAAATCATTAAAGGCATTTCATAATTTCCAGAGACTCTTTTGGCATGGTTGATTCTCTGCTGCTGGATTTATTCTGTTTCTATTGGTTAATCTATTTTACCAGTTACATTTATTCTGTTTCTACTGGCCAAAATAACTGAGAATATCCCCATTTGTCCTGTTTTTCTATGAAGTCTTCATGGGCTGGTCTTGCCTCCCCACACAGCTTCTCAGAGACTGAATGGAAGGCCAGGTCACTTCTACTTTTTGAATATATGGTGACATAATACAATATTAATATGTAATAATAAAAAGTAAAGAAATGCAAAACAGGATTATAAAAATTTTGTAATATATTTTATTTAATTTTTTTAAAATTATGTTTATTGATTTTAGAAAGAGAGCAAGGAAGAGAGAGAAAGAGAAATATTGATGTAAGAGAGACATTAATTGGTTGCCTCCCACACACACCCCAACTGGGGATCAAACCCACAACCTAGGTATGTGCCTTGACTGGTAATCAAACCCCCAGCCTTTTGGTGCACAGGACAACGCTCCAACCAACTGAGTCACACCAGCCAGAGCTGTAGTGTATTTTTAAAATTTATATTTAATAAATTAATCTTTTTGCTGGAATATATTATGATACATAATTATTTATTAGATAATTACATGATTTATTTTTTAACCCTTGCCAGTAATTTATATAGGAAAGTTTATGTTACATTAGCTAGCACTGATATGGGAGATCAAGTTGGCTGGGAGTTTATCTACTTTCTTAAAAGGACTGTCAGATTGCAGATTGGTGCAGCTATTGTGGAAAACAGCATGGAGGTTCCTCAAGAAATTACAAATAAAATTACCTTATGACCTAGTAAATCCACTTCTGGGTATACATCTAAAAAACCCAAAACACTAATTCAAAAGAATATATGAATTCCTATGTTTACTGCAGCATTATTTACAATAGCCAAGATATGGAAGCCCAAGTGCCCATCAGTAGGTGATGAGTAAATTAAAAAAGTAGTGATACATTTATAAAGTGGGGTATTACTTGGCCATAAAAATAAATGAATTCTTACCATTTGAGACAACATGGATGGACCTAGAGGGAATTATGCCAAATGAAATAAGTCAGACAGAGAAAGATAAATACCATATAATTCCATTTATATGTGGAATCTAATGAACAAAATAAATGAACAAACAAAATAAAAACACACTCATAGATGCAGAGATCAAACTAATGATTGTCAGGGGGAGGAAGATTGGGGGGCTGGGTGAAAAAGGAAAGGGATTAAGATGTACAAATTAATAATCACAAAATAGTACAATAACAGGAATATAAAGCACAGCACAGGCAATATAGTCAATAATATTATAATAACTATGTGTGCTGCCAGGTGAGTATTTGAAATATCAGAGGGACAACTTCGTTAAGTATATTATTGTCTAACCATTATTCTGTACACCTAAAACTAAAGCAAAATGATATCGAATGTGAACTGTAATTAAAAATAAAAATAAATAAAGGATACAAGAAAGGGACATCTTCATTCTGCCTTTAAATGTTGACTTCAATATTTAGTTATCTTGAAATGCTCAAGGAATTCAGCCTAAGGGAAAAACCTAGAGTCCCTGAGGATGGCAGAGAGGAAAGACAAAAGGACACTTGTCCTTCCTGATGTGATTGAACTGCTGAAATATCAACTCCACCAGATACTTTCTGTAGCTATTCACCCCCATTCCAATCTTTCTGTGCTCTTCTCTTCATAGTTTGTGGACAAGATCTCTCATCATTTCCCATACTCCCTGGCCAGCTGGTTTCTGGTAGTTTCTGTCAATGGCAGGGCACTCACACAAGACTGGATGGAAGGAAGGAAGAAGACATAAGTCATTCTTTCTGTTTCTGGCTCTAGCATTAAGAGCAGTGGGAGACTGCAGGCAACTGTTGTCTCCTATACCAGCAACAGCAGGCATCTGCAGGTGGCTGGGGGCTGCGGCAGCATCCTGGCTTCTGGCTTAGATTAGCAGCAGAGGCGCTCCAGCAGCCTTATCTGGGAGAACACTCAGGAGGTCACGCCTTTGCTTCTCTAGCTCTTCCAATACCTTGGTGACCAGTTCCTTGTATTAAAGTCACTCCTTTGAAAAATCTACAGGAATTTAATTTTCCCAACTGGCCGCTGACCGATATACCATATAGAGATCTTCTTTCCCTTCAGACTTCTTTTTATAAGAAATAGTGAACTGTCCTTACTGCTAGAGCTACTTAACTGAAGCTAAATGCATCTTAAGTGATGTTCCATTTGGGACACACAGTGGTGAGAGGAAGGGAAATTACTGAGCCACCAGTCTATGCCAAGCTTTGCGGAAATTATCTGATATATATAATTATATGATTTTAATGGGATTATTTTATTTTATTTGCCACATGTATTTTTCTGTTATTTTATAATCTCCTTGAGGAGCTAGACTCTGTATTTGTCCACATTTGTCATTCACCATTTCTGGAATACTGTCTTGTCCAGAACAGGTTCATTATATGTTTGAATATTCTGAAACCAACCCAAAGGCATGATGCACACTTTTGGTTCTCATCTGTTCTGAATGACTTGATGTTTCTTTCCACATTTTTCACGTTCTCCAGTAGTCAAAGCAAATTACCAGCTACAGCCCTACCTAAGGCCATGCAAAATGAATGTCTGTGAGGTCTTTTATCTATAGTTTATTTTGACATGAGCAATATCTATTTTTTAGGCAAAAACTGAAACTCTACTTTTCAAATTCTGAATTGCTGAACCAAGCTTAACACAACCAGCTTTCGCTTTAATGGGTCCTCATTAAGCGCTCTGTGCACTTTCCAAGTGTTCCAAATGAATGAAGTAAAGCCGACTAGCGTATTGGCCAGTTTCCCTTTGGACAGTTTCTCTTTCCCCACCCTCCCCACACTTGCCAAATCCCACCAGGCAGCCTGCTGTGGCAGAAACCTGGTTACCAGGGAGGTGTGGGTGATGGGGTTTAAATAGTTATAAGTCAGCAGAGAGAAATGCGAATGCTTCAGAGAATCAACCATCTGGGCTTGGAATGAGAATGCAGAGAAGATTCAGAAGGGAAATCAAGGAAGGAGAGGAGAAAGGCACTCCAGGACTCTGGGGAGGAGGGCACGGGCTCAGGGAAAAGGAATTCTAATGTGATTCTGCTCCTCTCCCGCTCCCAGAGGAAGGGAAGGCAGGCGCTGCAGAGCACAAAGGCTGGGGGTGGGGCGAGAGCTGGCAGAGCCAGCCTTTGGGCTAAGCTGCTTAAGGAGGATGTTAGGGAGAATTGGATGCTGGGAGGCAGCCTGTGCTGAGATGCTTGAGTTCCAAATTGGCTTCCTTAGCTACCTGAGAACTGGAGAAATTCAAATAAAAGTCTAAACGCAAGGTTTATGCTTTTTTATTTAATTGACATGAATGTTGTTATAGAATATGTGGGAAAGACAGAAAATTAGGGGAAAAAAACAGCGGTTGCAAAACCTAATCCAGTGCCATCCCACCTCCCAAACATGACCCCTGCCAACGTTAAGGTGCATGTCCTTCCATTGCTTTTCTCTGCCAGGGTTTGCATTACGCAGTGATGATGGTGCTAACTGTACAACTTTGCAAGTCTGTTGTTTTCACATAATGGTATTTTGTGATGTTTTCCCTATTTTTAATACTGTGATTTGTGTTATGACTACGTATAATATTACATCAAATATGTGCAATTCTTAACAAATCCACTTACCTATGGTTATATATTTATGCCATTTTCAGGGTTTTGCTATTATAAATAATATTACCATGAACATTTAAATGTAAAGTTTATTTGGTGTTTCAGATTATATCCTTAGGATCGAGTAATGCAATGAGATTGATAGAGTGAATAGAAAAATATATTTTTAAGTCTATTGACACATTAAATGAATATTTAATAGTGAAACACTACTACCTGCCTTCATAAATGAAATACTTCCTTCCTTCATTATTTCAAAAATAGATCACTCCTGTTCCCCCTGCTTCTTCCCAGCCTGGTGTAGAATATCATAAAAGTTCAAGGTATCTTGCCTCCCAGAAAGGTAAAATAGGTATATAGATAGTAGTTTATATCACTTTAGTATGCATCTAAGACTGCTTTTGTAGTAAGCCCATAGGTTATCATTCCATGGATAACAGAGAAGCAGAATTAACAAATGCTATGAACTGAATGTCCATATGAAGAACATTCCTACCCCAATTCATATGTTAAAAACTCAAACTCCCAATGTGATGGTATCTGTAGGTGGTAGGTTAATAGTTTCAGATGAGGTTATGAGGATGAGATTAGTGACTTCAGAGGAAGAGAAGGAGACCAGAGCCCTTGCTCTTTCCAAGTGAGGACACGGCAAGAAGGGGGCCAGCCATCTGCAAACCAGGAACAAAACTCCAAGTCTGTTGACATCTCAACCTTCCACTCCCAGCCTCTGAAACTACGATAAATAAATGTTTGTTGTTTAAACCAACCAGTCTATGGTATTTGCTATAGTGATTGGAACTAAGACAACAGATCATATTGATCCCCTTATAACCTCCAAACTTTTTTTAATTCCCCAAAGATTTTATTTGCCTTCAATTATAACACTACTTCCATAAGTCAAATCACAATTGGGAATATTTTCAAAAAAAAATACAGACTTCTTGTTCCTTTGGTTAACTGTCAATTACTTTACATCACTTCTCAGTGGCAAGTAGTTAAAGCATATACTTCAAAGTCAATAGCATGTAATGATTTTGCTTATATATTATGAAAGAGTGATTAAACATAGAGACATTCTCTTTTCTTTCTTCTGTTTCTATATTTTCTCATTCTCCGGGTCTTGCTACTGTTGAGAGTGTTACAGAGCTTGGGACTTTTCATAGAAGTCAGGCTTAGTCACTCATTTAACGGAGAGATTGTGGCCTGGCTAAAGGAAGGAACTTAATCAATTTAAGATTAGAAATAAAACATCCACCTCTAATTCCATTGCCCACTCCTCCATTTACCACTTGCTTCACGGCTTGTCTATCAAGAAACGTATTACTTACACTAACTGTTACTTGCTCCTCACTCCATTCTCCTGACTATTGAGTGCTTATGAAAAAGAAAATCATAATATATTTGTAATGAGGAAGTCACTAATTCCCCCCACAAAGAAGCTACCTTAAATGACTTAAGTTCCCTACAAAGCTAGACCTGAAATAAAAACTTCTAATTTGTTACCATTGATAGGACATATAGATAGAAGATGATAGCTTAAGTTAATCATTCTTAAGGTGAATGTAGCTCTAAATTGTTGAATTGAAGTCTTACTGAAACCAGCATTAGACAGATATAAGAAAACAAAATGTGTGCCCTGGCTGCTTGTAGCTCAATGGATTGATTGAGTGCTGGCCTGTGGACCAAAGGTTCACATGTTCAACTCACAGTAAGGGCACGTGCCTGGGTTGGACGCCAGGTCCCAGTGAGGGGCACGTGAGCAGCAACCACACAATGATGTTTCTCTCCCTCTCTCCCTCCCTTTCCCTCTCTCAAAAATAAATAAATAAAATCTTTTTTAAAAATTAAAAAAAAAATCACTTTAGAAAAGCAAGTGTTTTAATCAATAACCACACTAATGATGAGATATTGTCAACCACCAGAAAGTTGTACAATAAGTTAATTCTTTCTTTAATAATAAAACAATTTTAATTATCCCATTACATTTCTATGAAAAAATTCATGTGAGGAGGAGAATATTCTTGTGAAATCTGTTATTAATCCAGTTTTAACAAGAAGTGCAAAATGGAAGGTAATCAGCCTTTGTACATAGCATTATGATGACAGTAATCGAAACCATGCAATCACACAGATATTTTGCTCTCTATAACTAGCTCTGAATGATCAGTGATTTTCAATGAAAAAAAAGAAAAGAAAAGAAAAGTGTCTATTTCAAACTGCAACACTAGGAAAGTGTGGTGATGTTTGCATTTAACCCAGATACATTCTCTTTTGGTGTCATTTATATGGAATAAGATTTCAGTGGAAGGGGGAGAACAGGACCCTTTTTAATATTTCAAATTTGTTGAGCATTTAGTTTAGAATTGCAAAGATGCATATTATTTTCATGGTTTTGCCAAATTACATGGTTTTTGCCTTAAGAATAAGATAGCCCTCAAACACTAACTTGGCTTTTTCATATTCCTCAATATAGCTGTAAATATGTTAATTGGCAGACGTGGGTTGAAAAGAGCAAAGATTTTTTGTCCCCTTCAGTATAGAGAGGTATAGGTTGGCCTCATTTCACTACTTCAGGAGAACAATGCGCTGATGATATTTAAATTAATTTATAACACAATTTACATAAGCCTACCTCCCTTATCAGGCCATCACCTAAGAGACAGGTGGGTGGACATTAGAAGTCAGGGAGGAGAGATATTTGTCATGGATGAAGGTAAGAGTGGTTTTATGGAGAAAATTTGATACCATTCACCAAATCCTCCAAGTCATAAAAACTAGAATTGTCATACAGATCCAAGACCTTGCTAAGTGTTTTATTTTTAATGCTTTTTTATTGTATTTTCCCATTACAATTAGTCCCCATACAGTGCCCTCTCCCATGCAACTGCCACACTGTTGTTCACATCCACAATCTTTTTCTTTTTACTCAATGACTCCACCCCCTAACCTGCCCCTCCTTAGCTGTCCTGCTCTCCAACTATAAGTCTGCCTCTATTTTGCTTGTTAGTTCAGTTTGTTTGTTAGATTCCACGTATGAGTGAAATCATGAGATACTTCTTTCTCTGACTAGCTAATTTTACTTAGCATGTTCTCCAGGTCCATCCATACTGTGGCAAAGGGTAAAACTTTCTTCTTTTTTTACAGCCAAGTAGTATTCCATTGTGTGAATGTCCCATAGTTGTTTTATCCACTCATCTAATGATGGACATTGGGACTGCTTCTGTATCTTGGCAATTGTAAATAATGCCACAATGAATATAGGGGTGCTTATGTTCTTTGGAATTAGTGTTTTGGGTTCCTTCAGATATATTCCCTGAAGTGAGATCACTGGGTCAAAAGGCAGATCCTTTTTTTTTTTTTTTTTTGAGGTATCTCCATATTGCTTTCCACAGTGGCTGCTGCACCTATCTGCATTCCCAAAAGGGTTCCCCTTTCTCCACATCCTTGCCAGCACTTGCTGCCTGTTGATTTATTGATGATAGCTATTCTGACAGGAGTGAGATAATATCTCATTGTGGTTTCAATTTGCATTTCTCTGATGATTAGTGACATTGAGAATGATTTCATATGTCTATTGTCCATCTATATGTCCTCTTTGGAGAAGTATGTATGCAGGTCCTTTGTCTATTTTTTAACTGAGGGTTTTTTTGGGGGGTTGGTGTTGAGTTGTATAAGTTCTGTATAAATTTTGGATATGAACCCCTTATCAGATATGTTCTTTCTTTATGTGGGTTGTCTTTAATTTTGTTGATGATTTCCTTTGCTGTGCAAAAATTGTTAGTTGATGTACTCCCATTTTTAATTTTTTTTATTTGTTTCCCTTGCCTGGGGAGATATATGTGATAAAATACTGCTATGAGCTATGTCTGAGATTTTACTGCCTATGTTTTCTTTTACAGTGTTTATGGTTTGGGGGTCTAATATTTAGGTCTTTAATCTGTTTTTTAATTTATTCTTTTAAAAAAAATTTTTAGTATATTTTATTGTTTATGCTATTACAGTTGTTCCATTTCTCCCCCATCATTCCCCTCCAGCCTGTACACCGCCTCCCACTCACATTCTCCCCCTTTAGTTCATGTCCATGTGTCATATTTACAAGTTCTTGGCTTCTACATTTCCCATATTATTCTTGCCCTCCCCCTGTCTATTTTCTACCTACCGTCTACGCTACTTATTCTCTCTACCTTTCCCACCCTCATCCTCCCACTCCCCTGTTGCTAACCCTCCATGTGATCTCCATTTCTGTGGTTCTGTTCTTGTTTTAGTCATTTGCTTAGTTTGCTTTTGTTTTAGGTGTGGTTGTTAATATCTGTGAGTTTGCTATCTTTTTACTGTTCGTATTTTTTATCTTCTTTTTCTTAGGTAAGTCCCTTTAACATTCATATAATAAGGGCTTGGTGATGATGAACTCCTTGAACTTGACCTTATCTGAGAAGCACTTTACCTGCCCTTCCATTCTAAATGAAAGCTTTGCTGGATAGAGCAATCTTGGATGTGGGTCCTTGACTTTCGTGACTTGGAATATTTCTTTCCAGCCCCTTCTTACCTGTAAGGTCTCTTTTGAGAAATCAGCTGACAGTCTGATGGGAACTCCCTTGTAGGTGACTGTGCCCTTATCCCTTGCTGCTTCTAGAATCCTCTCCTTCATTTTAATCTTGGCTAATGTAATTATGATGTGCCTTTGTGTGTTCCTCCTTGGGTCCAACTTCTTTGGGACTCTCTGAGCTTCCTGGACTTCCTGGTAGTCTATTTCCTTTGCCAGATTGGGGAAGTTCTCCTTTATTATTTGTTCAAATAAGATTTCCACTTGTTGCTCTTCCTCTTCCCCTTCTGGTACCCCTATAATTCGGATGTTGGGATGTTTAAAGATATCCTGGAGGTTCCTAAGCCTCTCCTCATTTTTTTGAATTCTTGTTTCTTCCTTCTTTTCTGTTTGTTTGTTTCTTTCTTCCTTCTGGTCCACTCCATTGATTTTAGTCCCAGTTTCCTCCCATCGTTATTGGTTCCCTGTGCATTTTCCTTCATTTCACTTATTGTAGCCTTCATTTGTTCATCTAATTTGTGAGTAAAATCAACCAATTCTGTGAGCATCCTGATCACCAGGGCTTTGAACTGAGTATCTGATAGGTTGGCTATCTCTTGGTCGCTTAGATGAATTGGCAATGGGGCTTTGATCTGTTCTCCCATTTGAGCCATTTTTGGGTTTTATTTTGGTCTGATCGCAGCTGTTACATATGAGGGGCAGAGCCTTAGGTGTTCCTCAGGGCGGGGCAGCCCAGTCACTGGGTAGTGACACTGTATGTGGGGGCGGGGTTGGAGAGGGAACAATGGTGTTTGCTCCACTCTCTCTTGGATTCCAGTCCCTTCCACTGCTTCCCCTTCACTTGGGTTATCTGGGCATAAATGTAGGACCAGCCATCTTGCACAGCCTCACTGGGTCTACACCATTGCCACCCCATACCCAGGGTCCGCTAGCTACTGCCTGTGCACCTGGGGTCTGCTAGCTGCCACCTGCATGCCTGTGATCTACCAGCCGCTGCTGCCTGCACTCCCAGGTCCACCAACCTCCATTTTTTCCTGCTGTGACTCCACCCCTCATACTGGTCTGGATGAATGGTTGTTGGACTTCCATACAGTTCAATTTTCTATCAGTTCTGGTTGTTTTCTTGTTTCTAAATCTTTGTTGTCCTTAATTTTGGTTGTGGAGGAGGCACAGTGTGTCCACCTATGCCTCCATCTTGGCTGGAAGTCCTGAATTTATCCTTGTGTGTGATATAAGAAGGTGGTCTAGTTTCATTTTTTTGGCCCGTATCTGTCCAATTTTCCCAACACCATTTATTGGATAAACTATCTTTGGCCCATTGTATGTGCTTGCTTCCTCTGTTGAATATTAATCTACTATAAAGGTTTGGGTCTGTTTCTTGAATCTCTATTCTGTTCCATTGATCTATGTGTCTGTTTTTATGCCAGTGCCATGCTGTTTTGATTACCATGGCCTTATAGTATAGTTTGATATTAGGTAGCATTATTCTTCCAACTTTGTTCTTTCTCAAATTCACAGTTGCTAATCAGGGTCTTTTGTGGTTCCATATAAGTTTTTGAAATATTTGTTTTAGTTCTGTGAAATATGTCATTGGTATATTTATAGGAATCACATTGAATCTACAGATTGAGTATTTTAATTGATGTTTATTCTTCCTGTCCATGAACATGGTATATGCTTCCACTTATTTGTATCTTCTTCAATTTCTTTCTTCGGTGTCTTACAATTATCTGAGTATAGGTCTTTTACATCCTTGGTTAAATTTATTCCTAGGTATTTTATTCTTTCTGAAGTAATTATGAATGGAATTGTTATCTTAATTTCCCTCTCTGATAATTCAATATAGGCATATGAAAATGCAACTGATTTCTGGATATTAATTTGTATCCTGCTCATTTATCAGTACTGGTAGTTTCTTGGTGTGGAATCTTTGGGGTTCTCTATGTACAGCACCACACCATCTGCAAATAAAGACAGCTTTACTTCTTCCTTTCCAATTTAGATGCATTTTATTTTTTCTTCTTGTCTGATTGCTCTGGCTAGGACTTCCAGTACTATGTTGAATATGAAAGGTGAAAGCAGACATCCCTGTCTTTTTCCCAGTCATAAGGAGATCAACTTGTAGTTTTTGCCCATTAGGTACAATGCTGGCAGTGAGTTTGTCATATGTGGCCTTTATTGTGTTTAGGTATGTTCCCTTCTATTCCCACTTTGCTGAAAGTTTTTATCATACATGGCTGCCTGATTTTATCAAAAGCTTTTTTTGCATCTATTGATATGATCATGTGGCTTTTATCCTTCATTTTGTTTATGTGTTGAATCACATTGACTTGTGAAGGTTGTACCAACCTTGTGTTCCTGGAATAAATCCCACTTGATCAAGTGTATGATTATTTGATGCATTCTTATGGTCAGTTTGATAATATTTTTGTTGAGGGTTTGAGCATCTATATTTATCAGGGATATTGGCCTAAATTATCTTTCTTTGTAGTATCTTTATCTGGTTTTAGAATTAGGGTAATGGTGGCCTTGTAAAAGGAGCTTGAGAGCCTTCCCTCCTCTTGCATTTTATGAAACAGTTTGAGAAGAAGGGGTGTTAGTTCTTGGAATGTTTGGTAAAGTTCATCAGTAAAGCCATCTGGTCCAGGGCTTTTGTTTGTTGGGAGTTTTTTGATTACTGCTTCAATTTCACTAGGTGTAATCTGTCTATTCAGATTCTCTGATTCTTCCTCATTTACTTTTGGAAGATTGTATGTTTCTAGGAATTTACCTATTTTATCCAGGTTGTCCAGTTCGTTGGCATATACTTGTTTATAATATTTTTTACAATACTTTGTATTTTTTGGTGTCAGTTGTTAATTTATCCTCTTTTGATTCTGATTCTATTTATTTAGGTCCTTTCTCTTTTTTCTTGATGAGTCTGGTTAAGGGTTTATCAATCTTGTTTACTTTTTCAAAGAGCAAGCTCTTGGACTCATTGATCTTTTGTATCCTTTTGTTAGACTCTATTACACTTATGTCTACCCTGACCTTTGTTATATCCTTCCTTCTACTCACGTTGGTCTTTGTTGTTCTTTTTCAAGTTCCTTTAAGTGTGAAGTTAGATAGTTTATTTGATCTTTTTCTTGTTTTTTTGAGATAGGGTTTCAATGCTATAAATTTCCCTCTTTGGATTGTTTTCCCAGTGTCCCACAGTTTTTGGATTGTAGTGTTCTCATTTTCATTTGTTTCAAGGTATTGTTTTCTTCCTTGATCTTGTTGTTGACCCATTCATTATATAAAAACATGTTATTCTGCTTCCATGTTTTGGTGTGTTTTTCAGTGTTCTTTTTGTGATTGATTTCTAGTTTCATAGCATTGTGGTTAGAGAAAATGTTTGATATGTTTTCAATCTTTTTAAGTTTATTAAGACTTGTTTTGTGTCCTCACATGTGACCTATCCTAGAAAGCATTTCATGTGCCCTTGAAAAGTATGTATATTCTGGTGCTTTGGGGTGAAGTGTCCTCAAGATATCAACTAAATCCATTTGATCTATTGTGTCATTTCAGGTCACTGTCTCCTTGCTGATTTTCTATCTGGAAGATCTAGCCATTGAAGCCTAAGGGGTGTTAAAATCCCTGATTATGACCATTTTTTTCTGTCAATCTCTCCCTTTATGTCCATCAAGATTTGCCTTACATATTTAGGTGCTCCTATGTTGAATGTGTAAATGTTTACTAGGTTTATATCCTCTTTTTGTGTTGTTCTCTTTATCATTATGTAGTGTCCTTCTTTGTCTTTTACTATGTAGCCTTGGTTTTAAAGTCTATTTTATTGGATATAAGTATTTCTACCCTAGAATTTTTTCCTTTCCATTTGCATGAAATAACTTTTACCATCTCTTGCTTTTGTCTGTGTGTATCTTTTGACTGGAGATGGGTCTCTTGGAGGCAGCATATATATGGATCTTATTTTCTTTCTTTCTTTTTTTAAAAAAAGATTTTATTTATTTTTATAGTGAGGGAAAGGGAGGGAAAAATAGAGGGAGGGAAATATTAATGTGTGGTTGCCTGTCACACACCCCCTACTGGGGACCTGGCCTGCAACCTAGGCATGTGCCACAACTGGGAATTGAACAGGCAACCCTTTGGTTCACAGGCTGGCACTCAATCCACTAAGCCACACCAGCCAGGGTGAGTCTTCTTTTCTTATCAATTCAGCTACCCTGTGTCTTTTGGTTAGAACATTTAAGCCATTCACAATAAGGAGGTTATTGATAGATGTATATTTAGTGCCATTTTATTGTTATTATTTCTTTTTCTTTTTCTTCTTCTTCTTCTTCTTCTTCTTCTTCTTCTTCTTCTTCTTCTTCTTCTTCTTCTTCTTCTTGCAAGTTCTTTAATGTTTGTTGCATTACTGTTTGGGTGTTAACAAAGTCCTTTAGCTTTTTTTTTTTTTTTTTTGTCTGGGAGGTCCTTATTTCTCCTTCCATTTGAAATGATAATGTTGCTGGGTAAAGTAGCTTTGGTTGTAGTTCCTAGTTTTTCATCACTTTGAACACTTCACATAAATCTCTTCAGGCCTAAAATGTGTCTGTTGAGAAATCAGATGACAGTTTTATTAGTGCTCTCTTGTATGGAACTACCTGCTTTTCTCTTGTGTCTTTTTCTTTGTGTCTACCTGCTTTTCTCTTGTCTCTCCTTGTGTTTAAGCCTTGCCATTTTAATTATGATGTGTCTTTGGGTCTGACTTGTTTGTGACTCTCTGTGCTTCTGGACTTGTATGTCATTTTTCCTTCACCAGATTAGGGAAGTTTTCCACCATTATTTCTTCAAATAGGTTCTTGGTCCCTTTCTCACTCTCTTCTCCTTCTGGTAGTCCCATGATGCAGATGTTGTTATGCCTTATGTTGTCCCAAAGGTTTAAGCTCTCCTCATTTTTTAAAATTCTTTTTTCTTTTTGTTGCTCTGCTTGGGTGTTTTTTTTTTTTTTGTAACCTGTCTTCCAAATCACTGATTCGATCATCTGCTTCATCTAATCTACTGTTTGTTCCTTCTAGGGTATTATTTATTTCAGATATTGCATTTCTTATTTCTGACTGGCCCTTTTTATGGTTTCTATGTCTTCTTTTATGCCATTGAGTATCCTTATAATCATTATTCTAAACTATCTGAATAATTGCTTGCCTCCATTTTATCTAGTACTTATGGAGAATTCTCTTGTGATGTCATTTGGGGTCTGTTTCTTTGTCTTCCCATCTTGGCTGCCTCTTTGTGTTTGTTTATATGTTAGGTAGATCTTCAAGACTCTGGTGCCTAAGTCAAACCCTGCCTGTAACTGGCCCTGGGCAATCTATTTGGAGCTATCAGTGATTCACAGCTTGTGCTCCCTTTGCTGGGCCTGGGTATATGCAGACCGAACCAGATTGCACACCAAGGTCAGCTTTTACCAGCACTGGGCCCTAGGGGAGCATCACTGTAGTCTCAGAGCTCCCAGAGATCTGCCTCTGTCTGCAGGTTTTCTGTTAGGCTTAAAGAGTAAAAGTCTTCCATTCAGCAGCAGGGCTGAAGTATCCCAGGATGGGGCAGAGTGATTCCTGCATGCAGGGCTATTGCTTCCCCTCAGGCTGATGCCACTTGGAGGGGAGTGCTCTGCCTGAGAAAGATGTCCTCTGCAGTATGGGGAATGACTCAGCACAGAGATCCTGGTGGCTGTTCCATCAGTTCTCTCCCCAGAGCCACCAGCCCCAGATTATCCTCACATGTCTCCAGTCCACTCTGCCCTACCTCTGCCAGAGCCCAGGGAAGTGGCTACAAATGGAATTTTGTGCATTGGCCTTTTAAGAGACTCTCTGCATCTCCAGCCATCTCTCCCTGGTGGACAGAAACCCCGCTGCTTTTCACAGCCATATGTTATTTAGGTTCTTTCCCAGTTCTGGTGCTATAGGCTGGGGAGCACAGCTTGGTGTTTATACCCCACGCTGCTCAGGGGTAACAACCTGGCTGCTGAAATATCTCTCCAGCACTTCAGCTGCTACCTGTGGGAGCCCAGTCAGACTTTTCCTTCACACTCCCTACCAGTGTCATTATGGCAACATGGCTTCTTCTGTCTGTCCATAGTTATAAGGCTTCTCTCTAGTCAGTGTTCAGTTGGTTATTCAGGTTGATTTTTTCTCTAATTTTGTTGTAATTCCAGTTTGGTCCTGGAGGAGGTTAGTGTAGCTTCCACTTACTAGTCTGCCATCTTGGGTCTCCACTGAGGGTTTTTTGCAAGTCAGATTCTTTCTTGTTGTCTTAGTCCTACATCCAAGTTCTTTAAAAGTTATATCTTCCTCCTGGACTATCCCAAAGCCCCTTGATATACCACTATAGGCAAGACTAGTCTTTCTAAAAATATTGACTTTCTAAAGATTAAATAAATCTTTAGTCTTTGTTACTGAAAAATTACTGAATGACTCCAGCTTATATAAAATCTATTCCTAAAATTCCTATTGCCATTATCAAATTTTCAAATCATCCATAACTCATGAAAATAGGGAAAACCATATTTGAATAAAGACTATCTGGACACACTTCAGAGAGTTTCAAATGGAATATGTAGGAGGAAGTGGTAAAAACTTGGAAAGTTTGCATGATCTCAATGGAAAGAATAGCAATGAGAGATGCTCTGGCAATATATAAAGGAAAATAACTGGAAAGATAATCAGGAAAAATTCTTAATGCATTATATATCTGATACACACACATACACACACACACACACACACACACACACACACACACACGAGTGATGCTGGGTAATAAACATAGGGACCTGGAAATTGTGAGCTAGAAGGGTCTCCTGAAGAATTCCCATTCTAAAATAGGAAATGCTCAGATTGAAGGAATCAGCAAAATAAAAAAATAATATAAGAATGCTGAGGTTCGAATCAACAGTAGGGGAATAGAGAGGATTACTACTCTTTATGTGTAAATGTGTAAAAGAAAGCTTAAATCAGAAAAAGGAGAATGAAAACAAGTCCATACAGAAATTTTAAGGATCAAGCAGATCCCAAAGACATCAAGAAGTCCTAAGACTTTAAAAATCTGCTTTATTTTGCTTAACCCAGTGTTTCATAAACCTATTTAAAATAAGATTTGAATTCATTTCTTATGTTAAGTCAGCTAATATTCTAAAAGCTAGTATTTTGTAGAATACACTTTGGGGAATTACATTCTTGACTTATGGACTAGCTGATGCAGTTTAAGGGGTAAGAAGGCTAGATCTGGAATCAGAATGCCTGAATTTGAGCCTGCTCTAAAGCTTAAATCTGTTGTGCTCTTGAAGTTTTAATTTAAGCATTCTGCACCTTAGTCTTCCTATCTATGAAATGAGGCTCATAATTAGCATGTTTCTCAGAGTCTTCTTACAAAATTTAAATGACATAAAATGTATAAAGCTTAACGCAGTGCTGGCACCATGGGAAACTCTTCATAAATATTAGCTATTGCTATCATCATCGTTGCTGTTGGTGAATTGGCCCAGCTTAAAAACAAATTAACTAACTAACAAACAAACAAAAAAACAGCAGAAGAATGGTCTATAAGTCAGGATAGGCCAGAATTTTTTTATGGTGACACCTCCTAACTCCAGTGGTTTACATATACCTCCAGGAGTCATCCATTTACCCTTGTCTCTCAGGGGCACAGGTTGATAGAGGCCCCATTTGGTCAAGCCTTTCCATGATTGTTGACCCAGGAAAGGAGGACATGGAGAATCACACTTGGTAAGTAAAGCTTCTAACCAAAAGTGACATAAGTTCTCCAGTTCACATTCCACTGGACAAAGCAAGTCACATTTTTACACTTAATTTCAACCCTTGCCAGGCAAACTACCCTTTCTTGTCCTTTCAGCACCTACTGACAGCTTAGTATCTCTATTGCCCTCCACTTGGCTGCCCATCATATTGACATCATCTATTACTTTTGTCTAACTTCTCTAAAATGAGGAGTTTTGATGAATAACATCCCTTCTAACTCTAAAATTCTGAGACCATGTGATCTTTAAAAGCCTTTCCAGTCTGAAAACAGTACAATTATAAATCTTGTCATTGCGTCCTTGAGGCCACAATGCACTCCCCTACTTATCTGCAGAGTGGCCAGAGGAGCCAACTCCCATTCTTTAATGATGGTGCTTAGGGAAGAAGGAATGTTGAGAAAACAATGCTGGGATGTAGAGCCAAAAGTTTTAAAAGCAAAAGAATAAAATATTTTCTTATTAGAACAAATAGCTGAGTAAGCATAACATAAAAATGGAAAAAAAAAAAAAACACCTCACAATTTCTTGACCCTATCAGATAGATAAACACACATATTTCAGAGTTGCCCACAGTATAGAGCAGTCTGTCTGGATGAGTGACCCTCTGGGGTGCTTGCTAAAAAATGCAGGTTTCTGTCTCAACATCAGATCTGCTGAATCGATTTCTATGTTACATTAACCAAGTGTCTAGAACTGTTTGGTCCTCAATAAATAGTATACTTTTATTACTAGCAGGTAAAATTATTTAAAATGTTGTACCTTTTAAAAAAGAAAGGAATACAAAGTTAAACCCATGGTAGGACTGTTCCTTGTCTCCGATGCAATATCAAGGCAGCTATTGCAGAAACTTGGGTGTGAAGGCTCTAGCAAGCATAGTGTAAAACAAAAAACAACTTCCAGAGCTGAAAGTCTTTTTAAAAGAAAGGATTTATTGAGTGATATGATAGCCAGAGAAGGACCAGATCCTGGGGCATGAAGCCTAAACTACCATCAACGGGGCTTCGTAGAAAAGACAAACTTGTGTGCTGTCCTGGAGTTCTTGGGTGCTTTTACACCTTATGTTTCAGGGAAGAGAGATGGAAGTTGTTTTGAAGAATTTATGTTGGCTACAGATAAGAGGGGTGGGGAAACATGAAGCAGGGACAGTTCTATGATAGGCGCACAATCTGTAAGGAAGAAATTTTTACTACTTTTGAGTGGTTACAGGCAACAGTTCTGAAAGTTCATGTACATGTGGGATATTGTGGTGTCTAGTGGTTGGCAAATACACTCTTGGAGGTCTGTTCAAAGCCCTACATACATTCACATTCAGGATTGTGAGTTTTGTTAGTTGGCACACAGCTATTAACTAGTTAATTTTCCTGTCTCTTTCTCTCACTCTCTGGCCACTGTAATTTAACTTAGTAAAAAAATCTTAGATTTTTTTTTCTCTTCTCAGTGGTGATGAGGGTAAAGAAGAGAGAGGAAAGGCCTTGGTAATATGAGTGAATAAGAGGAAGAGCAAAGCAATGAGTCAGACATTGCCAAATTCTTAAGCCTGGATGAGTGACAAGCAGAAGATGATTAAATTTTCAAAAAGAATGGTGCAGGCAACAAACGTTACAAAAGGTCAAAAAGCGAGCAGAGCCATGTGGCCAACCCAGAGCATTTGGGCCAGCCTCAGGAAAGGGACATATGGGACCAATGTCTCACAGAAAAAGTTGACAGTAATTGTGACAGACATGATGATTGGGGGGAGATTAAGGGCGAGCTAAAGGTAACCTTGAGATTTCAAGGCAGTGTGACAAGGATGGATGGTGTTTGATCTGCAGGAGAAAAACAGAAGGAGTTAGACAAAGTTTATTTTTCCGGTGGTGGAAATGTTATTTCAAATCCTCTCAAAACTCTGGTGTCTCTTGCTCATTGTGCTATAAAATAGAGTTTACACTGTAGTTTATTATTTAAAGCCAGAGGTTTAACGCAGCACAGAGGTGATTATTTGAAGTCAGGACAGCCCAGCTAGCTCAAGGTGCTTCTACATATTCTGTAACACTTCCCTTTCATCCTCCTCTGTGCCTTTGACTTAACAGCTACTCCCACTCCATGATTCACTTGGGTTTTGCAACAAATCCCTCCTGGCAAGCCCACAAATCCTCCCAGATTTAGTGCAAAGAGCTGAACTAGCCTCCCCAATTCTTGTTTTGACTTTGGGTTGTTCTTTCAGGTGTGCTGGAAGGAGGCGTTCTAGCAACAGGATTAAAAATCATGGAGAAAGATGCCTGGAAGGGTAAGCTGATCCTGCCACAGAACTCAGAGAGCTGTTCACACCCACGCGAATGGCAACGGCAGGTCTCTGAGTTCCTGGAGGGAGGCGCGCAGTAGAAAGCACACAGCTTGATTTGCAGATGCCAATTTGAGCTTGCAACCTGGTATGTGTTTTGATTTGAGGACTCAGCAAATTGGATGAGAAAGTCATACATGGATGATGAATATGGATCACGAAACAGCCTTTTTGTAATAAGCTGTCACCTGTCTTTTGAGAGAGAAGTTTTTTTAGAGGTGAAGTGTGGCTAAAGTTGAAAGTTAGAAATCTGCAAAAGTTTGTGTGCAATGCTGTGAGGATATTACTGTTTGGGGGAAAATAATCCTAAGAATGGAAGGGTTCTATGTCTGTCTCCTTCTGACTTTGATTCTTTTCTTAAGGAAACTGCTACCAAAATGAAAACCTTACCTCTAGACAGGACTGGTGGTCATGCCAAGTGGCCAGGTGTGTCCTCAAGGAAAAAAGGAACAGACAGCTGGAGCATTCTGCTTCAGAAACTCCCAGCCGCGTTAATGAGGAGGTCAGCCTCACATCTCCTGCAAAGAGGCAAGCATCTACCATCAGGTGCATTGTCCATAAGGGCTAGAGAAATGTCTTTTATAAAATCCAAAGAGCCTTGAGAATTATAATAAAAAAGAACACCAGTTCAAAAATTTTCAAGGGTGCAAGACCTGACATGGGAGCCGTTAAAAACACCCTCCCAAGCCTGTAGAATCTGACACTACCAGTGTGGGCTGGTCCTGGGAACCTGCATTTTTAATAAGCACCCAGGTGATTCTGAAAGAACTAGCCCAGGAATTACACTTCGAGAAACACTAAGAAAAGATGTAAAGGAAGGGAGATAATTAACCCACCTAAGCCATTTCCTGGGGCTGATATAACGAATTACCATGAACTGAGTGGCTTAAAACAAGAGAAATTTATTCTCTTACAGTTCAGGAGGTCCGAAGTTCAAAATCAAGGTGTCAGCAGGGTGGGTTCCTTCTTCTTCTTTTTTTTTTTTTTTGGAAAGATTATATTTATTTATTTTTAGAAAAAGGGAGAGAGAAATATTAATGTGTGGTTGCGTCTTGCTCACCCCTTACTGGGGACTTGGCCCACAACCCAGTATGTGCCCTAATTGGGAATTAAACCAGCAACCCTTTGGTTTGCAGGCCAGTGCTAAATCATCTGACTCACACCAGCCAGGGCAGAGTGGGTTCCTTCTGAAGTTTCTGAAGGAAAATCTGCTCCATGCCTCTCTCCCAAGTGCTGGTGATTTTCTGGCAATCCTTGGTGTTCTTTGGCTTGTAGATTCATCACTCCAATCTCAGCCTCTGTGTTCACATCATCTTCTTTGCTCTGTGTCTCTGTGTCCTTTTCTGTCTCTTGTAAGGACATTTACTTTGGATCTAGGACTCATCCTAATCCAGTATGTTTTTATCTCACTTTTTGCTTTAAATATATCAACAAAGAACCCATTTCCCAAATAAGGGAACATTATGAGGTTCTGGGTGGAAATGAATTGAGGGAAAACACTATTCAACTCAGTGAGAAAAAATAGAACTGGTTCCTGCCTTCATGGATCTTATAGTCCAGTTGAAGAGTTAGATATTAGCAAGTAATCACACAAAGAAACCTAAAAGTTCAACTGTGAAAGCAGAGGTGCATGAGTCATGTCTAATCCATCTTAATCCATCTATCAAGAGCTATTTTATTTGCTCTTATTATTCATTTTCTAGGTATTATTTGGGTTACTAAGGATGCAAACTATAAGAAGTATAAGGTATGATGATTACCCATCCTCAGGAGGCTGACAATCCTTTTGGGGTGATGTGACAACTACACATTAATGAAGTATAAAACATTAACATATGTTATAAAATGAAACACTAAATTATGATGGAAATATAAGTGCAGTAATTGTTCAAAGAAGGGCCAGGTACTGAAAGATGGGAAGATAGTTTTTATTTAAGCAGGAAGAAGAGGGTTCCAGTAGAGAAGATTTTGTGCATCCCAACAGCCCCATGAGTGAGTCACAACAACACAACAAATACATTCAGCCCTGTGCAGGGGTAGGTAGGTACCAAGAGCAGTCACTCTAAAATCCTGATGTTTACTGCCACCAACTTTCACAGCTTTCTGAGTCAGTATTTCCAAGATGGCAGCTGTGCTGTTAGGAATATCATACTATCTCACTAAGTCAATTAGGGGATTATATACTTGATCTAATTTGAGATTAGTCTTCCAAGGACTCTGGGGAGGCCTGAAATAGTGCCTTGCACATAGTAGGTACTTAATAATAAATGTTTGCTGAATCACTTAAGTAAAACAAGTCTACTCAAGCAAAATTTCTTTCTCTTTCTCAGCCATAAAAATAAGAAAGCAGGACTGACTTCAAAGAATAGGGAAAATCTTGCAGGGGATATTCCTTTTTTAAGCATGTTTATATTTGACATACTTTTATCTCCTGATTTATATCTACCCATCATTTATTGAACACTTAATGTGTCCTAGACACTTTGTCAATACTTAAATTAACATCCATTTTCCTACCAGCAAATGTTAACTACATTTTACAGAGAGATCATTCTAGAATTCTAAGCCAAATCTGTCTGATTTAAAAATCCAGGCTAAATTCATTAGGCCTCTATACCTGAGGAGGTGGGCAATTTTCAACACTTTTCATAGTTGTATCTATACCTAATTTGGGCACAGTAGTTGTACCCAAAGGTGTCAGGTAAACCTACTTCCTGCTTCAACCCACTGTGAGAACTCTATTGTTCCCTCTAAGTTTCCTTTTTAATTAGACAGATTCCTTTTATGGTCCTTACCTTTAACTCCTGGTCTCCTTTCTCTTCTCTGTAGGCCTGTCTTCTAGCATTTTCAGCCATACACTACCCTTATTTAGAAGCCTTATGAAGACCAGGTTTGTTAGTCCTGGGACACCCCTGGCTCAATCCTCTTCTGATCTGCAAGTGGAAATGTGTGACCCCCAGGGCCCCAGGACCCTTGGTGAGGGAGGGTGGGTGGGTCTGCATCCAGGGCACTGGGGAATTTGTTCGAGAATTGTTTCATGAGGAGATTGAGGAGCCCAAGGTCAGACCACGTGTGTTGAAAGCAGTAAATAACCAAAGGCAACAAAAGCCCCATTTTGATCTCAGCTTTTAGAAATAACAGAGTCTTAGTTACCCATGAATTGCTTTTTGGTGGGTCAGACTGACCAACATTTTGCCTGAATGTCCCACAGTAAGTCTGGCTTTCAGGAAATCTCTGCCTCTGAAACTGGCTGACAGTTCCTTTCTGGGCTGTTTTAATCTGGCCTGTTATTGTTGTGCTAATGTAGACTGTTAATACTGAGGTGACTTTATAGAATGCCAAGATGTGTGGGAGCAGCATTCTTTAAACCAATTTATAGTATTTTTTGCAGTGGAGAAATCATCAATCTATTTGGCAGCTAACCAACCTAAAATGCATCCCAGACTAAGCAAAGATGAATAGTGGGAGGTTAGCCCTTTGGGGGAAAAATGAGACATGTGACCATCTGTAGTCACCCACCTTCTATGTAAAAAAAATCACATTTCTTCAAGAAAATTATATGGTTAGGCCTGTCTTCTTAACTATCCAAGAAAAAGAAATTCCTGGTGAGCTGATTCCTGAATTCTTGTCTACTCAGCACTGAGAATATCCCTCTATGAAAGGTGGATGCAGGGGCACTCTCAGACTTTATGGATCCTACCTACCCACCGTATGAAATATATTAATTTTTTTTAAATTTTAGAAAATGGGGAAGGAAGGGAGAAAAGAGTCAGAGAAACATTGATGTGAGAGAGAAACATCAATTGGTTGTCTTCCATGAATGCCCACCTGGGGACCAAACCTGTAACCCAGGCGTGTGCCCTGATTGGAAATCAAACCAGTGACCTTTCAGTCTGTGGGACAGTGCTCTACTGAGCCACACTGGCTGGGCCTATTTAAATGCACCCACATTCTCATTAAATATATACCTTTGGAGTAAAGATTTTGGAGTAAAAGAAATTTATTAATTTGCTTTCAAAAAGATGTGGTTCCCGCTCACTCATTTAATTTATCATTGAACATAGTTTCTGGTAAATCAGCATATATTCTCTGGGATGCTTGCAAATTGCTTTGAACCATATCAAAATACAATAATGAGTGCAATTGTCATAAAGTTTCATGTTGTTGATGGGAAATAAACATCTACACTGTTTGATTTGGGAGGGTATTTTTTATTTAGAGCTAACTTTTTTGACCTTCTCTTGAGATTTAACCTGATTTTAGTAAAACCATGAGAAAACCATCCTAGCCCCAGGCATTATGTCTATTGTGTGCAGGAGACAGAAAGGCCCTAGAAGGGCCCTGGTTTCTCTTAGCTTGATGGCTCCAGCCATTATGATTTTCTACTATATGATCTCGTTCCTTTTTAATGGTTGCCAAGTGACCTCCTGGTTATAACTTGACTACTAAATAACTTTCCTATGCAAAGACAAGGGGCTGAGCAATCAAGTCCAATATTGCAAATACTAAATGTGTGCATATAAATAACTACCATCAGTAAAATTTATTGAATGGTTACTCTATGTCAGGCATGGCTATATGCTTTATTCACTTTATTTTTCTTTCTCTAATTTATATGTTTTTGCAGTTTATGCAAACCATTGACTAAGGGGAAAGGAGAAGATAGGGCAGAGGAGATGAAGATTAGAGAAACAGAAAGCAGCGGCGTATAGCAGCTCAGCACCGGGTTTGTACAGAGAGAAGTTGCGGGGTCTCTCTACTCCCAGAGCCTCCTTTACTTAATGTCAGTGCAACCTTGGGCATGTTATTGACATGTCTGAACTTGTGGTTTCATTCCGTACAAAATGTGACCAAAAATGGTGCCTGTCTCAAAAATTCTTGTGAAAGTTAAAGGCGCCAATATACTATGAAGAAGGCCTAAATAATGAATACTCAATATGTATTAATTACTGTTATGAAATCTGCTTGAAAATCTAACCTGAGTTTGCATCTCCTTCAGCCTTAGTACTGAACGTTCCTGGGACCAGTGTAGGTTCAGAATAAATCAAAGAGTTTGTCTGGGATGTTATGATGCAAAAAAAAACTATCTGTGAAGGGAAACGTTTGACAAGTCTAAAACCTGGGCAGATTCTTTGAACTTTCCAATATGTAATCCAGTACTTCACCTGATTTCTGTGGCTTTGAAGTTAAAACATTTTAAGGCATTTTTTTTC
Source organism: Anoura caudifer (assembly GCA_004027475.1). Classification (NCBI taxonomy): domain Eukaryota; kingdom Metazoa; phylum Chordata; class Mammalia; order Chiroptera; family Phyllostomidae; genus Anoura; species Anoura caudifer. The sequence goes on from PVKU01003289.1 coordinate 112,214, forward strand.
TTCTGAAAAGACAAAGCATTAAACAAAGGAGGGAAAAAAACCCCACCCTACCTGACATAGACATTCTAGAGGTCACAGAATCTTTAAAGTTTCTAAATCTGGGGTCAGCTGCTCTGCCATCTCCCAACACAGAACAGATTTGCAGCCCAGAATTCACAACGTTCCTTTCATGCCCTTCATTAAAGTCTTTTTGCACGATAGCTACTTCAGCTTCATTTCTCTTCTTTCTCTTTTGGCCAGTATCTTATCTGGCAGCATTATCAGTTAAATATTCATTGGTCAAATTAGAATTCAGCCAAATGCCGTCCTATTTAAAATGGCTGGGTGAATATAGTGATCATTTGTCAATGTCCCCTTCTGAGTTGTTAGTGAGACAGACTTGCACACATTATTTGAGACAGAAAATGAATAGTTTCAGTTGCTATGGTTACAGCTAGGGGATGGGGTAGTTGTTTACAAGTTATCCTTGTTTTTAGACTCTACGCTTGTGCCCATGGTGTGCGATGACATGCACGCATACACACGCTTGTGGGTCTAAGTCCTAGATATTCTGGGGAAGTACCCTTTTTAAACATTCTGCCCTAATGTCTCCATCAATCCTCTTATCATGGTGAGATTATTCATCATGATTTTCTCTTCAGCAGTTACGATTTCACATTTATCAAAAAGAGGTAGCACAGATATGTTATCGCTATGGTCCTCAAATGCTCTGAGAATTAACAGATTTTTGCAGATGTTGAAAATTCATTTCTCAATATCATATATTACTTCCTTAGTCTATTTGTGTGTGTGTGTGTGTGTGCAGTCTTTATTTCAAATAACTGTTAAAATGCCATCAGGTTATTTCTCAAGACAAGAGCAAAAATTACCTTGTGCAGAAGCTTAGGAACTATGTACAGCACTTTACAAAACAGAGGACAACACCTTAGCTGGAGCCTGACTGCTAACCAGAGAATGGAGTTCTGAATAGGCTCAGCAAAGAAAAAGAAATTGGGTGGGGAAGGGAGGGTACCCATCTGAATCAAACTTCAGCTGCCATCAGGACAAGTCTTGTGATGGTCCCAGACTGGGGGCTCTGTGTTTGGAAGGTTTGGAAGGTACAGCATAGGTTTTAAAAGTCCCCAAGTTTAGGATCAAGTTCCTCTGAAGCCATTTCTATCGGTGGCGAAGAGGTAGATGCCCCAAAGCCAATCACCCATGTCGTCTGGGATTTCTAAAGGTTCATTTGCCCAGCCACCAGCATTCCCACGGACCCCACTGGAAGCCATCACAATCCCTTTGCGCTCCACAAGGCTTCTACTTCCTTAGTCTTAAAGAGTATTTGTTTAAACAACAAAATAACCCCACAACCAAAAGTAATCTAAGGAGGTTAATTAGGCAGTTTATCATTTTGCTAGATACCTTAAACCCTGTACTAGGCAGAGTTCTTAATTGCAAGCAACAGAAACCCAGTTTGGTGGATGAAGGAGAATAGGGACTTCATCAAAAAATATAAGAAGCTGCCTCAGGCTCACAGGAGGCCACAGAATCAGGTTCAATCCTAAACATCCAGAAACAATACCCTAAATTACTTCACAGAATGAATCTGATAAAAACAAACAAACAAACAAACAAACAAACCTACCTCCATCAAGCTCTAGATGCTCCGGTTTTTATCTAGAACTGAAGTCAACTTTTCTTGCAACTACAGTTGTCTGTCTCTCCAATGACAAACTTCTACAGGAGTGGTGCAGCCTTTGAATCAACGTAGTCACTGCCAGTGCCACACATGCTGGGAGACGGGGGGAGATGTGGGGAGATGCGTTCTGCCCATTAGGCCAGTCACTTCTCATTTGAAGTCTCATGAGTGGGGGAGTGGAATCATTTTACTTCACTCTAGCTGGGAGTGGAGGCTGGGGTATGAGTAGTATAGTTTTTACCAAGAGGAGGTGAACTAAGTTTAGGGCATCAAAAGATGCTCAGAAGCAGGAAAACATAATAAATGACCACTATAAATATAATCTGATGTGTATATAGTGGTGTTTTCTTAGAACAGTCTTTTAGTTAAAATAGTTAAGTCAACCAGCTGATTCAAACAAGAAAGAAACTTTCCATGTTTTTATCTGAGGCTAATTCTTCTTCTTGTCTTCTATGTCCATCTTCTCTCACTTCCTCAAGAGCATCACTCCTAAAGCAGATTAGGAGCGTTTCTCTTTCTACCATATTATTTTCAATAAAATATAAATATGCTGTTATTTCTCTCATGTTAAAAATAATCAACTACCCTTCAATTACTTCCATCAGCAACATGCTCCATTCCGATGCATTTTGTAGCAAACTTTCAGATAGACTCATCCATATTTATGGTTACCCTTTCATCTCAGTCACTCTCTCTTTTACTCACTCCAGTCATGCTCTGGCCTCTATCACTCCACAGAAATTGTCCAGGTCAGGTTCATGGATGACTTCTCATAGCTAAATCCAGTTGATGGGCAATTTCCATTCCTTTTTATACTTAAACAACCAGAAACATTTAACAGATCACTATCTCGTCCTTGAGCAATATGTTAATTTGGCTTCCATTCATCACACTTTTCTGTTTTCTCCTACCTCTTTGGTCACTTTTTCTCAGTTACCTTTTCCAGTTCTTTTCAAAACCCTAATGTCTAACCACTGGAGTTCCTAGGGCTTCTTCCCTTCCCTGTGGACACACTGTCTTATCCAGGCCTATAGGATGTATTTATAGAGGTGGGCAAGAGGAGGTTTACAGTTGTGAGTACACAAAACAGATTTTATTCTTATATGATTATTTATTAATTTTTGTATGATTTATTTGTATTACAACTATAAACTGCTTACATACAGAAAACTCCAAAATTTTCAGAAGCTCCAGAATTTTCTCCTCAAAATGGTTGACTCATAAACACAACAATCTCTTGACACCCCTCTTAGAAGTCTAATAGTTATGACCAGAAAAGAACTCTTGATTCCTACTTTCTCTACTTCCTTTTTCTATATCTTCAAATATTCAACCAACTGATTAGGTCAAAAACTTTGGAGTCATTTTTTTTTCCACACTGTATATCTAATCCATTAGCAACACCTGTTGATTCTACCAGCAATATTTATGGATAGATATCAATAGATAGCTAGAATACAACCCTTTCTCATCAATTCACTGCTACCTTCAAGTCAAAGATGCCGTCACTGTTCACATTCATTAGTGCAATAGCCTTTTCACTTACCTTACTTTTCCCATACTTGTATCCCTATAGTCTACTGTCCACACAGCAGTAAGAGAGGTCCTTTGGAAATATAATAACTGTATCATTACTCCAAATTCTCATCATGTTTAGAATTCCTACAAAAGAAGTGGGGAGGATTACATATAAAAACAAACAACAATTAAGGTAAAATGGATTAAGTGTAAGTAACAGCTCAAATCTAATATTTGGTGAAAATATTAACATTTTTATTCAAAGTGAGGGTGGTCAAGAAAGGGAGCGTGGAGAAGTCAACATTTGAGTTGCACTTTAGGAAAGAGAACAGTCCTGAAGGGTGGAGAAGATGGAAAGCACAATCCAAGTGGCAGACAACTTAGAAGAAACTGCTCACCTACTGAGTCCTAGAGCAGTGATTTTCAACTGCTGTGCCACAAGACCTTTTAAAGCATGCAATAGTAGGTAGCCAGGAGCGCTGACCTCTTTTCCCTTAGATTGTCAAGTTAAAAAAATGACAAAAGCCAACATGGCAATAGCCATCTGGTGTGAAGGAATCAAATTTATACCTAGTTTTTGTCAGATCTGCACAATATATATTTTTCGGCATGCCATAGAATTTTAGTAATTAGTTTTATGTGTAACGTGAGATGAAAAAGGTTGAAACTCGCTGTCCTAGAGACTAGGTAGTGTATAAAAATGAATATAGATAAGAAAGCTTGTGTACAACAGAGGTATGTGTTCTTGGAGTTCTGGGAATTGCAAGCGTTCTTAATGCAGAGGGACTGTTGGCTGCTACTGCTAAGGGGAAGCAAGCAATGTGGTATTTGGTGGGTGTACTAGCTAATGTCAGTGCTTAGCTATTCTTTCTCCTTTTCTCTCCCACCTTCCCCCATACTATACCCCATACTCAAAGAATCAAATTAAGTTTTAAATGGTTGTATTAATGACTGCAGACCTAACAAGTGACAAGTACAATATAGGTACTGGGATACCAATAATTTTAGGATAAACTTTTAAGAAATAGAACTGTGCCCTGGCTGGTGTAGCTCAGTGGATTGAGTGTGGGCCTGTGAGCCAAAAGATTGCGGTTCGATTCCCAGTCAGGGCACATGCCTGGGTTACAGGCCAGTTCCCAGCAGGGGATGCATGAGAGGCAACCATACATTCATATTTCTCTCTCTCTCTCCCTCTCTCCTTCCCTTCCCCTTTAAAGGTAAATAAATAAAATGTTTTTTTAAAAGAGTTTAAAAAAAAAAACTTGAAAAGAAATAGAGCTGCTTTTAATGTTGTCAGTGTACTTGTTTATTTAAGATAATAAACTTAAGATAACCACAGAATTACAGAGTGCAGGGAACAGGGCTTATTTGGGGTAAAACAAAGGCCTCCTAGCACTGCCCGCCATCTGCAAGTGTTGCTCACCAGCGCTACCCTTCGAGTGTCTAAATTATGATTCTTCAGTGTCTTTCTTAGCTTCGGTTACTTCTGTCTCCTTAGTTTATAACTATTGCTGGTGGTTTCTTTATGGAGACCCTTGAAAATATTCAGCTCAAAAGTGTGTTTTGGCAAAGAGGATATTTGAAACATTGAAAATTAATCATATGGTTATGCATTGTTGGGTCTCTGTTATAAAACCAAGCATTATATTACATGTCACACCCCATACATATGCATACAGAACAAAAGAGAGAGACAGAGAGAGAGAGGCACTTTCTGTATGTTTTCTAAAATTTTAAAAGTGTATAGTACTAGTTTTTTTAAGGGATCAGTAGATATTTGCTTGTTTATTATGAGAGTGAAACTATAGCTAAATGAATCAGGAAAATATTATGAAACACATCATATATAGAAGTTAATAATTTTTTCTATTTGGTGCTTGTTTTGTGCCAGACACTAGTGTTCAGACACTAGGCTGAACATTTTATATGTGCAAGCCTAATTAATCTTTCAGCAGCTCAGATTATAAAAATGATTCTCCGGCCATGCTGTGTCTCCAGTAATCTAACTAGAGAGTAGCTGACAAGGTAGCTGAGCTTAGACTGCAATGGAGTTAAAGTGACTCTGGTGCCCTTCTAGGACCCCAGGTGTTCACCGAGTCAAGCCTTCACTACACAAAGGCAAGCAGATGAGAGGGCAGTTTGTAACCCACAGTGATCAGAAGTTTCTTACCTCTGTGCTTGGGAGGTGAGTGCAGAAGAACCTGCAAGAAGATGTGGGGAGAACTACGAGAAGTGCTGCTGTCTCCTGGATGTGGGAGGAGGAAGCCAGTCCCATCTCCTGACTCCTCTTCAGTGGCAGCCTGGGTGAGGGGAGCAGGCAGTGTGTGCAGAGGCCGGGACACAGAGGAACAAATGATACTTCCCTTTTTGTGAACCTAGAAGATGATCTTTTAAAGGGCCAAAGGGATGCTTTGTGCATCAATTGATGGAAAAACTCCTTGCCATTGACAGCCCTCACCAAAGAAAATTTTTACAATTTCAAAATTTTAAATTCTTTTTCTGATGGAGTTGAGGAGGTTCAAATAGCCCTCACTCAATTCTGCCACATTCTTATAAAATGGCTCTTATCTAATGTTCCATGTGGAAGAAATTTGATTGTTATTTGCCTGATGGGGAAATGCCAAATGGACGTGAGATTGATTATTTAACTCTCCCGGATTTCAAAGAAACTTTTCCACAAAAAGATATGGGAAATAAGGAAAAGCATCACAAATTATATCAGCAAATGTTTTTCTTAAATTATAGAGGTAGAATTAGAATAATTCATTTTTAAATTAAAATTCTGGTTTTCTCCCCTCTCTATTCCTGTTGTGTCTTTGTAGCTTCATTTGTTTCTGGATTAGGAAATTGTAGCAAATGGCAGATGGGAGAGAATCTGCCATTTTCCACTGTGCCCATAGTGGAAAGTAATGACAGCTGTGCTCTTTGTCCCCAGTGGAAGCTCCTTTGATAAATGTCAATGAAGTGATCTTTTCCTTCCCAGGGATGAGGTGATATTGTAAACCTGCCACTGTGATCATTAATACTTAACAGGACCCTCTCTTTCTTTACCAAGAACAAACCTAGGGACCATTCACAAGGTTTTGTAATGAAAGAAGAAATTAACCCAGAAGCTAGCAGGTCCATTAGAGAATTCATTATGCAGGGTCTGGCCAGAGAAGGAGACTGTATAATCTCTTTGGCAAACACGCTGGTTATTTGAGTATTTGCACTGATAACCTATCTTCTTACATTTGTAGTTGAAGTGAACCTACTCCTGTCCCAAATGACACCTGGACAGGAATATCAGAGGGTATCCAAACTGGTTCATATTGACCAGTCTCAGCGTAACAGCCAAGTTCAGAGGCACTGAGTGCCCAGTGAAATGTCAGGTGCCCTGAGGAACGCACAGATGAGTGATGGCTGGCAGGAGTGTCCTCCTTCTCCCCTGACAGCTTCGTGATAAATAATGCTGTGAATACACTGTTCCTTCCCAGACCCTGACGTATATGGATCATGCATCCCCATGGAAATATCCAATAATAAGGAAAGAAGTACAAACTTCCCTCAAACTCTTTATAAACTTAGAGAAGCTTAAATCCTGTCACTGGCATGGTGATTTTCCCCCTCCGATTAGCTAATTCAACCAGTCAGTCCCAGGAAATAAGAAGGAAGGAGAGAAACCCAGCATGCATCAAATATCTGGCTTGTGCTGGGACTTCACACAGATATTTTATTTGATAGATGATGTAATCCAATGAGGTGCATGTTGTCATACCCATTTTATAAACAAAGGAACTAAGACAGCTCGGGGAAGTTAAATGGCTTGTTAAAAGTTCATGCCTCAGAAAACTGGAGGTGTTAAGAGTCAGAGATAAACACAGTTCTGTCTTGCCACTGTTCTTTACCTCAATTTTCAAAAGAATCTAACTAGGCATGAAGAAGCAATTCAAAGGTATTTAATGTAAATGGATGTTTAGATTTATTTAGAAAACATTTCACAAGAAGTTGGCTGCTCTCAGCCAGGTTAGAAATTTGGCTTGATGTACTTAGAAATTAATCCTTCTGTACCAAGCAAATCTAAAATCTCCTATTAGGCTCTTCTCTTAAAACAACAACAACAGCAACACAGATATTATACAATGATAAGTGTAAGAGATAAAAGAGTGTTAGACCTTCCCTAGCTGCTTTATTAAAATTTGTGTTTTTATTGAAGTAGCCCATGTGCTGGTTTTCCATGCCAAGTAAAGTTACAAGTCCTGTAACAAAACGTAGCGGACTTCGCCCCAGTCCTCTCACTTCTGCTCCCTCCGGAGCCACTTTGAACTGTTACAGCTTTTCTGCTGTTCACCTTTGCATTGCTACATAGCATGGTTTACTGCCCCATTTTTCATTGTCTAATTTTAGACATTATCTGTTGAGGATGATGCAAATAAAGATCCTCATAGGACTTAGGGTCCAATGGGAAAGACAGACAAACAGAAACAAATGTAGACACACAAGATGCTCTATCCAGTGGGTAACAGATGTGGGAAGAAAAAAGCAGGTGAGGGGATGGAGACTAGAGGATGAGGTGTGAGTGTTTCAAAAAGATTCTTTTTCTCTTTAAATCAAATTTCAGCGTTCACATTATTTTCACTATGTAGATTTATTTTACACACAGACATATGTATTATGATTGCATTTTGTTACGTGTAAAATTTCTGTGTTCTCTGGAATTAATCACTCCTTTGGCAAGGGAATTGGATAGGAAATCGGTTTGCTTATCACTAAGTCATTGGCAGAGTCTCCTGCAGGGTATAAAATGATTCCTACAAGGGCCAAGCAAGGCAAAAAACTACCCGTCCCACATCCTGCCACACCCTCTGCCTCCTGCTGGCTTCGGGGCTGGCATTAGGCAGCTGTGTTTCACTGTAGTCCTGAGAAATCCCTTTGCCTGAGTGTCAGATCCAGTCACAGTTAATCCTTTGTCTTCCTCTTCCTTAGTTTAGCTCTCCTGTTAATTGGACACACCTCCAGTCCTTTCCTGGAGAAAGGTGCAGGGGAGCTACATTAAAACAAACAAACAAACAAACAAACAAACAGTTTGCTTGAAAATATATTTTATCCTTACACTTGAGTGTAATTTGTATGGGCGGAGTATCTTAAATTGAAAAATATTCTTCTTTGGAATTTTGAAGACACTGCTCTGTTCTCTCCCAGCATCCAATGTTGCACTTGAGAAAATGCCATCTTGAATTTCTAATCTTTTCTATGAAAACTGTGATTTTTTTCTTCGTACAGATTTTAGGCTGGTTTCTTTATCACTGGTCCTGAAATCTTGGAACAGGGTGCCTTGAAGTAGTTATGTCTTCATCTGAACCTTAGAATCTGAAGTTCATGTCTTTTGATTCTGTAACAGTTCCCTTGTCTCATTTTATGATCAATTTCTCTCTTCCTTTTGCCTGCTCCTCTTTCTAGAATATCTGTTAGTCAGCCATTGGACCACCTTCTTGTCTTTCTTCTTTTTTTTCTTCTTGCTTTGTTCTCCTTTTGGAAAATTTTCTCAACTTTATACTTCAGGTCTTGTGTTGAATTTTCCCCATATTTTTTTTTTAAATTCAGTTTTATAGCAAAGTTGAAAGATTTTTACAGTAAACATCTTCTATTTAAATTTTTATATTTTTATATTAATTTTTAATTTTCAATATCTTTATAGTTCTCTGGTTATTTCTACCTATAGGATTTTGATATTATTTCATACGTGGCATTTTCTCTTATCTGCATAAGGAATGTTTTAAACTTTTATTCTACTTTTTATCTCTGTTTCCTCAAAGTCACTTCTATTTTTCTTTTTGCTTTCATCTTTCTCTTTAGTGTTAGATGCTTCCTTTAAATGTCTGGTATCCCTTGGCTATTTGTTCATATTAAGAGTGAAGAATGGCCATACAGCTTTAGCATTTTCTCTTTCTTCTGTTGGAAACAATCCAAAATAGCAAAAAGAATGGAAAATATTAAAAACCCAACTTTTGGAAAAAGTAGAAGACAGACTCCAAAATATTTCAGATGAAGGCAAAAATAGCTGATTTTGCACTGAAGGCCCTTAAGGATAAGAAGAAACATTTAAAAAAAAAAAGATTTTACTTATTTATTTTTGGAGAGAGGGAAGAGAGAATAGAAGGAGAAAAACATCAATGTGCAAGAGAAACATTGATCAGTTGCCTCTTGCACACCCCCAGTCAGGGACCAGGCCCCTAACCCAGGCACGCGCCCTGACAGGGAATCAAACTCACACCTTTTGGTTTGCAGGATGACACCCAACCCATTGAGCCACACCAGCCAGGGCAAGAAGAAACAATTTACAAGGAAATTTCAGTGGGATAAAAAATCCCCCACCAAAATAGGTTTCAGAAACTGTCCCCAAAATATTATTTCCTATCAGTGGGCAGAATGTGCTGAGGGCCAAAATTTTATTTCTTGATCTCCAGAGGGGATGTGGAGTTTGGGAAGAATGAGGCGAGACAGAAGACCACACTCCTTAACCTGTTTTTTTTTTTTGTTTTTTGTTTTTTTTTTTTAAGAGAAAGAAGCAGAGAAGTCAGGGCTCTCTAACATATCAGAGATAAATCATATTTCAAAGAATCAGACTATGTTTGTGATAATTGAGGAGTTGAGAGCTTTTGGTTTTAAAAATCTGCTAGCCTGGAAAAGCTGTATTGGTTTTTCCACCCTCTGGCAAGTTCCTGGTATGCCAGGTTCTGAAATTAATATAAATATATATACTACAAATAATATAAATATAGATAATCTCTGATTTACTCATATATACTATATATAGTCTATACATATGCTATCATCTAGCTATCTAAACACACACATGAGAAGCTATACACAAAAAAGTGAGGAAAAGGAAAGGAATATTTATCAACAGATAAGGTATATTTCCTTAAAAATGTTGCCATGGAGAAGCTAAGACTCGCTAAACAACCTGGACTGATGCAAGACAACCATCCTTGTAATCTCTGATGGAATCAAACTTTTGTTCAGGCGAGCTTCTCCCTGGGACTTGACTAAGAGGCAGAAAATGGGAAAAAGAAGTTCTTTAGTCACATTTACAGCCATGACCTCCAATTACCTTATCAATATTAAAAACTGATATGTTGATCATCTGTCATTTTTTTATGTTTTATTTATCATTTAATTTGGACTCAGGGAGTTACTACTTATTGGGTCCTTCAAATGCCAAAGTACAAAATTAGTTAAGAAACAAAATAAGGCACACTATAGAATGCCCTAGTGAGGTATAATAACAGCCTTATTCCTAATTATATTAATGAGGTAGAACCTGGTTTAGTGGTATCATGGCCCTGGTCTGCATCCTGTTTAACAGAATGAGATGCTGAAAATCCATTTGACCCTCTAGCTCCCCATGGATAAGCAATTAAAATGGAGGTAGAGCAGGAGACTGATAACTACATCAGCCGTCAATACCTTTAGACAGATTGCCTGTGAAACAAAAGGCGGGTGGTGTTAAAGAGATATGATCACTATATACCATTCTTTCTGTCTTTGTCTACTGAACCCAAATATATATGTATTTTTTATTCTATTGATTCCTGTGTGTGGGTTTAGGAAGACAGGGACAAGAATTATTTATTATGAGATAACGCAATAGTCAATCCAGGCACTGTATTGTAGGAGCAACAAGAAAAAGATTTTTGGAAAGAATTTGAAATTTAAAAGAAAAAAGTATCAACTTTATCTTTGTGGAAAAGTTCAAATATTTATTTTATTTATTTTTTAATGATTTTTATTGTATTTTTTCCATCACCATTTAGTCCTCTTATATGTACCTCCCCCTGCAATTGCAATTGGCACTGTTGCCCATGTCCATGACCTTTTCCCTTCCTGCTCAGTCCCTCCACTCTGTACCTTCCCCCCACCCTAGCTGTCATCTGTTCTCTGTCTATGAGTCTGTCTCTGTTTTGCTTGCTAATTCAGTTTGTTCATTAGATTCCACATATGAGTGAAATCATAAGGCATTTGTCTTTCTCTGACTGGCTTATTTCACTTAGTATAATGTTCTCCAGGTCCATCCATTCTGTTGCAAAGAGTGAAACTTTCTTCTTTTTTATGGCCAAGTAGAATTCCATTGTGTCAATGTCCCATAGTTGTTTTATCTACTCATCTATTGATGGACACTTGGGCTGCTTCCATATGAAATGAACATGGGTTCTTTCAAATTAGTGTTTTGGGTTTACTTTGGATATATTCCCAGAAATGGGATTGCTAGCTCAAAAGGGAGATCCATTTTTAATTTTTTGAGGTATTTCCATGCTGCTTTCCACAGTGGCTACTCCAGTCAGCATTCCCATCAACAGTGCAAAAGGGTTCCCTTTTCTCCACATCCTTGCCAGCACTTGTTTTTTTGTTGACTTACTGATGATAGCCATTCTGACAGGTGTGAGATGGTATCTCATTGTGGTCTTAATGTGCATTTCTCTGATGATTAGTGACATTGAGCATTTTTTGATATGTCTTTTGGCCATCTGTGTGTCCTCTTTAGAGAAGTGTCTATTCAGGTCTTTTGCCTATTTTTTATTTGGGTAGTTTGGTGTTTTTGGTGTTGACTTTTGTAAGTTCCTTATATATTTTGGATGTTAACCCCTTATCACATGTATTGGTGAATATGTTCTCTCATTCTATGGGTTGTCTTTTTATTTAGTTGATGTTTTCCTCTTATTCAACATAGTACTGGAAGTCCTAGCCACAGAAATTAGACAAGAAGAAGAAATAAAAGGCATCAGAATTGGAAAGAAATAAGTAAAACTGTCTTTACATGCAGATGAATTGATACTGTACATACAGAATCTCAAACATTCCACCAAAAAAGTACTAGGACTGATAAATGAATTTGGCAAAGTAGGAGAATACAAAATTAATATCCAGAAATCAGTTGAATTTTTATATGCCAATAATGAACTAACAGAAAGAAAATAAGAAAATAATCCCATTCACAATTGCTTCAAAAGGAATAAAATACCTAGGAATAAATTTAACCAAGGATGTAAAAGACCTGTACTTGGAAAATTATAAGATACAGAAGAAAGAAATTGAAGAAGATACAAATAGGTGGAAGCACACACTGTGTTCATACATAGGAAGAATTAATATCATTAAAATGCCCATACAACCCAAGGCAATCTATAGATTCGACACAATTCCTATCAAGATTCCTATGACATATTTCACAGAACTAGAACAAATATTTCAACAATTTATATGGAACCACAAAAGGCCCCACATAGCAATAACGATCCTGAGAAAGAATAACAATGTTGGAGGAATCATGCTACCTAATATCAAACTCTACTATGAGGCCATAGTAATCAAAACAGCATGTTACTGGCAAAAAAACAGACACACAGATCAACGGAACAGAATAGAGAATGGAGAAACAATCCTACACTTTTATAGTCAATATTTGACAGGGAAAGCAGGCACATACAATGAGCTAAAGATAGTTTATTTAATAATTGGTATTGGGAAAATTGGACAGATACATGCTGAAAAATAAAACTAGACCACCTTCTTACACCACACATAAGGATAAATTTAAAATGGGTTAAAGTCTTAAATAGTAGACCCAAAATCATAAAAACTGTAGAAGAAAACATGGGAGCAAAATCTTGGATGTAGCTTGTAACAATATTTTATTAGATATATCTCCCCAGGGAGGGGAAACAAAAGAAAAAATAAATAAATGGGACTTCATCAAACTAAAAAGACATTTGTTTTATTTTTAATTACTTATGGAATGAATGTCATACTCTTTTTAATGTTTATGGCAGTGAAAGATCTTAATCCAATCTGATTTATCCCCTATCCTTAATTCCTCTAACTAAACAGGAATCTGCTTTAACATCTTGACAGTTCTGTTTCTTATAATAAATGGAATAAACTGCACTATGATTTATATATTCCAGAGCTATGTGAGTGGCTTAGTGTGAGCTGGTATTTCTAAGTCAAGAATCCATTTCTGAGTGGAAGCTATAAAATCAGATCCTAGACCATTGGTATGGACAAAGTAGAAATGCTGAAGATTTAGTCTAGTCTTGCTGCATAGTTTCCATCCAATCAGGACCTCTGCTATGTACAACTCTAAAAAGCACCATTTCATGGTAGGCTGTGTAAGAGGGGCTCTGGAGACCAAACTCATAACTGATAACCCTGAAGTTACCAGGTATGGAGTCTATAATTGTAATCCTTTTGTTTTATGTATGTAGAGATGATATTTTAGGTTCTGAAAGGTTTTATTTTATTGACAGGAGAACTGTTTTTAACAAGCTGACTAAATAACTTCTCTGCACTGTAATGAGCTCCTCTGTATAATGAGGGAACTTGTAGGGTGGATGTCAGTGATCTTTAGGGTTAGTTTTAAGCTTCATAGTCTTTGCGCATTTTACAGGTGGTTCCTCATAATTCTATTTGTCATAATATTAAGTCATCAAAATATCAGAAGCAGAGAGAAGCCTCCTCTCAGTCCCTGACCAGAAGCTTGGACTTCGCAGCTTCCACCAGTGGTGTGATCTTGTAACATAACCATTCTGGGTTCTATTGCCCGCTGCTGAAGAAAACTGTGACTCCCAGTGCCCCTCTGGCTGTATCACAAGTTAGAGTCACACCCATCTCCCTGGCTCCCAGAAGCAGCCACAGCTACCTAACGTATCTACAAAGCCAGCCAGCTGTTATTGATATGCCAAGTAACTCTCAGTGGCTGTCCCCTGCTTCCCCCTCCCCTAGCCATGGTAGTGGGGATTTTCTCTGTTGTGGGGGACCCCAATATTCCCTCTTACCATCCCACAGCAAAGAACAGGCCCAGAGGTGCCATATCCTGGGCTGAGGTAGGATAGGTGGGCCAGGGAGGTGCTGGGGGTACTAAAACTTGAGTACTAGTACCAAGCACTTCATTGGGAAGGAAAGGGCTGACTGGCTAATTCATCAATGGGAGGCATGAGAGAGGATTCAGAAGGACAGGGAGCAATGAAACTGGGCAACAGAGCCAAATTTTGAGGAGAATGGAAACTAGGAGAGAACAGAGACAGGACCAAGAAATCACAGTGGGTACTCGTGGAGTCATGCCACCAAGCCCTGCAGTAGTTAGCAGCTGGTTCGCCTGAAGGAGCATGGATGAAGAGGCTGCATTGCCTAGCTCTGTTTCCTTAGGACACATGAGAAGAAGGGGATAGACAGAAAGCATCCCGGAGGCTGACAACAGACAGATCACCAAGGGGGTCTGTGTAGAAGAACTGGCCCACGTTCCCCACATGTCAGCTGGGTGTTCTGTTGTTTCACTGCCCCATTGCTCACTGAGAAGGATGCTTGGTTGTGCTGTTGTGGATGAAAAAAAGGGCCATGCACTAAACCTGACAACTCAGGGAGGGAGGCCTGCGTGTCTGTCTTGCAAACTCAGAGACCTAAAGTAACCACACAGGCTGGTCTGAAATTAAAATTTTTTAACTAAAAGCAGTTCATAGTGGGTAGTCATGTCCTAGGCCGGTATTTTTCCCTAACAAAAGTTAATGCTCACCTTAACTGAGCCTGTCTGTTGTCTTTGTGCATCTAAGATGATATACCTTTGGAATGTCAGAGTAATTTCTCTCTCCATCCCCACCCTTCAAAGCACACCTGAGCAGAGACCACAATCCCCTCATTGTTATTATTATCATGTTAGTTGTTAACTACCCTATACCCACCTATGTAAAAGAAGTATTTATCTATTACTTTTAGTTTTTATCCAATCCCAGAGATTTTTCCACTTTGCTTTCTTCTGCCTTCGTAATCTAGCACCAATGGATGTCATATAACTCCCTTAAGACTTCCCCTTTGATTCTGATGCATAAAATAAGTGGTAAAACTGCCATTTTCTCAATTTCTTGAGATTTTGCTTCCCAGCAATTGTTGTTAGTTTGACCCCCCAAAAAAACCCTCATAAAATTTCATACAGGTTTGGACATTTCTTACGTCACCACTAACTGGTGCAGCTGGAATCACCAGCCAGGTGTGTCTATTTCCAGAGCCCACACTCAAAGTGTCTGTGTAATACGAAATGGGAGCCCCATACAAGTGAAACCTTCCTAATAACTTTTTAGAAACACACTGAGTGGGCAACAGTATGTTCTGAGTCAGAGCCAGGTCATCGTGCTCCCAGGCCAGTTCTATTGCTCCTGAGTCAGATCTCCTCGGAGAAACCATCCCCACCTGGGAATTTGCCTCCTGCGTCTGCTGTGTCCAAAGGCTCGGGAGGAGCTGTCACGGGAGTAAGCTTGGAAGTGCTAGACTCGAGGGGCCTTGGCCACCATTTTTTTTTTTTAATGCCCAGCTATAAGCAACAGAGTTTACTGTTGCAGATGAATTTTTCCCTTTATTGCAAATGGCTTTGATTTAATAATAACATTTTCCAAGCCATTGGCCCATAATGAGGATTATTGCCTGTGGGTATTTAACAGAAAAAAGAAATGGGCCCACTTCACCGTGCAAATGGCTGCCACAAACCCTGCAGCGAGAGGGCTAGAGTGACAATTTTACTAAGACACTGTCTGGGGTGGTATAACGATGCAGGCAGTTAAAGTCTCACACTTTTGTCTTGCCAGGTCTCAATCAAGTCTCCATGGATAGCTTTGCTGGGAACTGAAGAGCCGAAGTCCACTTTAATCTGAGCTTCTACCCAGGGCCTGCGAAGAGTGGGTGAGTTTGCAAACTGAATCAGAAGTGGTTGAGCCAAGGCAAGAACAGGTGATGCGGGGGGTGGGGGTGGGTGGTGAGGTGGAGGCAGTACCAAATTTTGGAGATGGGGAAAAGTGTCAGCACTAGAAGCCAGATTCGAACCAGGAATTTTTCTCATGTGATCTCATTTAATTTTTGTATTGGCACTCTGTGGTAGATGCTACTATTTATGCCTGTTTCATAAGGAAACTGATGCCTGATGCTTCCAAGATGCAGAGAAACTCACAGCACAAAGAAGAGGCAGATCATGAATTCCCAGAAGCCCAAGTAGATTCTGGTTTTCTACTTGTGGGCAGGACAGCCTCAGGTGCTCAGCTGAAGCTTCGGCTTGGCTGTATTAACACCTTCTCTTTCTGAAGCCTAAAGTCTCTTTGCTTTCCTATCTGGAGGCCAGTTCCTCAGGTGTCAGTCATTTACTCCCTAGTGAGAAATTATCAGTGGTTTTCTATCCCCTGGCAATACCGATGACTAGGCATTCTCTCATTCTGTGTGGGGAGAAATCTGTCCTCCCTGCACAGAATGGCATAGCAGGGAGGTGTATGGGAATTTAAGACTCTCCAAATTTGGGAATTTCCTGCAGTTTCTAAATGTGAGCTGCAAGCTCCTTAAACCTGTTCCAGATGATAAGCCTTTTCAGGGGATTGAAGAGGAGGGGTTTAGAGAAGGAGAAAGGCAAATGACATCTCAAGCAGGCCCTGGGGGCACTTCCTCTTTCCCTAAACCGCCAGCACTGTGGGGGCTCTGCTCCTGCCCCCACCCTTCACCCCTGCATCATTTGTCTGACCTTCCTCACCAACACCGACATGGCACTTAACTGAGCGTTTTACAAACGTCAACACACCTGATCATCCTTTAAGCCCTATGAGGTAGCCCTCATTATGATTATATTGATTTTGCAAGTGAGGACATTACATGTCAATGCATCAAACCACCTGATCTTCATCTAAATCACAGAGGGCAAATACAAGGCCCAGGGGCCAAACCTGGCCCTCCACCCTGTTTTATCCGGCCTGGCACCTTGTTTCTATCCAGCAGCAGTGCTGAGCTCTCGCTTAACTGTTAAGGAGTAGTTACATTTATTCAGTCCTAAAATTACATTCCGCCTTTTGAAAGCAACTGGGAGGCTGATGTGGCCCCCGGTGAAAATGAGTTTGACACCTCTGGTCTAAATCCTACGAGGTGGCCTGCATTTTGCAGGAGAGTACATCAGGATAGATAGGGGTCAAGGAATTTGCTGCAGGTCCTGCCGCTGCTCAGTAGCTGAGATGGGATTCTGAATGGCCAGCTGGACTCCTGCGTGGAACCCTCCCCAGAGTGACAGCACCACCTCTCCAGACAGGTGGGTTTCTGGGGTGGAGGGACCCTGCCATTGTGCAATGTTTTTGAACTCGCAATGCCTCTCATGTTCTGTTCAAACTGTGTCACCCACACCCATGCCCCCATGTCTCTGTCATCTTTACGCAGAATCTTTGTCACAAAACATTTCTGTCACCGGGTCTCAGCAGTCTGCGGGTTCGAGCCTATTGGTAGTTCCTGAAGTGGTTTGGAAATGTCACTTTCTATTTGGAAAGAAAACTTCAAAAGGCTCCATGTGTCACTTTTTAAGTGACAAACATCTTTTCAGCTTGGTCACTAACTGATAGTAGAGTTTGTGCACTCTGTAGTTGGCAATATGCTGGAACTTTCTTTTCCTTTTTTTCCTTTTCCCCCTTGTATTGATTGAATTTTGAGAACAATTTTAGATAGTACCCTTTCTCTTTACAGTAGTAATACCACCCTTCCAAGTACAAAATTTTGCAAAGTTTGTGCTGTGACCTGACACCCTCCGAGGGCCCTGTCTGACTGACTGGGTGTCCTAGCAGGAGTGCTGCCCTGGAGGTTCAGGCCCAGGTTTAGACAGGATACTCCTCTGAGTGGCCAGGACAGGGAGGTGCCAGAGGGAAAGATCAAATATACTCTGAGGAGGCAAAGTCATCAGCAGATTTAGGGGAAGAAAGGAAGGTGGTGAAGGAAGGCGTCCGGAACTGAGATGAAGGGAAAGAAACTGCTAGTTGCTTGAATAGAACAATGTGCCAAAAGCATGGGCCGGGGGATCCAGAACCATCACGGTGCATGGAATGTGAAACTCTTTTTCTTTTGTGTTGGTAATGAGGTGTGTGTGTACGTGTGTGCGCGCACACGCAAACACATACTTGTGCCTATGGAGAGGCAGGGATTTAGGATGAGCGCTAACCATCTT
>PVKU01003289.1:130492-184965 GCA_004027475.1 Anoura caudifer
CCCCGCAACCTGACTTTCAGTGCCCAGGTATGAATGTGGACCTAAAAATGACAATTGATGCCAAGTCTATACTACACAAGCTTGATCAAAAGAGAGAGAAAGACGGGCTTCCTTTCACTTTTGAGGAAAACTAAACACAACCTTCCAGGACGCCTCAGGGGCCTAAGGCTGCAGGAAAAGGAGAGGACGCAGGGCTCTGTTGTACAGACAGCCAGATTGGGACGGAGCGCAGCACACAATCACTCAAATGTTCCAAAGGCCAAGAGGCCTGGAGAAACAAGGACTGCATGTCAAAAGCTTACTCTTGACCTTCAAATCCCTTCCCAAATCTTGTTATCTTCTATCTCTGGAACTCTCCTTTATCTATCACATTCTTGTTTTACATTCAATTGTCTGTCTTGCCGGCTAATGATTGCAATTTGCCCCATTTTCTCTTATTTTGCCATGATTGCCTCTCCTTCATGTCCCCTTCCTCTTCATGTAACCTCATGTCAGCTGGGACCCTTTCTCCCAGACGTTTCTAGACTTGCTTGACTCAGTCTCAGGATGTGAAGACTCCAAGCCTCTCCCAAATGTCCGGGGAGCCCCTCTAGCAGTAGCCTGTGGCCTCTCAAAGAGCATTCATGGCAAATCCTCATGGGAGACTCTTCTTTTGGCCGGGTCCTAAATTAATCAGTTGGCTCTGTTCTTAAAAGTGTGAACAAATGTTTTAGATCTCTGAGACAGACTCAATCAAATAGGTTTCTTTTTCCCCAACAAAGTTCCTTTCAGTTTTGACTCAAGAGAATATCAACCAAACAGATACTTCCCATCCTGAATTGTCAGGCCTCTGCTAGTGAGATTTTGTTTTGTTTTAAATATTCAAACAGTAGAGGCATATCTCCTTTCTGTTAGGAGAACCAGACAAAAAGATTTCACTGATGCAGCCTTGAGCAATGTACGAGCAGGGCTTCCCAGGAACAAGATGAGCAACTCTGGTTTCAAGTTGAGATAATTGACAGCAGTGGCATCCAATCACAACTCTTCCTTGCTTTTTCTTTGTGGTATGGACTTCCTATTATCTAAGAGACACCAAACAAAATGGTAAATGAGTGATAATTTTAAGGACAGAGAAAAGGTTTTAAACATAAATTGTAGAATATCTCACGGTTTTCTTCTTTTCCTTTGTTTTGAGGTACACAAATTATCAAGCTGTTCTGTGCTTCAAGAACATTAGCAATGATTTATCAAGTCCATCATTTTGCTTTTTCAGATTAAGGAAGGGTTTTCTTACAGCTAAGATTCAATGTTCCTGACCTTTGATGCAAGGTTTGTCCAGGCCTTTGGCTTCTCTGTTTTTGGCTCTCATATCTGTACATGTTAACCATAATTCTTTCATTTTCAACCTGGGTAGAGAAATTTTGAAGCTCCATCAATTTCCATAAGAAATTTTTTTTCACATGACAGAGAACAGTGTCTTCCACTCCCTTCTAACTTCCTTTCTTTAGTTCCTCTTTCCTTTTTCCTCTTTCCTTTCTATGTGGATTGGTATCTGGAAATGCTCAATTATTTTCTCTTTATTATGCAAAGTATTTGAGCTTTCCCACTTCCTGTCCCAAAGTCAGTACCCAAACCCTCAAGATCCCCAGAAGAATCAAGAGTGCTGGACTTAAAGCTACCCACCCTCTGCAGAAGGCAAGCAGGGTCAGAGTAGAAACATTTATCTATTACAGTGATGTTGCTCTTGGATCTTTCAACTTCTTGCGCATGCCCTTCAGCTTTGAAAGTGAATCCCCTAGTTGATCTTCAGAATTAGAATGTGCTGTGGACTCTGCCAGGGGGATTTGGTGACTGCAGGAGAGGTTTCCCTGGCTCAGGATCTCAGTATAACCACATGAATACTAGCTATGAAGGCATGGCAACTCTGTCATTTTTGTCCTGGTGTTACTGCATCCTGGGTAGGCCAAGGTGCCTCTCAGTTATTTCTGGAGCTGCAACTTTTCTTAATTGAGAAAAATAAGTTTCTCAGTGCTTATCTGACACAGCTGAATGTAAGAGGGTGCTAATGGATCAGCAACTGCCCCAAATGCACTCAATGCATTCAGCCACTTCCAAGAAGCTGTGTGCAGCTGAGATAAGAATGTGAAAATCTAGAAGCTGGGAGGGGGTCTTTGTGTAGGGAGAAATGCAGATAGGCCTTGAAGGGCAGGTGTCTTTCAAAAATTTCCACTGCCTTCCATTCTGGGCTTTTCCTTTATCTTACAGACTTTCTGCAGAAGTGAAAATTACAACTTAATTATGCAGAAAGTGGAGGGTAGCTGCCTGCTTTGAACATGAATCACTCATTTATTACAAATCAGCATATATTGAGCCGTTGTATGGGCAAGGACTGTTACTTGTACAGGGTTGAAGAAGCTCATCCCTAACCTGTAGGTGCTTAGAGTCTGGCAGATAGATGGAAAGCCATCCAACTATAAGATGTTTTGAAGTAGATGGGAAAATAGATGCTATAGTAACACACAACAGGAAATAATTCTCACCAAGAAAATCAGGGAAACTTAACAGAAGTGATTGTTAAGCTGAACCTTAAAGAATAAGTATATTTCAGAATGCATACAGGAGTGAGAAGGACATTCAAGAGCTGTGAAAATCTGAAAGGAAGCAGCATTTTCAAAAAGGCTGAGATGTTGGATACAGAGAAACACAGGGTGTGCTCAAGGATCTTAGATAAGTCTGAAAAGGTATTTTGGAACTTGACAAAGGTCTAGGGAGTTTAGGTTCTTTCCTTTGAGTAATGGGAGAGTCATCCGAGGTGTTTACGCTGCACATGATAAGAACTGTGTACAAGAAATCACATTGGCAGCAGTGTGGACTGGAGGGGGTTGTTCCAGAGGCAGAGAGAGAAGAGGCTGTTTTATTCAAGAGCAGGCTGACAGGCCTGGGGGTGGGGGAGTGGAAGGATCTAGCAAAAGGACTCATGGATGGACGGACGTGGACAACTGGGTGGTGGTTGCCGGGGGTGGGTGGGGTGGAGGAGGGTGGGTAGAGGTGGAAGAAGATATAAGGAGGAATAAATGGTAATGGAAAATAATACAATTTAAAAAAATAAAATAAAAAGAGTTTAATGAGAATTCAAGATTTAATGCAGATCTGAGCTGAATTTATGGTTGTGGAGATGAAAAGAAAGGCAGCAATTGAAAATGTACTGTTGTAACAAACTGACTGGGCTCCGGGGAGTGGCAGAATACAGAAGGTCAAGGGGGATGCCTGCACTCTCTAGAGAAGCCCTCAGCACTGGTAGAATGGAGACTGGCTTTCCCTAGACTGATGGCCCTGTGATAACAGCTAAGGCATTAGACTATGTCCCTAATATCTGAGCTTGATAATTATCTTAGAGACACTTTTAGTTTTAGATGCATGCATATAACTCAGTGCCTCTTATCCCCATTGTTCATCCAAAGTTCTATAGTCTCTACCAGGGTCAAAGAAGCACCATTACAGGACCAAGCCACCAGTCTTCCCTTTCTAACACCAAGATCATTCACATTGCCAGTTAAAACATTGCATGTGTATAATCACACGGTGCAAAAATAATTCCACACAGCTCACAGAGAAATGGGAGGAGTGCAGAATAGGAAAAGGGGAGACTGAGGGCAGGGAGAAAGA
This sequence comes from Anoura caudifer, assembly GCA_004027475.1. Lineage (NCBI taxonomy): Eukaryota > Metazoa > Chordata > Mammalia > Chiroptera > Phyllostomidae > Anoura > Anoura caudifer. The sequence goes on from PVKU01003289.1 coordinate 134,138, forward strand.
TAAAAGGCTCCCTTTCTTAATGGATAGTTATGGTAGGCAAGAGGAAATATCCAATTTGGACCATCAGCCAAGCCTAAAATAACCTCCTGCCCAGCACCTGGCCTCCTTGGCGCTTTTCAACTGTTATTGGGGATTTTGAAAGCACAATCTGGCTGGAATGTTCTTTGGAACATGACCTGGGGTCATGTCCCAGCCATTATCCTGGGCTGAAGTGGAATGTGGAAAATACCAGCAGGGATTTGTGTTACAGTTTTTATTTATTTATTTTTAAGAATAAGGAAAAGTAAGACATAGTATCTTCATGGATTCAGCCCATGTAGCACATAATCAGCTAGAGAAAGAATATCCTTAGAAAAGCTTGGACATTACTTGTATTTTGAATTTAATTTGGAGGGCTCCCAGGGAAACTGAGGTATGCCAGGATGCAGATCACAGCCCATCTGGGATCTTTGAATGAAAAGCCATGATGGAGGTGAGGGTATCTGAAGTGGGGTTCTGCTGAGAATGGCCTATCATACTACAGGGCTGGTTTGCCCAAAAATCCTGTTTACTGAGTAAAATATTGTTTTTTAATATATTTTATTGATTACGCTATTACAGTTGTCCCATTTCTTCCTCATCATTCTCCTCCACCCTGCATACTCCTTCCCACCCACATTCCCCCCCTTTAGTTCATGTCCATGTGTCATAAGTTCTTTAGTTTCTACATTTCCCACACTATTCTTGCCCTCCCCCTGTCTATTTTCTACCCACCGTCTATGCTACTTATTCTCTGTACCTTTTCCCCCCTCTCTCCTCCTCCCATTGCCCTGTTGCTAACCCTCCATGTGATCTCCATTTCTGTGGTTCTGTTCCTGTTTTAGCTGTTTGCTTAGTTTGCTTTTATTTTAGGTATGGTTGTTAATATCTGTGAGTTTGCTGCCTTTTTACTGTAATATCTTTTATCTTCTTTTTCTTAGATAAGTCCCTTTAACATTTCATATAATAAGGGCTTGGTGATGATGAACTCCTTTAAAATGACCTTATCTGAGAAGCACTTTATCTGCCCTTCTATTCTAAATAAAAGCTTTGCTGGATAGAGCAATCTTGGATGTAGGTCCTTGACTTTCATGACTTGGAATACTTTTTAAAGCCCCTTCTTGCCTTTAAGGTCTCTTTTGAGAGACCAGCTGACAGTCTGATGGGAACTCCTTTGTAGGTGACTGTCCTCTTATCCCTTGCTGCTTCTAGAATTCTATCCTTCATTTTAATCTTGGGTAATGTAATTATAATGTGCCTTGGTGTGTTCCTCCTTGGGTCCAACTTCTTTGGGACTCTCTGAGCTTCCTGGACTTCCTGGAAGTCTATTTCCTTTCCCAGATTGGGGAAGTTCTCCTTTATTATTTGTTCAAATAAGTTTTCCACTTGTTGCTTTTCCTCTTCCCCTTCTGGTACCCCTATAATTTGGATGTTGGGATGTTTAAAGATGTCCTGGAGGTTCCTAAGCCTCTCCTCATTTTTTTGAATTCTGGTTTCTTCCTTCTTTTCTGTTTGTTCATTTCTTTCTTCCTTCTGGTCCACTCCATTGATTTGAGTCCCAGTTTCCTCCCATCGTTATTGGTTCCCTGTGCATTTTCCTTCATTTCACTTATTGTAGCCTTCATTTGTTCATCTAATTTGCAAGTAAAATCAACCAATTCTCTGAGCATCCTGATCACCAGGGCTTTGAACTGTGCATGTGATAGGTTGGCTATCTCTTGGCCGCTTAGTTAAATTGGCTCTGGAGCTTTGATTTGTTCTCCTGTTTGAGCCATTTTGGCTTTTTTTTTTTTTTTTGTCTGGTTGTGGCTGTTACATAGTGAGGGGCAGAGCATTAGGTGTTCCCCAGGGAGGGGCAGCCCAGTGGCTGGGTAGTGACTCTGTGTGTGGGGGTGGGGTCCGAGAGAGAACAATGGTGCTTGCTCCACTCTCTCAGATACCAGTCCATTCTGCTGCTTCCCCTTCACCTGGATTATCTGCGTGGGAATGTGGGACCACCTAGTCAGTCAGCTGCCTTGTGCGGCCTCACTGGGTCTGCACCATTGCTCCCCCATGCCTGGGTTCCGCTAGCCACCACCTGTGCACCTGGGGTCTGCCAGCCACTGCTGCCTGTGCTCCTGGTCCCCCAATTTCCAGTTTTTCCTGCTGCAACTCCACCCTTCTTACCGGTCTGGATGAATGGTTGTTGGACTTCCGTACAGTTCAATTTTCTATCAGTTCTGGTTGTTTTCTTGTTTCTAAATCTTTGTTGTCCTTAATTTGGGTTGTGCGAAGAGGCACAGTGTGTCCAACTACGCCTCCATCTTGGCCAGAAGTGAGTAAAATATTCTTATGCCATGCTTTCTGTGTCTTCTTTGGGCATCATATCTCTAAGTGACTGTCATTTTCAAATTTACTGTGCCTAAGAATCATCTGGATTAGATAGTCTGACTCAGTTGGTTTGGAGTGCAATCCAAATATCTACATTTTTAACAAGCATCTTTGGTGAATCTGTACCCTCTTTGCAGCTCATTGTCCTTTACTTAACAGCTGATGGTGGCTCTGCTCTGAGTTCCTCTTCTCTTGCCTCCTGTCTTTCCCTGAGACCAAGGATAGGGAGTCTGGGTAGGGCTCATCTTCCCCAAAGCTAGAAATCACATCTGAAAATATTGGTAAATTTTCAAGGTCCTTGAGTCCCATATCCACTTGCATCAGGAAATGAGAAAGGCAGAGAAGAGGCCCAAGATGTTTCAAATAAGGGTGATCATCATTTCTCCTGGGGTAATAGGCTCCCCTTGGAGAAAGAAATTACAAATTACTAATAGTTCATATGGCAGAAAATTGCAAATTCCAGGCAAAATAAATATGTTCTTCCACTTCTAGAGTTCGCAGTGCACTATAATGTAGGAGGGTTCAGTATTAATGGGCAGCTATCAAGTAGAGCAGCAATGTCAAATTACATAATCAATTTAATGTTCTGGGTCAGTTAACAAAGAAATCTGTTCTCTCACTGCCATGATTTTAGAGCTTTCAATATCCCATTCACAAGCCTTTTTCTTCAAACTCCTGGGAAAGATGTGGGATATCAAATTCTTCCCCAAACATCTGTAACAGCTGTACAAGGGATCCCAGACCAGCTGACCTTTCTCCTTGAGCAGTCTGAGGGTGGCAATGAGAACATAATCACGCACGATGAGCTGGCTGAGCAAAGTTGGGCCAAGCCATCAGGTGCAGCTGCTGACTTTCCACACGATTGACGTCTCTTGCCTCCAGCGCGCTTGAGGAAGGCATGCAGGATATTTGTCACATGTCCTGTGTGGGTATGTGTATGAACGTGTGTGCAAGTATACATGTTCACAATCACATGTATCCAGAGTGGCAGGAGCAAGACAGGAATATAAGTAAGCCATTATGTAGCTCTACAGCTTACGTTTCTATGGGAGATTTTTGGTTCTCTCGCTCTAGGTCCAGGTGTGTCTAACCTTTTGGCGTCTCTGGGCCACAGTGGAAGAAGAGTTGTCTTGGGCCACACATTAAATACATTGTGACACGTAATCACAAAAAAAATCTCAAGGTTTAAGTAAATTTACAATTTTGCATTGGGCCATATTCACAGCCATCCTGAGCCACAGGCAGTCCTCCTTAAGTAGAAATAGCACATTGGCTTTCTCTTATGTGCCAAGTGATTGGTAAGCGGTTATCTGAGGCTCTGTGTTGAGCAGGATTCTGAGAATGAATCAGGCTCAGCCAGAAAGATTGATTAATAGTGCATTCCATCACTCCAGAGGAGGCTGTAGCGGTGCTTTATAACCTTAGGAAAGGCTGTTCTTTTAGGCCTAAAGCAAATGCCATGATTTACAGACTGGAACTGGATAAGTTGAAGCCTTTGGGATGTCGTGCACACCCTGGTTTCCATGTTCAAAATAGCTAGATATTACTCAGCACACTCATTCATTGATTATTAATTGAGCACCTCCCACCGTTGGGCACTGTTCTATGCCCTGGGACGACAGTGGAGAGCAGACAGCTGAAACTGACAGCTGAGCCACAGCTGAAAGTTAACTGACAGCCAGTGAGGTCACATCAGGTTCCTGCTCAGTTTAGAGCAGTGAAATCCCACCGAGTAAATGTATAGAGGAAAAATAATCAAGACATTATGAAATATACCTTTGATTAATGCACCTTTGAATGTATATTCATTAATAATCATAAAATATGAGCGAATGCACTTGCAGTGGAATTCACAGTGGGCATGGCTGTACATCCTGAGATATCCTGTCCTGTTCAAGCTCAGGTTCATTAATATGGTAGATTTAAAAGACCTTGACCATTGCCATTCATCATTCTGGGAGGCAGAAGGGCAGAAAAATCCATTTGGTCCTTTGACTACATTTTCAATTCTGAACGTTTTCCAAGTGAAACGAGCTATGGTAGGACCAACAAGGGGAATGGTATATGGTACTGCATTTAGCAATTGGGGGCGGGGTGGGTGGCAGAAATCAGGCATTTTCTTGAAACTAAAGATTTTTTTAAAAGAATCTGTTCCTATAATATGCTTTTTGTTCAGAACCTAATCCTAGACCATCCTGTTGTGGGGGGGCGGGGGGTTAAAGAAGCAGTCCTGCTGTCTTTTCAGGCGTTCTGGTGCTGCCGGCAACGTTCATTACTTACTCATGTTGGTTTCCTGCTTTCCAAGTCAGGGAAAATAGAAAAACCAAAGCTGCTTCCCTCTACTCTTCACCATAAGTTGGTATCTACGCAGGGAACAGTTCTAATTAAATATTGGCTGAATCTCATAGACTAGATTATTGAATTCTGCTGCTAGAACACTTATTTAGCTTTTTCTTAAACCCTGTTCAGATTTTTTTCTTTTACTTTTCCCCTGCTTTGCATTGTCTATGCTTGAGTTCTTCTCTACTGATGAATATTGTAAAGAAGACTGTGTTATTTGGAAGGCTTATGTGCTTGATGGTGGTCCTCCCATCTTTGTTAATTGCCTTAGGAATAACTGCTCTGTATTGACCATGCCTATATATCAGGCACTGTGCTAGGCAGGGTAAGATAAAGGTTTGCAACATTGTCTGGGGCAGAAAATTTTGCATCATTAAATTCACAAGGTCCTGGAGGAGGAAAATAGCAAATAAAATGTTTAAACTATTTTCTATTATATTTTAAGGATAACTCCTTACCCACATGGTTGACTGTCAGCTGACATTTGTTAAGAGTTGTAACTTTTGACCAAACATTTTGTCTCTTAATTTCTAGCCTTACAGTGAGTGTATAGCTATTCTCTTTGTATTTAATATGTTATTACTATAAGAGAATATTTAAATTGTCCTGATAGGAATCTTTTCTTCCTTTGTGAGCAAGAGTGAAATAAATGGTGCTTATAATGAACTGTCTGAATTAGCCATGGGTGCATTATACACATTGTCTCTAATCTTCACAATTGTCCTGTTGGTTGTTCTTTTATCCCATTTTACTGATGAAAAAGTAAGGTTGAGAAAGATTGATTAGGAAAACATAGCTAATACATAGCTAAACTTGGTTGGATTTAAAATTTCATCCACGTGATTCTAAGATACTTGCCCAATGCAGCCTTATCACTCTTGGTGGGTTGACAAGTTTTTATTCCCGTTTGCTTGGGCGTCTTGTGCTTTGCAAATGTGCAAAGGCCTGCTTCAGGCCCCATGGTTAACGTGGGCCTAGGGAGTGCACCCAGCTTCACATGCGCCCTCAGTGTCTAGCAGGGGACTCATACAGAGTGACTTGGGCTTTGTGATGCCACAGACAGGTGCTCATCCTGAAACATGGGGTTGGAGCCTTTTTCTCTCTTCGTATGAGAAATACTTGTAGCTATAGACTATTGAGTCAGGTACTCTATTTAGATCATGTCCTTGAACCCTATTATAGAAGATAATAATGTCTACTATATTGCAAAGTAGATGTTCTTTCCATTTATATGGAGGAGGAAATTGAATTTCAGAGAATTAGATTAATGTGCCCATGCGCACAAAGCTGCTGAATAGCACAGCTATACACTCTTCCTCAGTGTGTGAATAAAGAAAAGGAATTCTAGTGTTTTCTCCCTTTTTCCCATTTAATAGCACATTCTCCTTTCCACCTTCCAAATCCACCACAATGAGGCCATCTCTTCAACAGGTAAAAAGCCTTTCTTGTGGATTAATTCATGTTTAAACTTTACAAAAGAGAATGCGACTCTCCTCTGATCCACTGCCTTGCATTTTATCTGCTGTCTCTTGGGCTGCAGTGCAGCTGTCTCTGAAACATTCTCTCTCATGTCCCCAGTAAAAGCAGAGACATTTTTAGCTGCCATGCCATCAGATGGCTGCTCAGCTCTATGTGATATTAATTTTGGTGTATCAGGTTGTCACTCATGGCTTCTTGTGAACTTGGTTCAGGTGATGGGGGTGGGGAGGTTGTTTCCTAGGGGGAAAGGGAGACCTCAGCTCCAGGCTGAAAGATTGATTGACAGGCAGCCTGATGGGAAGGCTGTAGCTGCTCAGATGGTTCAGCTGAGCCCTGTTAGCCCCTGGGCTGGGCCTCTCCCAGGCTGCTGCACACTCAGCATTTCTGCCTGGGTTGGAATGACCGCCTTGGGCAAGTTCACAAATCTCAGTTTCCTTGCTGATAAAATGAGTCTTATAATAACACTTCCTTTAGAGGACTGTTGGCAAGAATAAATGAGATAAAGCCTACAAAGCATTTAACTCAGTGCATGGCACAAAGTAAGTGCTTAATAAACAGAGTAACCCTATAAACTGTGATTTGTTCAGGACCGTCTTGGTTTATGCGCACCATGGCACACCTTTTCGTTGTCACAGAATTGTGGTTTAGACTCTATATTATATAGGCATCCTACTATCAAATGCTAGCTATTATTACTGTAAAATATCATCCATTTCAAATGTAAGTGATCCAGAAGTGGTGGGAGGAGCTGGATGCTGGCCAGTTCAGGGGAAGTTTGTATGACAATTGTTCAGAGTTGCTGGGCTGGTCAGTGACTGTTCTCCGTGCTGGTGTTTGTTCTTTTCTTGCATTCTCACACATATGGGCTAGGCAAAAGTGGGTTTGCAGGTCTTTGGGAAGTCATACAATAATTAGTAAATAATAATACAAGAATAAACTCTGTGTTTTACATACTCACAGCTATAAACCTACTTTTGCACCCCTGTATCTGAAAGACTCTAGCTTGTGGAAGGAAGAAGCATATGCAAAGGCCTGAGCCAATGAGGAAAAGAGTAGCACCTGCCCTCCGGCCTCCTGGCCGACAAAAAGCAGGGTTTCAGGAAGCAGGGCTTTGGAAGAAGTCCTCAGCATCCTCACTCATTCACTTCCTGTCGGCCCAGGTATTTTCCTCCCTTAAGAAATCTCATACCCAAGTTATATAATAGTAAATTTTAATCTTAGTTCTCATTTTCTGTTATCTAACCAGTTAACCCATTGACTTTCTGCCTTTTAACTTGTACTATACTTAATCTCCCTGCCTAAGTCTGTTTTGATCTGTCTCCCAGGGAGAAAAAATGTCACTTCCTCAGAAGAGTAACCACCTAAGAATTAGACCACCTTGATCTTCAAATATTTGAATAAACTTTAATTAAGCCCCTTCCAAAGGGACCTCTTAGCTCTTGAGGGCTCAGCCACACTGTCAAATAGTTAACTTAACCACCACACCAATTCTAGGAGCTAACTCCAGGTGGAGACTGTGCTACTGCTGCCCTTATAACCCCACCCCCTCCTCACAGCTCCCTTCCCCTCCCCCTCCTCCCCCTCCTTCCCTTCCCTTCTTTTCCCTTCCTAGGTTAAAACTTGAAGCATATCCTCACCACCCTTCTTTCACAATAGCACAGGTGACTTAGCTGAAAAAGCTGGCAAGCCCTATCCCAGGAACTGATTAAGTGGCTGCAACTGGTTCAGAAGATGCAGGTAAACTAGGCCATAAAAGGCAGAGGGCTCAAGCTCAAGAGGAACTTTTTTTTTTGGCCGGAGCAGTGGTTAAGATTTCCGATGTTGTTATAAGAACACCTGTCTTCAAAGCCGCATTCTCCTGTAATCTACTCCTGTGCAACTCTGGGCACAGCATTTACATCTTCTATGCTTTAGCTTTTTCAACTATAAGGTGGTGAAAATTGTTATATTTACTGGTTTTTAAAGGGTTATAAGTAATAATATATATATAAAGTACTCGGCATAGCACCTAACACAGGATGTTCAAAACATGGTAATTATCACCATTACTATTGTTATCGTAATTTTCATGTTGGAGTTGGAATCTCTTGGAGTAGACTTACAGGAGTAATGAATATGTATAACATATATACATTATAATGTATATATAATATATATATGTTAGAGATATATACTTGAGAATATAGATACCACATTATTTAATTTTAAGCATTTAGCCAGCAGCAGTGTGCTGAGTAGAGTAAGTATATCTGTTCCAGACCCTGTTTAGTCTCATATTTTGAGTGAGTTATTAAGTTTTGCTGCCTTTTGTTTCAACTGTAACCATTAATATATTTGCCTTAGAGCAACTTGTGATGCAGACATTATCTGGGTTCTCTTTTTGGAAACCAAGGGGCTGGGAGGTTTAAGAAGGCTAAGGGACTTGTCCAAGGTCACACAGCTAGCATACAGCAGGATCTGAGGCGGTGTGGTCTCTCCCTGGAGAGCGTGGCGTTGACGGCAGGGCCGTAATGTGCGTTAATATGGATCTATGAGTGCCTAATAAATGCATACTAATATGGAAAATACAGTTTCATATGTTCTTACTAAGGTTTTTCTTTTTTCCAGTTTTCTTCTTTAAATTTAGGACACTTTCATGGTGAGGGTCAGGCAAGTAAACATGGCTGGGTTCCTGCCGATGAGGGGAGGGGAAGGGAGCAAGGTCCAGTGGCCTGCTCAGGCCCTCGAGGGTGAGCCTCCTGCTACAACCACAGACCACGGAGGCTGTCTGGAATTTGGAGCTCAGTACATGCTTATGGACTATACAAATGAATTAAAATTCTTTTACATCTATTTCATCTTTTGGTCTTTAGAGCAGATATTACCATATCAATTTGAGAAATGAGGGAATTGAGTCTTAAAAAAAGGTCAGGATCTTGCTCTAAGACACCACATTTAATTAATAAAAGAAACAGGGCTAGAGTCCAATTCCACTTGATTATAAGACTGAACAGATACTCGCTTCTTAACTTCCTAATCCTGGAACGTACAAACCAGGACACTGACAAAGCCAGAGAGGAAGTACTTCTTAGAACTGCTATTGAAGACAGTTTGCTCTCCCCTTTGGAATCTGTCACCTCCCCTTTTTATGTTGTTTTCTTTTTTTCTGAATGACTGTTCACACCCCACAGCAGGCAAGCTGAAGCTCCCCGATAGTGTCAGCAGAGGTCTGGTGCTTCCATTAGGTTTAGTTAGGCAAGTTTCCTGTTCTGCGCCAATCTGCAGAGAGCACACCTTATAAATCAGAGGACTATGGAAAGTTCAGAAATGAAAGAAATCTCTTGCAGACCTGAGGAGGTGAGAGCTCATTTTTTGGAATCCCTGCAGGAAACTAAACAAAACTAAACAAAACTGTGGCCTTAAAAAACACATTTTCCCCTGTCTCTGGGGAACTTGTCTGCACCATTTGTTTGCCACTTAATATATTCTCTTTTGTGTTGGCTGAGGTCCAGGAGGATGGAGTCCACTTCCCATTCATCCTTCAGGCTGAGGAAAACCCTGAGATGAGAAGGAACAAGCAGAGAAGTGGTGATATGAGGAAGCTAACCAGGCTGGACAGTCAGCACAGGATAATGATTAAGCATGTGAATTTCCGTGTTACCCTGCCTGCGTTCAGATCCTGATCTCACCACCCAGCACGTAGAAGCTTCATTGCTGAAGATGATGGGTTTAATTGTAAACATCTTCAGTATTAATAGCTATTAGAATCCTAGATCTTGAGGTGCTGTGATGTTTGGAAAGGCATGATGAAGAGATCACTAGCAAGAACTAATATTCATGATATACTCATCTTGCACTGACACACTTGCCTGGTGCCTCCTAAGTGTTAAATCATAGTTCTTGACTGTTTCCATTTTGCTAGATTCTTAGGAGTCCTCCCAAAAGCATCAGGTTCCTAGTCTCAGGGTTCCTCTTTACCATCATATTCATTTTGAAATAATCTTGTCCTAACTACCTAAACTGAATCTACTATGCTTAAGGTCAAACAGCAAAAAGAGAATTTATTTCTGGTGGGAAATATAAACAGCTTAGAAAGGAGAAACTTTTTCACCTAAAGAAAATTAAGAAAGAAAATGATCATCCCAATAGGCTCAGGCCTTATCAGTTTATGGGGAAAGATATTATCACATAAATATTATACCTGAATGTTGCTAACATGAAGCCTGAGCACACCGATACCTAATAAAATGCCCACGGAGCCTCTAGACCTGCCACAGAAGCTTCTATTGACACCTGGAGATGTGATGCAACCACCACTGTGTTTGTCTTTGCCGGGTTCAGGTGTCATCCCTGAAGATCTCAGCCAATCCCTGGCCCTGATCTTACACAATGCAGGGGCACCTGGGGGGCATCTAAGAAGAGAAAAGCAAGGTTGCAACCTATGAGTTGTGCTCTGTCAGTGCTCATGAAGTGTTGCTCGGTCACGAAGTGTTTCAATTTACTGAATTACTGAGATTACATGCACATAGGCTATTCCTTGCGCCCAAGCACAAAAACAACCAAATGAAGATACCAGGCTGAATTCTGGTTGTACAATACCTGCAATAACTATTGGCCTTAGGTGCCTACAGGGTTACTGAGTTGGCCACAGCAAAGTACACTTTTCTCCTGATGAAGTCTCTGCCTGGATTTTGGGGAGATCCCGACAAACATTGTCTTCTAATATGTTCTTCCTCTCTTTGACCAGTACTCTACACAAACATTCAGAGGTCTAGATTTTAATTATAAAGCCAATGTATGAGTCCCTTCCTCATTCCCGGAGGTTCTTTAGACCCAGTTCTTGTAGGTGGAGGGAAAGGGGTGGTACATGGTTCCATTTGCCACCCGTGACCCACCTGAGGCACCCTGCTTCTACCACTGCTTAGATCTCTGCCTCCTTTGTTGTGCCATTTCCTCCTAAGGCCTGTCTCAAAGCAGGGAATGGAGAACCAGAAAGGAAAGATACAGAATCTACTCAACACAGCAAGTGACCATGTGAAGAAACAACAGAGGGCGTTGTCAGTGAGGATCTATTGCCGGCCTACTCAGCTCTGGCACCATGTCAGCCGGGCTCTGTTTAATTGAGATTCTCTCTAGCTGCACCACTCCACCACTGCCCTGACCACAAGCAACCCTCTTGTGGGCCTTGGTTCATGCTAACTTGATGAAGGGGAGGGAGAAGTGGTGGCATTAGAATTCCTTGCCCTGAGTCCCTACCTAGTACTACTGCTGAGACTATTCTCTCCTGGCCAGCGTGGTCCTACAATGTGCCCAAAGTGTTGGAAGGAGTTTCACTTGACGGAGGGCATCTGCTCGATGTAGATTTTCCGAATACAGATGGGATCTGACAGGGACACAGTCAGAGGCACCGCCATGGGAGGGTCACGCCCCATTGTTGCTGTGTTGTGCGGCTGGAACTACACAGGGTGCCACTTGCACAGACGTCCCCAGTTATTTCAATCAGACAGTGTTATGGGTTGAATTGTATCTTCAAAATTCATATGTTGATGTACTTAAGAATGTAACTATATTTGGAGGTTAGGTTTTTAAAGAGATGATTGAGTTACAATGAGGCTATTAGAGTGGCTCCTAATTCAATGGGACTGATGTCCTTCTAAGCAGAGGAAGAGACACCATGCACACAGAGGAACAGGTTAGGATAAAACAGAAGATGGTTAACTGTGAGCCAAGAAGAAAAGTCTGGAACCGATCATTACATAGTGGCTTTCAGATGAATCCAACCCTGCTGACACCTCACTCATGGTCTTCCAGCCTCCAGAACTGTGAGAAAATGAATTTTTGTTGATTAAGTCACCCATTGTGTGGTGTTTTGTTATGGTAGCCCTGGAAAAGTAATACTATTTCAAGGCACCTCTAATAAGCAAACTAAACATAAACTGATTTTATAATTATAGTGCCCCCCCTCAAAATTCCTTAGATCTCAGGTCCAACCAGATGGTTCCCCAACCCTGGACACACCTCTATATTTCCTTCCTATAAGAGACTTCCACAGTTTTTTTAAATTTCCTCTAGAAATAGCTACCATGGGCTCACTGCATGGCTCTCCCACCAACCCTGACAAGGGCTGGCCAGGGGGGCCCTGAGATTACACACACACAGGCTATTTCTTGCCCCCAAACATAGACATAGTCATGGGGCCCCTGGCCAGAGGGAATGTGTATTGTTTTGGGAATGGATTGTAACTCCCTCCTTATCTCCTCTTGGGGGCAGCTTCTTATCCTGTGACTGCTTCTCAACCTTTTCCTTCTGCATGTGGACACTGATGTGATGTAGCTCCGGGCCACGCGTAGGTCTGTGCAACCTGGATGCATGCTGCCTTTGTCTGGGACCCTATGAGAAGCCTGAGACTGGAGGAGGTGTGGTCTCTCTCACACCCACCCGCCGCCATCCATGCCCTCCCCATCTCACAGTAGTGTGGGTAATAAGTGGTATGCCCACCTCTGCTAGTCCTCTGGCTAGAACATCACGAACATGTAAGCAGCTCGCTGGGCCGGGGCTCCTGTGCTGCAGCCACCCGGATCATGCATCATTCCTAGGAGCCTACTGCATGACTCAGTGTAAAAGAAACTCCCTTCCTCCTCCAGTTTGGGACACTCTCTGCCTTTCCTGCGGGCTCATTCTTATATTCAGAGTGAAGAGTCTTTATTAGGCACTCAAGGTCACGACAGTTCTTCTGCCCTAATGCTTAACGGTATGCGCTCAGGTTCCCGAACCAGACAAATCCAGCCCTGACCTTTACTTATATGATCTTAGGGACACCATTTAACCTTTGAAAACTTAAGTATTTTTTATCTGCAAAAGGGCATGCTAGTAGATACCCTGCTGGGCTCAAGTAAAATAGTACCTGTGGAATGAGTGGCTTAGTGGATGGTGCATGGTAATCACTCAGCCAATGATCAGGATGGGTGCCGATCATCACTGCTGTCGCGGTTGGGAGGTGCTGCTCTCTTCTGAAATTTTCTAACTTTCCTTTGTTGAATGCTGCAGTGTCCTCGCAGTACATAAGGCAATTTCTCTCATCTGGGATATTTTCTCCCCATCTCTGTTTTATTATGAGTCTCCATACAGGTAAAATTGCCTGCCTCCACAGTACTCTAAATGTACAACCCTGGTAGGGCTACTTTCCATTTTCTTCAGAAAACATTAAAAGGATGAAAGGAAACTTTTGGAGGTGATGGATGTATTTATGTCACAGTCATAGACTGTGGTGATGGTTTCATGATATATATTTACTTTAAACTCATCAAGTTTTACACATTAAACATGTATAGCTTTTTGTATATCAATCATACCTTAATAAATTGGTTGAAAAAGAGAAGGCCTAGGGGCATTAGGATAAGGCAGAATGGGTGTGGGACAGCTCCCCCCCACCCCAATTGCCTTGAAAACACGCTTTTTGCTTTAATAAAGAATCAGAATCTCCAACAATAACCTTGGGTTTCATATACCGTACACTGGAGACACTATATTTATTAAGAACACCTCAGAAAGAGACCGTGTGCCATATTACAGTTTAAATATAACATATGGGGTTCTTTATTATCAGTTCTATGGCTGGCATGCATGGATTTTTCTCTGAGGAGGCGTGTGCTCTTCACAATCAAAAAAACTCAGTTTTTTCTAAAAAAGGAAATTAAAACATTTTAAGAGCATGAACTATGTGCTATGCTATGCGTTATTTATTTCTCATGCCAAGTTTTTAAGTTAATGATCTTATTTCCACTTTATAGATGAGAAAATTGAGACTTGGAGAAGCTAAAAAGCTTAACCAAGATCACACAATGGTGTATTTAATTTTAGTTAATTTATTCTGGAATTTTTATGAGCACCATGAAATTTATCCTAACACAATTAAATAGTGATTGTGTAGGTAGGGGGAAGGTAGGAACTTTGTTTTACAAAGAGAATTTTCTCATTTAAAAAAATAGAAAACTCATATAAACAAAATTGAAAAAATAAAAATTACCTCAAATCCTACTACCTAGTCCTTGTCACTTTTCTCAAACTATAATTGTGATTTTTATAGGAAACCCTCAGTTATTCGCACTAATGCAAGGAGAGAAAAGGGTGGAGAATCTAAAAATCATTTATGTCTGCATTGCGTACTTTTGGGCATAAAAATTAATCTTTTTGATCATTGTTTGCATGGGCTAAGTACTAAAATTACTTTTTCTTTCTCAACTGATCCCAATTCAGGGCAGCATCCCAGAAGCATTTTGGTGACAGGAGATTAAGCATGTGCTGTGGCTAATCCAAGAAATGAAGACTCTACACACAGCTAATTAAGGTCTGACTGCCGAACCAAAGCTCACACATTGTTGAAGTGCGGGCCTCTCCGGCGTTTTCAATGCTTTCTCCTTGGAGCAATCTTGAAAGTAGATTTGATTCAGTTTGTCAGGCATTTGTTGGGAAACTGGTTTGCTCTACAGTGTTCTAATATAACCAGGAAACAGTCCTTGATTTTAAGAGACATATAATCTAGTGAAGGAGACAGGTATGCATCCCACTAAATTAATAATAATGTGATAACTATACCTCACACTTCTTGAACACTTACTTGCCATAGGCCAAACCCTGTTCTAAGCTCCTTAAATGTACTGATGCATTTAACCTTCATAGAAAGCATAGTGTGATAAGGGGAACATGCTATGCATTTGGAGAAGGGATAGTTTATCCTGAATTGGGAGCTTGGAAAAACTTCAAGGATGGTTGTCACAGGAGGCAGCTCAAAGGCTAAAGGGACCATCTTTCCCAAAGTGACCTCATCAAACAGGTGCTGTGTGCTGAAGTTCTCTGGTGGCATGTATTTGTTCTTCCTCTTCACCTTGGTGACTGCCTGGCTCACAGTGTGTCCCTTCTAGAATTGGTGTCCCCAGTATCTATTCAGTTGGAATAGACTCCCTGCTCCATGTCTCTGTGACCACATATGACATTGCCTCTGTGGACATGGCTGATTAGGTTTTGCCACTAAATCCAGCTGGGCCTTCCCCCACAAAATTAAGGGGGAAGTGTCAGTCTCTCTGGTGGAGGGAACTGAAGGTTCTTAGGTTTTAGAACTACTCATAGTGAAGGGGACCATGAAAATAGGCCACCCACATCTCTTGCTTAGGGAAGAGTAATTGACCCACAGCCTGAGCTTCAGCTCTGTGTCCGCTGCCCTGTTCAGTGTGGAGGCCACACTTTGCACAGGCCAGTGAGTGAGCCTCGTGGGAAAGGGAAGGCAGACCCGCTTCTGTGAGGCAGGCAACTTCCGCTCCAGGACTCCTCAGCAGCATGGAGCCTGCCTGGAACTGGGTGCAGCATATCCTACACCCTTTCCTAGCCCCTCTCCTTCACAGCTCCCGACCTGCATCTACTGACTCCCTCCCTTATTTCCTTCTGGCCTTTCCCCCTGATAAATGTCTCGCATATCTAACTCCATCTTGGCATCTGCTTTTCCGAGGAAGCAAATTAATGTTAGGGTTTTTTCCCTGCCTGTGGTCTTTTATCCTTAAGAAAGCTAGGCTGAGTATCATACATGGCAACATTCATGTTTCAAGGGGTTAAACCCCAAGGAGCAAGCACTTATCAAGCGTCGCACTGGCTGTTGCCAGTGACTGGAGCAAGTCCATGGCCGCCCCCAGAGTCAGTTTGGGAGGTGAGCACACAAGCGCGTGGATACCCATAGGTGTGGCTTATTGGCCATTCTTAGTGTAGTGATTTGCTACAGCTACTGACAGGGAGCAGTCACCTGCATTTCCCATAACCTGCAATTTACAGAAAGGTGGTTTCATATACTCAGATTGCCTTCTGGGCAAACAAGCAAACAAACAAACAAACAAACAAACAAAAAACCCCAACTAAACCACAGAGATACCTGGTAGAAACAGAGATTGTTCTGGAGACTATTATAAATTGAAGAAAATTTCAGAAAAGAAACCTTGTTTGTATCTAATTGGCTCATTGAAATCATCTCTCAGGTAGTGACATTGGTAATTCTAAGTTTTCTCTAAACTTTGAGCACAAAATGGAACGAGGAGGACCAACTGAAGTTTTTGGAAACACTGAGTTAAGTGGTACTTTTTGCATGGTAACTGCACCGCGTGGGCAAGCCTGCGTTCAGGAAGTCACTTGTAAGACCAGCCCACATTTAGCAGTGTCACTACTAGAGGAGTGGAGGTGGGAGGGAGTGAGGGAGCGCCCTGCGCTATTGTTTGGTAGGAAATTAAGCACAGAAAAGAATGTCCCTCTTTCAGGACCTTTTCTATGAATTAGTCTTGGTCCCTCACTGCTTTTCTTCAGCTTCCTTTTTTAAAAAGATTTTATTTATTTATTTTTAGAGGGAAAGAGAGGGAGAGAAACATCGATGTGCTTGAGAAATGTTGGTTGATGGCCTTTTGCATAAGCCCCCAACCAGGAACCTGGCCCACAGCCCAGGCATGTGCCCTGACCTGGAATTGAACCAGGACCTTTCAGTTCGTGGGACCACACCCAGCCCACTGAGCCACACCGGTCAGGGCTTCTTCATCTTCTTTAAACTACTTTATGCATGCATCATATTGCTTGAGGAGTTGAAAGGGCACTATTATCTGGATTAATTGCTACCTCTTCTCTAGAGATATTGCCCTTCCAAGGGTGGGGAAATTGCATTGAAATAAGTGAACTTTGCTGTCACAAGACTTGGAGGGAGTTTTGATTCTTTCACCCACTCTCTGGAACCCCATTTAAAGATGCAAAGATGTGGATCTCCAGTTGAATTATGTGGCTACTACAAATAGTGTGGTGACCACATGGAGTAGAGTGTATTGTAGATTTGGAAGTACTTTATGTTTTTTAATTAGTATTTTTTTACCTAAAGCAAGGGGAGGGAGAGGGAAGGGAGGAAGAGAAGAGAGAGAAATTAAGATTAATTCTGTGTTGAGTGGGAGCAGAAAAACAATCTCTGTCCTCTGAGGTCTTTTGAAGAAAGTTAAGAAATGATATTAAGGTCTTGAAGCATCTCAATGACTCAAACTCCTCTATACGCAGCTTAGAAGCTTATGAACAAGGTGCCTGGTCAATACTCTGGACGATCAGAACAAAGGGAACAGGTTACACATGAGTGACCGGCCCCTCCCAGTTGTACCGCTCTCCTCGTACTTGGGCCTCCAAAGTCAATTCCCTGAAGCTCACGTTGTTGGAAACACTCTGTGACGGCACGTTAAGTAAGCAACATAAAACCTCACTTGACATAAGTCTTGATTCTAGCCTTCATCTCAGGAAATCGTTTTTAATATTTGCTTCAGTTACATAACTTCATATATCTGAGAAAATTACTTTGAAAAAAGTTTTTCTAAAATTTCTTAGAAAATTAATTTCTAAGCCACATCAGCACCAAGTCAAATAGTGAATGAAGCTCTCCCCTTCACCTGCACCTTCCACCTGTTTTTTTTTTTTTTTTTTTTTTCCAGTTGAAAGGAAAATATCCCCTTTCTTTTGATAAGCTAAGTTAATAAGCTAAAGGTGTCATAGCAGGGTAAACACATCAGGGACAGTTCACAAACTCAAGCTGACCTCCTGGGCAGCTACCAAGGTTGCCTAGCCATAGAAAAATCCCAAGGCATTTGCAGAAAGCTA
This sequence comes from Anoura caudifer, assembly GCA_004027475.1. Taxonomy (NCBI): domain Eukaryota; kingdom Metazoa; phylum Chordata; class Mammalia; order Chiroptera; family Phyllostomidae; genus Anoura; species Anoura caudifer. The sequence goes on from PVKU01003289.1 coordinate 151,979, forward strand.
ATGAGGCTGTGGATCGAGTGAAGCCGCAAATCCCAGCAGATGACAAGCTACAAATTGGGTGAGCTGCCTCTGGCCTCCAGGTGAAGAAGGCAGGGCTCCTGCGAGAAGGTGCCAGCTAATGCTAACATCTGACGATAATAATGCAGTGCTCAAGTTCAGCGTAAAAAACCAGGCGGGGCCGCCTTGGCCAGGCTGCCTCGCTTCCTCATCCCCCATTTTCTCAAGTCTTGTACCTGGGAGCCTTCACGCTCTGTCCCTTTTTTGTGTGACATTTTTGCCTTTTTGTTGCCTATAGGGTAATGTGACACCCACTAATTATGGCATCTGGAGTCCTTAGTCTGTTCTGGATACTCTCTTCCCATGTTCCACTTTACTTGCTTCTCCTTTCCAGATAAGCGAGCAAATGGACTTCCTTTCATGCCTTTATGCCTTCAGTTTCCTCTGACCAGGATGCTTTCATGCCATTTGTCCACCTGAAACCATTATATTCCTCAGGGAATATATCATTTCAACTTCATGAATTCTCTTTCTTTCATCCTCCCTCTATAGATGGAATAATCCCCCCTCATTTTGTCACTATAGCATTTTGCATGTTCAGGCACATCTCAGAGAGACTGTGAGCTGGTTCCAGACCACTTCAATAAAGCAAGTCATAATATTTTTTGCTGGTGGAAGGTCTGGCCTTTAATTTGTTAAAAAAATGCAACAGCTGTGATGTGCAATAAAGCAAAGCACAATAAAATGAGATATGCCTGTATCTCCCTATTTGTAGAGACTTAGGCGTATAATCTAAATAATTCTAAGTAATGCTTCTTTACCTACATCAGAAGTTCCTTGAGGTTTGGGTCCAAATTTCTTTTACATGCACATTGCCATTTTCAGAGTCTCTCCCTGCCCTCAAACCCGATGTAGGTTCACATCAAAGATGTGAAACCAGTAGCCAGGAACTGAAAGTTGCATCCCACATTATCATTAAGAGGGGAAAATACAAAATCCAGGATATCGAACTGTGATGATTAAGTTTTGCGTGTCAACCTGACAGAACTATGGTACCCAGTTGTTTGGTCCAACACTAGTCAAAATATTGTGAAGGTGTTTTAGAGTTGTAATTAACATCTGTAAACTATTGACTTTATAGTCATCTGCAATCAATGGACTGCAAGTAAAGGACTGCCCTTGAGTTTGTCTGTGGGGCTTATCCAATCAGTTGAAAGCCTAAAGAGCAGAAACGGACTTCCTGGAGAAGAAGTAACTCTGCCTCAAGACAGGGACAGAGCAGTCTGTCTGTGCTTCGGCTTGCTGGGCTGCCCTACCACTTTTCTCTCGAGACTGCAGCATCCACTCCAGCCTGATTTTCCAACCTCCTGGCTTGCCCTCCAGATTTTGCCCTACAACGGCGAATCTTGCCTGGGTTTCCAGCCTTCTGGTCAGATTTTAGCCTTGTCAGCCCCCACAAACACGAGACAGTTCCTTGCGATTGGTCTTGTATTTATCTTCTTTTGGCTCTGTTTCTTTTAAGAAGTCTACTGATATGTAACCTAACTCTCCTAGAAGGAGAGTAGAAGCTTAAGGTTAGAGCCAAAGTGGGAATACGACTCTGGAAAGCTAAGGGACAGGAGTAGCAGAAGAAGTGGTTGGCAGAAACCTACGTGACTGCCAGAGGTGAAATTGAAGCAACTTTTTATGCATCCAAGGTTTGTGTGAGTCAGCCAGGTATATTATTATTGAGTCAATGCAGCAATTCTTGAGACATAGAGAAAATAACTTGCTTAATGAACAATGAACACATTTATGAAAGATGCACCCTTTTCTTCCCTGCACAAATTTATAGCTAGAAATAGCAGGAATCAGATACCTTGGGATAATATGGGCCCCTGGGCAGAATAATCACAAGCAGGCGAACTGTTTACTTCTTCAACAACTGTATTTGAGCTGCGGAATGACAAAGCGACACTGAGGGAAGGCGATCATTTTACTTTTGGAAGTCTATGTTAAGCAGAGTGGCTTTCTTAGCTCAAGGATGATAAAGGCAAGCAGTTGATGGCTGCCCGTGAGTGCCAGCTTCTTCAGCTTCCTATTGAAACTACCATAGGAGCTATCAAAGGCCTGGGGCACTTTTTTGCTACAGTACCACCCTTCTGGTAACATCTGCTCACTGGGCTAAGGATCACTTGCCTCCACGAATTTTTGCCGGTCTTCAAGGCAAGAGCCCTGCATGCTAAGCCAGTCTTGGACAACATCCCAGAAGCTTGGTTTTAGCCTCTGGACATCACTTAATCTCAGTCAAAGGGTTTTGCTCTTTTTCACCAGGTGTAAACACAGTGCACACCCCAGAGAGAGGGGCAGACTGTATTATGGCTTTTAAAGGGCTCGGGCATATCATAGATGGCACAGCTCTGCTGACTACGAGAGGCCCATCATCAGGATAGATGTAGGAGGAAGACCTCTCTTCTGCCCAGGACTATATTCTGTTGTTACAGAAGGTATTACACTGCAAACATAGGTGATAAGATAAACAGACATAGATCAATCCATTGGTATTTAGGTGGACAAAAAGCCAAATAACTTCTGGCAAGGGCAGTTTTCCCAAAACCTGTTTAAGCGTAGGATGCTTTTGCAGAGGAATACTATGCATAAATAAGGTTCTAAGAGTTCAACTTCCGTGGGAAATGCTGCAATTAAGGTTTTGGATACATTCTTTCCCTTGGGATTTTGGTATTTATCAATACTTTCATAGCTGTATGCCTTGGAGCCCTAGATTTCCACAAGAGGTTAATTGGATTCTAGGAAAATATGGATTCTTGAGCCAAATAAATATGGAATTTACAAAAACCCTGCATATTTACTCTGTTCCCTCCCTCCATTCAGGTTTCCAATTGATTTTAGGCATCTCAGCATTTTAAGATGTTAAGGGGTAAACACATTAGCATGTTAGATGTTCTAACATGTCCAACAGAAAGGAACTCTGGTTAGAAAATACATAGGAGACTTAGGATAACCTCACGGTGACATCTCGTGAGATTTAAGGAGGCAAAAAGGATTGTTGTTGGGAACAAGGGCTCTTTTTTGCGGGCAGAGCCTCTTCTTGCCTATCGTGCTCTCTGGCCACGTAGTTCTTTTCAGAACGGCACTATCTATTTCCTTGTCATTTCTTTGGGTGAAGGGCTTTAAGCGAGGGGCCCCCTTCCTCCTCCACTCCAGCCCTACTACGCATTCCACTGCTGAGGTCTCCCAGAGATGCTTCCCAAGTTTTAGGAGAGAATGCCTGAGAGTTTTCAGTGCTGCCTTGACACCGCCAATCGAATCCCCCAGCAGCAGCATCTCAGGGCTGCACAGTAACAGTTCCACCTGAGCTAAGGGCTGGTGTGTGTTTTAAGTGGAGCTGTGTGGTTTTGCCAATTAAATGGGGGAATGAATGAGACTGCCAATAGTGTTCTGGAGCATGAAACAACAAAGAAGATCGCAGTGAATCTGAATTAATGGTCATCTGGTAGAGAAGGGAGGAGGGATCATATATGCTGAATTATTGTAATGCAGGTATTGAGTTGTGTTTCTTACTGGGAAATAAACAGGGAGGAAGGAAGTGATTACAAATCTCACTTCCTCATTTGCCTCTCCATTTCAGGGTGGGGCAGTCTGGGTGCCTGAGTTTGAGGTCTCTATCTCCTGTCCATCTTTCCCTCCACATACCTTTACGCTGATCCCTGTGGGCGCACACACCTCACTTAGAATCTGGCTTTAACCTAAAATTCTTAGAAATTCCCTGTCTTAAAAATTTTTTAATTATATCACTGTTTTGTTATCTAACTCACCTCCCTGCCTTTAAACAGGAGATTTGGCCCTTGCATTCACAAAGTCAGCCTTCCAAAAGACTGCATCTGGCCAATCCCATTTCTGTTAATAGTGGAAAAAATTCAATCACTTTTAAGTTATTTTAAAAGGTGATTCTGTAATAATCCAGTTATTTCTAGTTTATGATTTAGTTCTAGTCAGTCTTCCCCAAATCCTTTCCTGCCCAGACTCTAACCTCCACTAGACTCAAATGTCTTTGGCAAAGCCCAGTGATGATGCTGAGAGGGATGGGTCCATTTCATGGTTTTATGTCTTCTCAGTCATTGATGCTGTCCTGGTCCAGCATGTGCTTTGCCCCCAAGATGCCCATTGTCTGCTTCAGGTAGTGACTGGACAGTTTGCAGATGTTCATTTGGTACTCAGTTCTCCGATGTAGGATTCAGCCATGTCCTCTCTCAGTTTCCAGCTTGGGTAGTCTGTTCATACGTTCTGATGTGGAGCCTTCCTCCCTGGCCCAGCCAGGGAATTCTCAGGCAGGCCCACAGGCTCTCTTTCAACAATGTCCTATGCTTCTAGATACAGTGGGCCTCTCTGTGTTTTCCATTAACAGGAAAGAAATTCAAGATCTTAGGCCCCTCTGATGCTAAGATGTGCCTGTCACTGTCTTTACTGATCTCTGTCATTACTAAGGATGCGGTCTGGGAAATACTTGCCAACTTCAGCTCTTAAAAACATAAACAAAAGAAAACATTTCATAAGGGAAGCAGGACACCAATTCTCCTACTCTGGAAGCACCCAGTCTTCTAATATATTCTCTATTCTCCTCAGTCCTTTGTATTTATACAGAATAGGGGTGGTGGGCAAGACATATTCCTGTAGGACTTCTTTCTTTCTTCTTATACTTTATGCACTTCTACTTCTTCAGTTTAGAGGATTCATTAGCTCACCTGGAGAAAAAAAAATCTTTCCCATTATCATGGAGCCAGTCACTTCTGATTCACACCATGTTGACACTTTTGGATTTAGAAGCTCAGAACATGGCTCATGGGGATGGGGGTGGGGCTGTCTCTACTGCAATGATGCTCCTTTGTTTATTTGCTGAGTGTGCAGGGGTCTGAAGCTATGGTGAGTCAGGCTAAATTAGCATGGCATTGCGTACTTTGAAACATTATTTTGCCACACATGTACAACTATATAACTCAGAGAAGCTGATTTCTCTAGCCTTCAGGGCTCAATCTCCCTTTTAATTTTACAAGTGAGCAGAACCTGGTCATGTGGCTGTAGCTTTTATCCTGTTTACATCCCTCTGTATTTATAAGCATTTGCAGGGAATTCTTCCATTTTTCACAAACACTTTTTTTTTTTTATCTCCAACAACCGCTTACTTTGGACTGCTCCCATTGCCTTGAAGGTCCCTTCTGCCATCCACTCCAAATGCTGACACAAAGTGCGAACTGTTCCTTCTTTCATTTCCCCAGAATATATCTAAGACCAGTTGATAATATTTAACCACACAGAATGACAGTGCAGAAAAGACCACTTTTTACTGGATACTACATATCACTGCACCTCCAATCCCCACCCACGCTCCTCCACAGTTGCTTTGATGGCCATGTGTCTGTCCAGTCTTTACCATAAACTACATTGCAGAGGCCAGTCCACCCTACAGGCTGAACCAGATATGTGTAATGACTCAGATGTGTAGACATTTATTTCCCATCCACATAAAATTCAAAATGGATTTTTACAGTTGAACTCTTCTTTGAGCAGTAATTCAGGGACACACCTTGAGCTCTGCACTCTTAATTCCATATGGCTCCCAAAAATGATGCGCTCATCCGCACGGAGCCAGAGGAAAGGAATGGAACACAGAGGCCCAGGTTTAGGAGTTCTTTATGCATCAGTCCCAGGGTATTACTTGCCTTCATCTTCCATTGGCTAGACCACAGTCATATGGGCACACCTACCTACAAGGGTATCTGGGAGATTTAGTCTAAGTATATGCCCCAAAAGGAAAGGAAGTAGGCTAGGTAAGCAAGTAGCCAATTTCAAAGGGAAGAACAACTGATGTTATAGCCAGTAGGCAGTTGCTGTCAGTCAACATAGTACTTTACAGAGATAACTCTCCTCACAAAGGAGACAACCTTTTACAGGATTTCAGTCATCACACATTTGGAACAGGAGGTTGACTTCCTATTTAATTACCTGAAAGCCCAACAGAGTACCAGTTCAAAAACCATCTCCAAAGGTGAATTTTGCTCTTTTCTGTAGAATAATTTATATATAAGTTTTCAGAAATATAAGTATACAATTCAGATACTTCTACTATAATTATATGCATGGGTAAGTTTAACTTTTCACTGTTTACAATTAGGGGGCAAAAACTGCTATTTCCTCCTGTGGCAGAAAGAAGATTTTCATTGCCTTTGTAAATAAGTCTTTCAGAGCTAAAAGTGTAGTTTTTTAGAAACTGGAATGCAAGAAAAAGACCGGGGCAAGGGTCATAATGCTCTCTGTTCTGACTAGGGAGCAACTTCAAGGCATTTATGTGAGCGGAGAACATACTGTTAACAGCACAGTCATTTATGACAAGAAATCATCACGAAACCGATGTGCACATCACAACTTAGATGACTAAATTCAATTCGCTACAACAAACATTCTAGCAAATACAATTTCCTCTAACAACATAGAGAGTAAATACAATATCCAATAACAAATATATATCTAAAGCATTTTTGTAGTAATTGTTGCCTCAAGGTTAAGGACTGTATTCTATAGGAAATAACAATAAAACATGTACTGAAAAAACAGAATGTCAGAAGAGGCTCTGGTCATTCTTGGCAAACAAACTGCCTATTAATTCAATCTCATACTGTCAAGATACAGGTGATGTTTATACATGACTTAATCAGTATATTTACACACTCACTGCTTGGTGTACTCAAAGATACTTGCGTTATTCATCTTATCTCCTATTCTTACTAACTGCAATTTGACTTGCCAATAATTTAAATTCAAAGTGTTTGCTTTTAATTGCTGAATATAAAATTGGGGACTTACAATTTCCTGTCTTAATATTTCCTTTATAGAAAACATATCTCAGGTATAGTCACTCCAGTTACTGAACAATATACTAGAGAGTTGTTGAAAAGCCAGTTAGGCCATTTATTTGATCTGCCCTTACATTTACTCTGTAACTGTATTAACCTACTCTGTGTGTGCATGTATGTGTGAGTGCATGCTTCTGTGTGTGAATGAGTGTATATGACTCATCAACTAATCGATTCTTCATTGCAAACAGCAAAAATTGACTTTGGGTAGCTTAAGCAGTAAAGAATTTGTGGGGAGATGTTATCTGGCACACAAACAGATGGGCAGCCTGGAGACCCAAACTTACAAATAGGAAAGAATTAAGAGAGGCAGGTTGTCAGGACTGTAGCCAAAAATCATACCATAAGAAGAGTTTGGTCAGCACCCCATGGCCAGCCACTACTGGTATTTTGGCTCCTGTCAGCGCTGGATATTAAACGTCACCTCCTGCGTGACTTAGTTTGGATTATCAACCTATGCTTAAGCCTTTTGGTTTCAGAGAGGCAGTGTCTTGTATTTTTTGACTCCCAATGACTGGAAGGCAAGTCTGTACTCTCTGTAAGAGTCACATGACAGTGGATTCTCCAAACCTAGGAAGTGGTTCAAATGAGAGCTAACCAAAGCAAAGGCAAGAATGCATCCACTATAATAAACTGTGATCAGGAATTTGACTCTGGTTTTTGGTTACTGACCCCTTGATAGCTTTTAAGCCTCACTCTCCCTCTGACCCTTGCACCTTACATCTGGACCAGCAGGTAGAATCTTGCACTTTCCTCCTTTGGTACTAGCTGGCAATTCCAACCATAAGGATCCTGCCATGTGGTAACTCTTACCCAGCCCCACTGCTCACCATAGCAAAATCCCAGGCCAGTCTTCTTTCTTTGCTCTCAAATCACTTCAGACCTGCTGGAGGGCAAAGCCCTGTCCTCTCAGACACCTCAGCTGGGTGAGTGATAAACCTTTCATGCCCTCCTGCTCTGTGTGTGGTATCATCTGCTATGACATCTGAACCAAAGCTGGTGCGAGTCCATCTGCCTCTATAGGTGACCATGACATGGTTTCAAAAAATCTTAAGTAAAAAAGTGACCCCAAAATTCCTGATGCATTTTTAATGGGATTCTTTTGTGTAGTGAGCATATTTAGTGGATTCAAAACAGAGTTTGTAATTCAAACAGATTTCCCATAAATTACCCTGTTTCATAATGGAAGCAGAGACAACTCCAATATTTTTTTAAGAGATGAAAATATTCCAAACTCTTAGGTGTGTGAGAGTAGTTGGGTTGCCTGCCTGTGCCTGTGATACTTACATGAGGGAGCTTTGAACCTATTTGTGGTCTATGGACAAAATGGGCATATTTCCCTGAGTGAATAGGAATTAACTCTTTTATATGGACTGTGATTTAACGTGTACTCTGAGGGAAGCTGACTTATTAGAGGATGCGCAGATGAAAGGGGGCTTAAGGGAACATCTAGGCTACCCATTCTGACCTTGGTCTCCCTTTTAGCATCCATGAGCAAGTGGCTGATCACCTTCTGCTAGAATACCTTAGTGAAGTTAGCCCTTCTTTGGACAGATCTGATTTATAGAAAAATCCTCCCATCTATTGTTCCACCCTGAGTTTCTAGTTTTACTCATTATGGCCCCTTAGAGCCATCTGCTATATCTTTCTTGTATTGAGAAGCTCTGCTTTGATTTATTCAGTTTCTTATTTGCTCACTTACACCCTCTCCTTTTACTCAGAAATATCAACTAAAGACTGTAGAGACAGTTCTACATGCATCCTCCTCATTGGCAAAAAGGATCACAAGAAAATCTAGAGGACCAAATGACTAATTTCATTTTCACAATGATGAGCTGCCCAGGTGTGCTCTCTACCTTTAATAATTGTGGTGAGGGAAGGCCTGGTCTATACTGTTTAGAACTGATGTTGTGATTTATGGCCCTGCTCCAACAGGCATGTTAAATATACCGTGTGCTGCTTTTGCTGGGAAGGACAGCCTGTTTACTTGCTCCTGCTATAATAATAAAGCCCCCTCTCGGAGTCTATGGTGAGAGAATCAGGCTGAAAGCACTTTGGGTTCTAAAGCACCCTATGTATAGCCCCATAGCCAGATAATCTTCATTACAGTGCTTTACCTGGATTTGCAGGTTATCGTTTTAGAAGCATCTGTGAAGATAGGCCCTGGCGTCTGCAAGGGGCCTTCCTGGCTGAGATAGGAGAGGGCGATCTCAGGGGCTGTCTGGTCCCTGGCTATCTTCTGAGGATGGGTTGATGAACATCATGGGTAGGTTAAACAAATTTCCTTTCCCTACATTCAAAAGTGGAGCTGATGCTGAATTGAATCACAGAGACCGTTGGGTCCATCCAGAGGCGTTCTCACAGGTCAAAGTCTCCTAGTTTGATCACAGACCCTATCCTAACATAAGAACCTGCTGAATAAAAATTATTTTAGAACAAACCATAATTTGTTATTTCCTTAAATTTATTTGATTTCTCTAAGGAGACATTCTGGAAACTAACAGAAAATTCATCTTACAGAAACCATTTATTCTATATACTTTTCAGTGATCTAGTTAGAGAGAGGGAGAGCTTAATGAGAAAAGTCCTAAGAAATATTATTTGGAGCTGAGGACCGTTCTCAAGACCCAGGAGCAAAAAAGACAATTTGTAGAGTACCATCTGGATGCAAATTGGAAGGAAGCCGGGGGCTCTCCTGGCCTGTTGGAGGTGTAGTGGGGGCATTGGAGGGAAGAGCAAGAACCCTGAGAAAGGAGGGTGGAAAGCGAGGCTGCAGGGAGAAGAGAGATCCTGCATCTGGGCTTCACCACCCCCCATGATTCTTCTGGCTGTGAGGGCCAATGCTACCCTCCTAGCTCCCAAATGTTGTCTTCACTTGCTTCTTCCACCAGAATGCCTTCTTCCTAGATTTTATCCATTAAAATGCTGTCTGTCCTTCCAGGCTTACAGTAACGCTGGGATAGAGGGTTTTGTACACAAGATAGACATTTTCAATTAAATGTTTGAAATCTCAGAGTTTGTAGTTTGGTATGATGAGATAAGCCTTTCTGATCTCACCTTACATATCCTCTGTACCATATTATATTCTATTTGTACCTCTTTTTTATTTATTTATTTTAATTGTTGTTCCTGTACAGTTTATTCGTACCTCTTTTTAAGTTCTTGTCACATCTGGCCCTAATTAATTATCTTATTTCCCCTATTATGTACTTTACATAAGTGCTGTATTTAACTCACTTTTTGATTCCTCAGCCAAACAAAAATGTCTGGCAAACAGAACCTGGTTAGTTGATACCTATTGTCAGAATCTCTGCAATTTTTGAAACACATCTTCAAGGTGCTCTTTAGAGCAAAATTATATATATATATATCTGTGTGTGTGTATGTGTATACATATATACAAAATTGTATACATGAAGTCTGTCCAGAAAAAGTCCAGCCATTGTTAATTTAATGAGAATGGTTTGTACAACATGGATGTAACCTGGCAGCCAAGGAGAGTGGACTGGAATGCACATGCATGAACAATGACAACCTCACTGTACTAGTCAGTGGGGGCGGTTAGATGCCTTTAAGCCAGCATGTATACTGTGTGGCAGTTGCATTGAAAATGACTGAGTAGAGCAACAAATCTGTATCAAATTTTGCATTAAGCTTGAACATTCCTTTGGGGAAACTGTTCAGATGGTTCAGAACAGAAGCCCACAGCTGTGGGCACCTGGTGATTGGCAGCTTCATCACCACAACACAATTGTTCATGCATCACGTCTAGTGCAGAGTTTTTTCAAAACATCAAGTCACCCAGGTGACTCAGTGCCCTTAAAGCCCCGATTTGGTGCCCTGTGAATTCTGGCTTTTCACGAAACTACAATCACCTTGGACAGGGAAGAGATTTCAGATATTGATAAGATTCAAGAAAATATGACCGGGCAGCTGATGGCACTTGGGAGAACTGTGTGAGGTCCCACGGTGCCTACTTGGAAGGGGACTGAGGCATCTTTGTCCTTTGCATAATGTTTCTTCTATCTTGTATCTTCTTCAATAAATGTCTCTATTTTTCATATTACATGGCTGGATACATTCTGGACAGACTATATGTGTATGTGTATATATTTAATAACTTTTGTCTTATTTTAAAAAAATAATTATAGTTCACATACAACATATTAGTTTCAAGTGTACAACATTGTGTTTCCACATTTATATACGTTACAAAGTGAGCACCATAATAAGTTTAGTAACTGTCACCGTACAGATATTGCAATATTATTCACTGTTTTCTATGCTGTGCATTATATCCTTGCAACTTATTTTAAACTGGAAGTTTGTACTTCTTAATCACCTTCCCCTGTTCTGCCCAATCTCCTACACCCCTTTTCTCTGACAACCGTTTGTACTCAGTATCTATGAGTTTGTGTTTCATTTTAAATGTTTTTTTTTTGGATTTCACAGGTAAGTGAAATCATATGGGATTTGTCTTTCTCTGTGTGACATATTTAACTTAATACTCTATAGGTACATTCATGTTGTTGAAAATTGCAAAATTTCATTCTCTTTTATGGCTGAATAATATTTCATTGCATATATGTATCACCTTTCTTTATCCATTCCTCTACCCATGGACACCTATATTGCTTCCATATCTTGGCTCTTGTAAATAATGCTGCAAGGAACATAGGGGTACATATGTGTTTTCAAACTACTGTTTTTGTTTTCAAATAAATACTTGGGTCATATGGTAGTTCTATTTTTAATTTTTCTAAGAATCTCTGCACTATTTTCTGTAATGCCTCCACTAATTTTTATTCCCACCAAGGGTGCACAACGTTTTTCTTTTATCCTCATCCTCCCCAATGCTTATTGGTTGTCATTTTTAAAAAATATTTTACTGCCTGCGAACCAAAAGATGATGGTTCGATTCCCAGTCAGGGCACATGCCTGGGTTGCAGGGCAGTTCCCGGAAGGGGATGCATAAGAGGCAACCATACATTGATGTTTCTCTCCCTCTCTCCTTCCCTTCCCCTCTAAAGATAAATAAATAAAATCTTAAAAAAAATCATATAGCATTAAAAATATTTTACTTATTTATTTTTAGAGAGAGGGAAAGGGAGGGAGGGAGAGAAACCTCAATGAATGGTTGCCTCTCATTTGGCCCCCTCCAGGGACCTGGCCCACAACCCAGGCATGTGCCCTGACTGGGAATCGAACTGGCAATCCTTTGGTTCACAGCCTGCGCTCAGTCCACTGAGCTACACCAGCCAGGGCATGTTGTCTTTTTTATAATATCCATTCTGACCGGTATGAGGTGATTTCTCATTGTGTTTCTAAATTTACATTTCCCTGATGAGGTGACTAGTGATGTTGAATATTTTTCCTGCGTCTATTGGCCATCTGTATGTCTTCTTTGGAAAAATGTCTGGTCAGGTCCTCGGATCATTTTTAAATTGGATTGTTTGTTATTTGTTGTTAAGTTGTATGAGTTCCTTATACATTTTAGATATCTTTCTAACCTACATGTAGTTCAAACACAAGACTTCAATAATTTCAGTAGTCTAAAAGTTACTGTGTTCCATCTACCTGTTATTTCCAGTTCCTAGTAGGAAAAGAAGTATTGACAATAAAGAACTATAGAGTGCAGGATAATTTGGTTGTACCAAAACTTAACAACAAATATTTCTATACCACATTTTGCTAACATCACATAGCTCAACAGGGTGTGAATGAGTGGTCCTTACCCACATAAACATTCTGTGGAAGTGCACGTTGTTCCCAGTATCCCTTGTGGTTTAATGGTGGACTGGATCCTGTACGCCGACAATGATACAATCAACTGAAAATTGACCACAGTTGTTTTTTTCCAATGTTTTCCATTAGTGTATATTCTAACCCTATGATTATGCCTTTTCAAGATTCCTGAAGGGGTAATCAGTCTGTAGCTTCCTTAGTAATTTATTCCAATGATAGTTACCATCAGGTGGACATCCTTCTACATCTCAACTTTAATATCTATAAGTTAAATACTATGTACACTTCTGCTTTTTCCCCCATTCTCAGTAGTGAGGCATAATAGATGTTTACCATCCCAAGTATGGCAATCTTTCATATTTTGAAGACCAATTTATTTTACACATGCATAGATAAGTCATTAATAAAACTTTATTGACATATGACATAGAAAAATGTGTACAACTTAGTGATTTATCAAAAAACCCAAACACTTGCGGAACTACATTCAGGCTGAGAAATAAAATATGGCCATCCCAAGAAGTCTGCCTGTGCTCTCCTAATCACTACCTACCTTTCTCCTCCCAAGAGGAAACCACATGAGAATCATGTAGTATGCATCTGTTGCATATGACAATTTTTGGGCTCAGTGTCATGTTGGTCATTTACTGTGTTCCATTGTGTCATTATACTGAAATGTCTATCCATTCTACTGTTGATGGACATTTCTTATTTAGAATTTTTTGTGCTATGATTAATGTTGCAATGGGGAGAGCCTTATCATGGTCCCCTATTATACATACATTGTTATTTATTATATAACTGCAGCCTATACAACTACTGGATAAAGTATGTATTTATTCCATTTTATAATAGAATGCTTAACCGTGTGGCAAAGTGTTTGTAAAACTGCATTTCGGCAAGCATCGTTGTACAGATCTACTCTTCATCGTCACCAACACTTGATGTTGCTGGTCTTTTTAGTATTAGCTCTTCTGGTGAGTGTGTATAGGTATTGCACCGTGGCTTTAATTTGCATTTTCCTGATTATTTATGAAACTGAGTACTTTTTCATAGGTCTGAGCAATTTGGTTACATTTTTTCTGTGACATGAATGTCCAAGCCTAGCAATGCCTTATCTTGGGTTATCTGCCTTTTTCTTATATTATTTCTGGGAGTTTTTATAAATTGTGAATATAAAACCCTTGTTAGTTGTATTAATGTTGGTATGTTGTGAAGCATTATGTTCCTATTCAAATTCCTGATATTAATTGCTTGTTCTCTTTTTAAAACTGAAATATATTGAGGTAACAATGAGTAATAACATTATATAAATTTCAGTTATACATTATAATTCAATATCTGTATACTCTATTGTATGCTCACTGCCTCCCTCTCCCTCCGAAGTCTAGTTTCCTTCTGTTTCCACATATTGAACCCTCTTTACCCAAACAACCCCTCTTCCTGCTGGTAACCATCATTCTGTTTCTATCTAGTTTATTTTTGTTGGTTTGGTTAGGTGGTTTGTTACTTTATTGTTTTATATTCTGCATATTCAATCATACTGTTTTTGTCTTTTCTGTCTGACTTACTTCACTTAGTATAATACTCTCAAGACCCATCCATGTTATCACAATGCAATAGTTTATCTTTTTTATAGGCTGAATTATACGTACACACATATCTGTGTGTATGTATATATATAGAGAGAGAGAGTCATGTCTTCTGTATCCATTCATCCATTCATTGGTGGAAAACTAGGTTGTTTTCATGTTGTAAATAATGTAAGCAAATTGTAATATTGTAAAAAATGCAGAGAATATAGGGGTACATATATCTTTACACATTACTGTTTTTATATCTTTTGGGGGGTACATAGCCAGAAGAGGGATTGTTGGATCATGTGGTAGCTCTATCTTAAGTTTTAAAGGAGTCTCCATAATGCTTTCCACAGAGGCTGCACCAATTCACATTTCTACCAACAGTGCATGAGTGTTTTCTTTTTTCCACACCCTCATACACATTTTTTATCTCTTGTCTTTTTGATGACGTCCATTCTAACGTGTGGTGATCTCTTACTGTGGTTTTTAAGTGCACTTTCCTAATAACTAATAATGTTGAACATCTTTTCATGTCCGTTGTGTATCGGGCATCTGTAGGTCTTCCTTGGAAACATGTCTATTCAGGTCCTTTGCCCATTTTTAAAATCAGATTGTTTGATTTTTTTGTTACTGAGTTGTATAAATTTTTTATACATTTTGGATACTAGTTCCTTATTGGAAATATGATTTGCAGATGTCCCATTTGATTGGTTGCCTTTTAGCTTTGTTGATGGTTTCTTTCACCCTGCAGAAGCTTTTTAGGTTGATGTGGTCCCGTTTATTATTTCTGCTTTTGTTTCCTTGCCTTTTGAGTCAAGATCATAAAAACACCTTTTTGAGCAATGTCCGGTAGCTTAGTGCCTGTTTTCTTCTATGTATATTTATTGCTGTAGGTCTTACATTCAAGTCTTTAATACATTTTTAGTTAATTTTTGTGTACGGTGTAAGATAATAGTCTAGTTACATTCTTTTGCATATGGCTGTAGTTTTTCCAGTAATTTAATTGTTTTTACGTACACCAATTTTATAACTTCTTTTGAAAACTTGTAATCATTTTTATGTCATTTTCCCCCAAAACTACTTAACTGTTTAATGGCTAAATGACCATGTATTACACATGGCATTATGGCATGTTTATAAAATTTAACACATAAGATTTCACATAATGTTTAATCATTTCCTATTGGACACTTAGGGTGTTCCTACCCCTATTTTATTATTATAAATGTACCCCTATTTTATTATTATAAATGATAAAGTAGACAATTTCATATTTCATAGGTCTTACATATTCTCTTACTATTTTCAAAAAATCCTTTAAAAATCATAGTTAAATATTTTCAAATGTATAATTTAGCAAACTGTTATATTTTAATGTATTGAAATTCTGTTATGGAGTTTAATAATTAATGTGATTAAGTAAAAGAGCAGCCAGTTAACAACTAATAATTCCTACATGTATGTATATTGGTGAAATTAGCTCATATTTTTGTCATTCCAATCAGACATCTGTTTAAAATAATGCATCACAGTGATCAGAATATCAATTAAGATTCACCTTGAACCTTTTGTCCTGTCTTTCTTGTTAGAATTGTGTGCCTATCCAATGGGATGACCACACCTGCGAAATTAAAGGCCAACAGGTGGCGAGGAAGGAAGGGGGGAGGAAAGGATCTCTTCAGTATCAGGATTTCCAAAATGATGTTTGGATGATGGGACTGATCCATTTCCTCATCATTTCTATGGCAACAACTCATTGTAACATTTCCCAGCACACCTACGCTGTGCTTTGACTTACCTTAACTCATTTTTTTGATCTGCAGCCCTGTTGTTCGTCTCGTCTTCTTCATTGCTACTTGGCAAGATGACAGCCACCTTGAATCCTCCTTGATTTGACAGCTCAGTAAGCACATACTGAGATGTTCCCGAGATGATCGCTCATCCCAGGTCAGGTCAATGAGCGTCAGGAAGGATCCGTTCCATTTGACAATATCTTTTCATCCTTCGGGGTAAGTACCCTCTTCCACTTGCCTGGTTTGTGGTGGTAAGATTCCAAACATTCAAGGTAAGACAAAGTTTGCTTAATGCTGACACTAAGAAGGCAGAAACGAGGCTGGCAGACTGAGAGACTCCAAAAGCTGAAGACATCACCAGAGCCCAAATTTAGTTGTGCCTGAAAATTGGGTACTCCTAATTTTTAATGTGAGCCCATAAACACTTTTCTTTTGTGTAAGCCAAGCTGAGTCAGACCTTTACTCACAACTGAAAAGTCCTAACTTCATGGGTTTTCCCTCATAGCACTTCTCTGATTTCCCTCATAGCACTTGTCAGAGTGCAATTTTAATAATGATTTATGTAATGCCAGCCTCTCTCCCTGGACTGTGGTCTCCAGGCAAGCAGGGTTACAATCTCATTTGTTTACAGTGGCATCACTAATGCCTAGAACAGTTCTGACCCATTACTGGCACACCGCAATACTGAATGACTGACTAAACAACGCAAGCCATGCTTTTCTTAGCTATGTTCCCAAACAGTTTAAGGGATTAATATTATGGAGTTATTTTTAGGTGCATGAGATCTGTCGGTTATTTCACAATGAAACCAGGACCTCTTTCTTTGCTGTGAGAACTTGGCCGGACTACTTCTCTGAGCCTCAGTTTGCTTACCAGGAAGAAGTGCTTACCTCAAGGCAGGTGTTTGTAGATAGCCTCTTGGTAAGTGGAATTATTATTAGTACAAAGAGACTAGCCAGGTAACCAGAGGAGAAGAGGGAACGCATAGTCCAAAACCAAAGTGCTTGAGTGGACAAAAGCAAAGACCAGGACTGCATAACACTGACATTTTTATTAGAATTCATCTGTAACAAATGGAACTTGTGTCAGCAAAGAACTGATTTTCATACAGACTTCTTTCGCCACCAATGTAACGAAGTAAGAAAATAAAAAGCACGCCTTTCATTCTGTAAAACATTTACGCGTACTACTGATTAGAGGTAATTGTATTTTTTAACAAGCCATTTTACAAGTTAATTTTTTAAAGTTTTTCAGTCTATGCATCCAAAACGAGAGCAAAGAACACAACTGTTATTATCTTTGTGGACACTCCAAGCTTGGATGGCAAAGCCACGGATGGATAGGATGGATCTGTAGCCTTCTGACCTCGGCTGGAGTATCAGGGCACCCATAAACCCAGAGGAAACCAACACCCAAAAAGGAAAAAGAAAAGGTAAGTAAAAAGTAAAAATAAAAAGGAGGGATTAAAACAAAGCAGAACCAAAAATAAACAGGAAAGAAAAAAAATCTGAACATTACTGCAGAATTTTTCCCCTTCCTGTTTCTACGCTGTGTTATTTACATACACACAAATGAATTTCTGAAGCAGTTTCTTACAGATGGGTTCAAGTAATAACATTATTGGGTGTAGAATCAATAGGGCAGTGCATAGTACAAAGGTATAGAAAGTGCAAAGTTCCCTAGAGGCCCTTCCCTCCCCTGGCTGTCCTCACCGTTGTCTAACCATGCAAATCATTTTTAAAAAAGAGCTAAAATAAAGTTCTGTACAAATCACTTTTTATATATTTTGATTTTTTACCATTGTAACTAATTACAAAATTATACATAACTACACATACATAGGTAAATAATAGCACCGTACTGGTTATGATGATGAAAATAATTGGAAACTTGAGAGTGTATGGTACTGGTAGATAAAGATGTTTACCTGGGATAAGAAAACTAGAATGGTTTGTACAGAAAAGCACAGAGTGGAATGCACATCAATGACAGTAGGGAGTTAGTTCTCAGAACAGCTCCTGAGCAGTGCCTATGTGGAAGAGTCGCCACCTGGGTCGTCTACGGTATGCATCCCATTGGTTTTCTTCTTGTGATCACGCTCCTCTTTCCCTTTGCCAAACGGGCAGTTTTTGTCTCAGGGAGAGATACTGCTCATTGGACAATGGTTCTGGTGTGCAAATACACCCTCTGATGCTACATGTTGGCATAATGCAATGTCTGTCTGATGACCCCTGTTGTTTCGCTAAATGAACGCTTACAGCACTGAGTAATCTGGCACTTGGATAAATCACCAAAGGATACAAAGTAAAAGAAAACAGACCCATGTAGTGCACATTCTTCTCTGGTTCTGATGTAGGTTAGAGAGTCTCATTCTGAGGTAGCCTTCTAGATACTTTTTTTAAAAGTATTGTACATTTTTTCTTTTTTTCTTTTTTTTTTTAATACAAAAGTGCTCATATATGATGCTTGCAAGTGTTTGGTCTCTTGGATTTCATCCTGCTAGTGATGGGAAAGCATAGAGAACAAAAAAAAATCCTTGTATGCCAGAACATCAATGGAACTAAAATTAAACCAAAATATTATACCCATATCAAACTCTTTAAGAGTTCCTTGGACATTTTGAGGATTTTTTGAAATTGTGTAAGATATGGCAAACTCATGCCATCGTCCATGGCTTCCTAGAGTAACAACAGTGGAAAATTTGGGGGGGAGATATATACATTTTTTTTTAATTTCCCCTTTTAGAAAAATCCTAATGGAATAGCAAATCTCTTCCAAAGTTGTCAATGCTGTGTGTTACTAAAAAAGTTTGGTGCAGTTTCTGAATGTTCCAGAGCAGATTTGGAAGGGATTATAAATAAAACTAGTAGCTTTTCCTGATGTGACAATTATAGAAGGAAGAAGGGCCCTGATTATCCCAGTGCTTTGGGCTGGTACAATCACTAACATCCCCGACTTGGTTGAAAACTAGGAATGCATATTATTCAAAGAGTTTTTGTATATGTGGTAAACAGATAATGCTTTAATAGGAAGAGTAACATATATGAACAACTAATGGAAATACAAACCAAAATGCTAAAAAGAAATGCTAGTAAAATAGGCATCAATTATAAGGCACTCTAAATGCAAAACTAAAAGGAAACAAAGAACAGCACTTCCCAGGAATGCTGTATGCCGCAAAATGTTTCTGACCGAACAGAGTAACATGAGTTTGGCTTTGCCCCTGTTACATATCATAAATGCAAGTTTCATAGCACATACTATAGACAATATACGATTGAATACACTTTTTTAAACAACTTGATAGCTGATATATTACAACATTCTCCCCTCCTAAAGGGATATGCACTGACCTTTCCCACATGCACACCTCTTAGATATTTAATAATTTTTTATTGCACTAGAGTTGTTAGAAATATTGACTTTGTTGGAAGCCTGGCTAACAAAATGGTATTTGTGAATACGATTAGGTAGGTGGGTGGGAAATTAGGGGGTGAGGTTTGACAATCACTGATGTGCATTCCTCATTTCCCTTAAAAAATTAAAATTTTGTGATACTAAGAAGTACCGATGTAAAATTAATAACTTGAAAATTTTCTAGCTTAAAAAATACTAAATCATGGAAGAACTGAATGGTAGCTATATCTAATGATAGCTATATCTATCATTTTGTGTGAACACACTGTCTATATATATATACATAGACACCCCATAAAATACGGATATATATGTATATATGTTAGCAGCAACTTTATACTTTGCGCCTCCCTGTTGATTCCAAAAAGAAAACAAAGTTCTCTTTGATTATTTGGAAAAAAAAGGGTACTTTCTTACCAACCAAAACTGAAGTGTAAAAGTAATATCTGATAAGACCAATACTGTAGATTGAGAGTATTGCACAAAAATGTGCAAATTTTCAAATTATTTGATATTTCTACAGCAAGATATTACAGATAACAGTTGTACAGCTTAAAAAAACCTACAATTTGGAAATAAAAATCAAAGAGTTATGTAACCTTTTTAAAATTCACTTTATCGAATGATAGATACATTTTGTTAAAAAAAAAGTTTACACAGTTAAAAATGAAGCACAGGTAAGCAGTATCTTACAATACTAAAAAACTAAATCAAAGACTTTCTCTTTAAACATTCCCCCCTTTCCCCCTAAAATGTTGTTATGAGCAATATGGTGGGAAGAGGTCACGTTGAAGCAGTTTGTTTGACCGTGAGAAGCCACACCAGCACGCCTCTCGCACTGAACCGCAGCTCTCGGCGCTTCCCCTCGTACCTAGCGAGCAACCCCGAACAAGATGCTGGTTCTTTGTTGTGATTTCTTCTTCCCTTTATTTTGAATCTTTGAGGCATCTGTAAATAAAATCCTCCAGATACCTCATCAGTCAGGATTCTCTTTATTATTTTCAGATTAGATTATTAAACTGATTTCTTGGTCCACCTGGAAGAGTTTGTTTTTAGTTTGTTGTGTGTGTAATAGTCCCACTAAGTGGTTGTTACCTAGAAGTTAAGAAGGACTTCTCAAGTGCCCTGTATGGCTCAGAAGAGACTCCATGGGTATTGAAGGGCCTGCTGTAAAAATCCAGGACGGGTCAGGGGTTTCTACGTTGCATAGTGATCGAAGCTGCCCAGGTACTCCAGTGAGGCTCGATAGCAGAACTGATACTGGTCCTGCCCAAGAAAGAAAAGGGGCTGTGAGCACATTTTAACAGCAAAATGGAAATCAATATCAGAAAACAAAGTCGCATCAAGATGGGGACAAAAATCACTACTTTTGTCAATCGATTCAATCCAATGACCAATCCGTTTTAGTGAGCAAAGAACGATCAGCTACAGGGTGTGTTTATTAACTTCACTAATCAATTGGACTAAAATTGTCTCCTAATACCAAATAGTGACAGCTCAAGTGTGAACCATTCTCCAAGTTGTAGCGAATCATCACCACCAACTAAACACGCGAGCTCCTTGTATGCCATCTTTTACAATTATCTGCTTATTTGTGATGATGTAACTAATTCTCAGTTTGTGTATTTGAGAGAAGCTGATGCAGACACACACTGTCCTGAGAAAAATTTAGATGCATTTATTTTCTGGGGTAGTGTCAACAGAATTTAAATTAACACACAAACCTTACTAGACAGTAGGTCTTGCTGCCTCCAATCAGAATTACCCATCATCATTTTGGATGTTCTTGTGTAAGTGAGGGAGGCAGCTGAAAGGTGTCTGGTGGGGAACATTAGGCATACAAAGCCATTTACCCAGAACTCTGGATTTTAAGATTTTCAGCCCCTGAAAATGGCAACACAAGACTGGCTGCCCACATAAAAAAAAATCCCTGTGCCATTTGACCTAATTTAGTATGCTTGCCAGCTGTCTGTCCTAAGAAGGCCCGCTCTAAAATAACACATATGAAATGTGTCCTTTTTTCAGACAGGGTAGAACACTGTCATATTGGAATAGGTTGGGTCATTGTTGGAGAGATGGAAAAATTATAATTTACAGAGGAGAAAGGATGAGAAAAAGTGGGATTTTCCTCATAAACTTATTTTCAGTAGCCAATGGGGCTGAAAGTAGATAGTTTCTATTTTGCTTAAACGTGCATTTTTCTACAATAAAAATGGTAATGCAAAATAAATGGAGTTTGCTTTCTTATCTTGTCACAGTAAGTTGCTTGGCTAAGTGTTAAGGCTTTTGAAACGTCCAATTTCCCTCTGTCACCCCCAACACCCATTAAGTTTGTCGTGCTGACATAATGTTTTGAGTATTGCAAGCCAAATGCTTGCACTGTTTTGAAATCAAAGTCTAAAAGATACTGCGAGTGACAAATTTAGGAACACATATAAATTATAGAATTTGTTGGCCTTTTGTAAAAACAGAAACACAGTTTATCACTCATATTTTCCTTAGAAATGATTAGCCAATGAGCCAGACTGGCTAAATTATGAACTCATATTATTCTGAGAAACATGAGAATTTCCATATTAATTATTGGACTAGAAAATGGTGGTGGGGGGGCTAATTTCTCTAGGGCATACCCAGGATCCAAATATTTAAAATAGCCATTAGTAAGAAATGAAATATAGAGTAGTTAACATGCAATACCTTGGCATACAGGAAGAAAATGATGTAAAATGGGCTGAGAGTCTATTATAAAACAGGCATTGTGATTTTGATATATATTTACATAAAAAATATGTGTAATTTTTATAGGCCAAAAATGATTAGTGACAATGTAATATGGTTCAATCTAATATGTAATCGCACATAACTCTCAAAACAACTCAGCCACTGTCACTACCCTTCAAAGAGGAGATTTAACCATTGGATGCTGTTTCTACAACGTTTCCCTGTTATTTGCCTCTGGTATTGAGAGTCCCTGGACTCCAGGAGGTCCTGGCTAATTAAATCTGTTGTTTGGCTCATGAGGATTTTTCTCACCTCTGTCTGTACCATGGCTGGTCGTTGTGTTCTTAACATTTTGACAGTCTGGAAGATATCCACAACTCCTTCATATCTCATTCTTTCCAAAACAATGCTGAGTGTTATGAAGACTCCGGTTCTTCCCACACCCGCACTGTAGCACAAACAAAGGCACCATTACTGGATGAGATGCTCAGTCACAGTGACATTTTCTTATAAGTGGACATATGTCCACCAGCTTTCATAATACATCATGTTTTTGCCCAGCAATATTCTGAAAAATGTGGTGGTAGGATCACAAAACAGTTACTCTCGGGAGAACGTTGTGGTAGTGTGTGAGAATGAATGTGGAGTAATTAGAATTAAGTCTTAGAAAGCAAAATGACTTTTCAACTGGGATCATATGCCTTTTTGGAAAAAAATCAAGAAAACACATTGTAAAATAAAATGAAAAGTAAATTATAGATTTCCACTCTTCATGCAGATCCTGAAATTGTAAACCTTTCCTGCTTCATATTTTTAGAATATGAAACCGATAAGGCAAGATAAATGTAGCATTGTCGTTTTTACAGTGTGTTAGTTATTTCACATAGTCACTTAAAATCTGTTCAGGATGTCCCATCACCTAGACATATACATAAATAAGGTATATAGATGATTCAAATTTACATATTTTTGATATGAGAAAAACGTTTTAACAGGTTATTTTTGTGATGGGATCATAATTCAGTTTTCAAGAAGTATCTGTGAATATCTTACACATATGGATTAGGTAAAGTATATATTTTTCTGTTTAATAGGGGTCTCTAATGTAAAAGGGAAAAACTGGTTAAGAGCCATTTAGCTATATAGTTATCTATCATTGTTAAATGTCCAAGAGCTAAAATATCAGGGTTCTTTTTAGTACATTAGTAAGATTTTGAGTTTCTGGTTTCTTTATTGTTCTAAGATAATTTCAGACTCTTTACGAGAAGAAAATTAATTCATAGCATTTGTGTTAAGAAGTTGGAAAGTATCTGGAGGTTTAGGTAATGAGGAGAACAGTGAATAATCTGAAAGATCCCTACATTTCTGGATCCTAATTAAACAGCCTGAGTAACGCTTGGGTACAGGCTGTAGAAAATGGATGGATTCATTTACTTAGGAATGTAGCTGACAGGCATATAAATAGTGTGTCCCTTCATAAGCTGGGTTTTCTAAAGAGTCCTAACAAATGTTAACTGAGGCTTTAAAATCCATGGGTAGTCTCTGCAAAGTAGCTGAGGATGTCCAGGGGCTTTCAAGGCTCTCTGCTAAGATGGAGTAGATGACCTTGAAGGTCGCTTTCAACCTTGAAAGTCTGTCCTACTCCTGAGAGGCTATGATTTATGATCTTTTTGTTGAATGGACTAGGTACTCTAGAGTTTTACTTATCTGGATTTAATTGCTCAAATGTAACAAAAAGAGATTTTTTGGCTTTCTCCCAGATGCTTTCAGGAAAATATATTGACATATATTGGTCTTACGACTTCTGAATTGACTTTATCATGTTAGTTTAATAAGTTAAAAAGAAGTGGTATTTTTAGGATAATCCCAGATAAGAGAAAATAACTGGAAGTCTTTCTTTGATGCATGGTATGTGAATAATATGTCATAGCATTTATACTACCAGTGTGTTTAAAGCATTTAGTGGTGACAAAAGCAATAGGCAGTCTCTCTCTCACACACATCCTCATATACATATGGGAGCGGCTAAAGTTAAAAATACGTGTCATATATATTCTTTTCTTTGTATCGGAAAAGTTTGCATTAGCATTTGGGCAAATTATGTGGAAAATTAAGGGGGACATCCAGGTAATTTAAGGCTAATACATATTATCCACTTTATCTGAACGCATGTCCATGTGCCGTTCCCTACGTGCTCTTTGGTTGTCTAGAGCAAAGGATTTTTAATAACTCGGCCAAAACAAATATTTTTAAATACAGTCCGTTTATCATATACTATGTAAAGTCTGGGAAACAGGGTGCTAGGAAGGATCTCAGAGCTCAGCTGAGAAAACTGAGGTTCAGAGAAGTTTTCCTGGTGCCAGAGAGCTACGCGGTGGCAGGAGAGGAGCTAGAACTCAGATGTTTTAGAGCCCGAGTCTAATATTTCTTCTATCTTGAGACCCTGGGAACTATAGTTTTTTTTTTTTTCTTGAAGCAAAATCAATTTTTAAATAAATTCTCTCAAGATTTTAACCATAAAGGAATCAGAAACTGAGCCTTCAAAAGCTGCTAGAATCCTAAAGTATACTTGTTCAAATAAAAATAGGTGAATTCCCTTGGCTGGAAAATTTTTGCACAGAAACATCCAAAATACTAACTTTACGGTGAGTGATCATTCTGAACAATTCACTTTCTATTTCTATTAACTTCAATGATATTCTGTGGAAACTATTAAAAATAATTAAGGTGCTTCATTTTCTGAAGGGGCCACAATTTTCAAACAAATTACAATTTTAACTGAGGTACCATTCTAATCACTTACTGACTAGCAAGAATTAGTATTGTCATTAAGGCTTGACAACTATTTATAGTTTTCCCAAGAAGACAAACACCGGAGCAAGATGTCTACAGAGAGTTATCCGTGTAACACTATGAATGCAAAACAAGAAAGGAGCGATTAACCAAACAGTGACGGCGAGGGGATGTACCAGTCACTCCTGGTAAGGTGAAATAGGCCACAGAAACTCAGTTTGGTTCTTTGTTACAAGAGGTAAAATGTGGGATTAAATCTTCCTCTAGTTATTTTCCTTTTATGGAAGGAAAGAGAAATGAGTCCTTGCTTTAGGCTTTACATTTTTGAGAACAAAGTTTCAATTCTGCAGATTCACTCCAAGAACCTTGTATCAACAATAAATAGGCAAAATACATATTTTCATAGTTACCATCACATTAATCACAAATGGAAATTCAATCATTCCTGATTCTTAACTTACCTGCAATGGACTGAAATGGGTCCATCTTGGCCAAACTGCTCTTTCGTTTTATGGACTTGGCCGATGAAGTCAATAAATCCCTCTCCAGACTTTGGCACGCCTTGCTCCGGCCAGTCAGTGAACTGGAACTGTCTCACTGTTCGGGACTGGCCGTCCTTCAGGGAGAACGCCATACCCGGCCACCGCGAAGGATGCCAGGAGGATTCGGTCAGTGCGCAGGCCACAGCAGTAAGCATGATCATTTTTCCAAAAAGAAAAACCAAAAAAAGGGGGGGGGGAGTTAGCAGCATATTTAACTAGAAAGTCAGTTACACTTGGGTGTCTTCTCTGCTATGAACACTGTCTCCATTCACGTATATTTACATTGCAAATTTGTTTGCTCTCTCAACGCCCAGTTACAAACCTCACACAGTAAAGAGCCAGCTAGAGCCTATATTATTACATGTTTGAGACCCAAACTGTGCCTTCAAAACCAAGGGGGAATCTATACCCTCTATTTAAAAAAATTTCAGAACCCAGTAACTGTTTGGTATTGAAAAGAGCATCCAGGCATGTCATCTAGAACGCAGTGTTTGCTATCGACACAACTTCACATCTGCTACGCTTGCTCATTTCTGTCATTGTCAAGTGACACTGAAAAGATCTGACACAAATTAGGTAGCCGCTGCTAACCTGCATGGCCCACACGTGTCAGAGACATACAACGTGCAGACACTGGTAGGATATACAAATGTGCCACGTGACTGGCTATGCCATTGAGTAGGAAGTGAGGCATCCCTCAAGTGCAGCAGAGAGATTATTAGCAAATAAATGCTCCATTCCCAAAAAGGACTCTTCCTGGCTGACAGTAGGATTTAGGGCGGTCTATGGGGGTGTTTAACTCGGACACATCTAAACACGGAAAGAAAACAAGCTGCAAAAGAAGACTTTCTTTTCTGCAGTGATTAAGCAAAACTGCTTTGACTTAAAGTATAAATTGTTTGAAAAGAAGATATAAAGGCGTTTCTGATTCGTCCTGGAATTTTACAGCATTTTTGGAAGCACAACAAAAGCAGAAGGGGCCTTCTGCTTAGAGAAGCAGGAATAACAATATGCCCTTTACCTTTGTACTCAAAATCAACAGAGAGAGAGAGAGAGAAAGAGAAAGAGAGAGAGAAAGAGAACGCAAACTATAAGCTTAGAGGACAGGTCCCCCTTGAAGAAGCACTGCTGTCAATTAAGGCCTTAAGGTGTCCCTCCTTTTCATTTTTGTATCACCTCCTGCCCAATTAAAGTTCTTTTGGATACTGGTTAGCATGTTCCCCCAATTCTGGGTAAATATGAGGGGGAACCCTGAAAATAAACCTGGGATTTATTTATCAAAAATTGTGTATTTATTCTTACATGTTTAAACTTTAGTCACCTTCAAAGTACTCTCCATTTAAGGCAAGACACCTATTGAGACTTTTTTTCACTGCTCAAAATCGTTTTTGAACTTGTTGATTTTGATGCCTTCTAAGTGCTTCTGCTTTTTTTGTGTTGGCAAAATGTTTCTTTTTGAGGACTTTTTTCATCAGGGAAAAAACAAGAAAAACGGTACTCAGGGTGAGATCGGGTGACTAGGGAGGGTGGGGCACAGGGGGTTATGCTGTTTTTTGGTCAAAAACTACTGAACACTCAGCACGGTGTGGGTAGGTACACTCATAAATCACCCATCATGAATTGGGCAAACACATTGAAAGATTAAAAAAATTCACAGAAGCCAAATGCAGCCTCTCACAACAATGCCAGCTGGCACACTGATACAGACGGGTTCCCAGAACACTCACTTGTCTGGGGAAGCCTGTACTATAAGGGGCCCACCCTCCAGAAGATAATTCTGGTTTTTTTGGGTCCCCCCTCATACACAGAGTCTCAGTCTTTCTGATTCATTCATACTGAGAAAATGGTTCATGCTAGACCAGCCTGGTGGTTTTTACTGGAACAGAGCATATTTCTGACTGGCATCATTTGGGAATGGATATAAAACAGGAAGATCCCATCAACTTTGTGAGAACACTGATGAATATGGAAATAAATGCCTGGCCCCATAACTAACTTGGTTACCATGGAAGCATGATTTACTTCCCTGTTTCTGGAAAAGGTTTGAAAGGCACAGAAAGGGAAGCCAGAGGCTAATGCAGATTTGTCCTCCTCTGAATGTCCTGGGGATTTCATTTCTGACCACAGTTGCTTTTACAGCAAGAAGAGGTCTTTAGCACAAACTCTCTGGAGGAGAGACCATGTGACTCCATTTATAGGGTACCTATTTAACATCATATTCTCAGGTGCCAACCTGCTTTCTAAACTGGGAAGCTGAGATTAGAAACACACTAGGAGCACAAACAGCAAATGTTACGGCAGCTAGAAAAATTATTCAATCACAGGGAGCCTTTAAAAAAAAGAAACACACGAACAAGTTTCTGCTTCGCTGTTTCTTTGCGTATTGTGATCAGGCTTAATTTGAGCAAGTGAAGAGTGGTAAAGCAGGTGTCTCTGGCATTTACAGAGCTTGGCCACCACTCTTTATCATTAGAAATGGTTGCTGAGTTTGCTTAGAATGCAAGGAACATTTTCACTCACATACCTTGTTTCAAATTCTGAAAGGGTATTATTATTTTTTAAACCATGGGGTGGGTCACCAAGGCATTCTTACTTCGACAACTCAAAAAAAGAGACCTAGGAACTGCACAGCTGCCTTGAGTACACGCCCTGTCAGAGTAGTTAAGGCTTCAGATTTTCTGACATTAACAGGTCTGTCACCTGGGCCAAGAAGCCTGTTAACCAATTTCTCTTTCACTTTAGGTCAACAGCCAGGGCCTCAGCTTTGGGGGTTAGCAGATGATTTCTAAATAGAAGGATTGGTTGAGAAAGCAGCTTTCTAGAAAGAACAATGGATCAAGTAAATAGCTTTACAGTGGAGTTCGACTTGACCCACCCACTGTGAGAGCTCTGAGGACAAAGCAGGGCTTTGGACGGACTCCCCTCCCCTCTAAGATGTATTTGGAATCACGGTTTGAGAGTGGCTGAAGGCAAAGATATTAAAGTTATGCACAGACGTCTTACATCACAGCTGAACCTTGCACTCAGCAATCTAGACAAGAAATGCAGAAAGAGAATTAGCCAACAAGGGTCGCGGGTGCACCGCTCTCACGGACAGACAGATTAGCACTCTGAGGAATAAACCACAACAGCAATCAAATTAGAATGTGCAAAGCCTGTCAGATTCTTCTAAAAAAATGCCATTTGCACTGCAGTTTTAAAATCATACCAAATTAACCTCCAAGCCCACGTGACCTAAAGGGCTTTGCAAAACAACAACATATTTACAGCCTCAAGTAATGAAGAAGTGCAGAAAGTTCCAAAGAGAATGAACTGAGAAGGTGAAGGTAAGCACAGCCAACCAATCGGTAAATGCTTCCTGGCACACACGGTGCGCATCAAATGCAGATCCCAGAGTTGAGCTGCCAGATGTTACATTTGAAAAGAGGCCAAACTGGGTCTGTGAGAACATTTGCCAGATAGAAGAAAAGTTAGTCTTACCTTAAAAAAAAGTCCTCCAGGATGAGGGATTTCTTTTCACTTTGGGAATATGGTCACCGGCAAATGTTTCTCCCAGAGAGGCATTTTAGATAGACTCCTTTTCAGGTAACAGTTAGGAGCATAAGACTGTGCCAACTTACCCTGGCATCTGTGACCTTGAATTCTCTTAGGATATACTGAGGCATGTTGTACTCGGCCATGGGATCTACGACAAAGTACTGGTATCTTGCAGATCGTTCTGCTGGCCAGTATTGGTGACATTTCTCCTGAAAGGAGAGAACGGTAATGTTAACTGCACAAAAATGCAAATATAGTTATGTCTGTCATCTAGTTATCTATATATTTCTTTCTCTCATTAACGCAAGTTCAAAATACAAGCCCATTCCAATCACATGTGACTCATTTTTTTTTGTTTTGTTTTTGAAATACATGAGTTTCCTGATGATACGGAAATTCTGTGGTTCAATTCTTGCCCATAGAATCAAGTATGGCACTTGGAATATATTAGGAGCTACTACACATCCCTTGAGTGGAATACTTGGATAGAGTAAGCACTTTCATACCTATGAGTTATCCAGATAATTACACCAGCCCTTGGACATGATGCTGGTCACATAAATCATGTATTGCACCACCTTAGACTTGCACCACTGTGGTTTGGAATGAAGAGGACCATCAAGTGTGAAAGTAGAACGAAACCTCTGAATTGACCTGGTCCAATCTCCTGTGTCAGCTGAGGAAATCGGAGTCCAGGCAGTTTTAATGACTTTGCTAAGTCTCACAGAGTCAATGACCAAATCAAAATACTCAAGTCAGTTTCCTAGTTTTTTCCTCTCTGGGGCCCTAAAAACTTGGTTTTGGATACATCTCTACCATTTAATTTACACCAAGGAAAGAGAGAGGCAACATCACAAGCAAATCCGGCAAAGCGCTTGCTTGCATGCACTGAATTTAAGTGGGAAGTCCTTACGTGTCTCGAACACTATTTCATGTATATTTTCAGAATAATCATTTTTTAAAAGTAGATCTGAGATTACCTCAGAAAAACTATGTAACTTTCCAATACTTTATTCAGTGGTGGGTGGATGGTGAGCAAGTAAGAATTTGCCTCAGGGAAGAAAGGAAGTTATGTTCCTTCCTACAGAGAAATGACAGCACATTTGCTCAAGAACCTCCAGCTTGTCCAGAGTGAAAGGAAATAAGAATATGTTGCGACTCAGGGTATAAGTTAAACAGGGGTATCTTTTTACTTATGTGTACCTGTGACTGTGTTTCACTGAAAACAGAATACTAGATCTTTCTTCAAAATACGCACACAAAAGAACCTGATGTCGCTTTGTAAGTTAAAAACCAACCCAGAGTAATGAATAACCCAAATGTTTCTGGAGTGCTCTGAATTTCAAAGAAATGGCACTGGCATTTGAGTGACTAAAATGAAAATCTCATTTCTCCATTAAGTAAACGTCTTGTGTGGACACACCCACCCTGCCCATCTCACGCAGCTTGGTGAGCATCACAACGATGGTGGAATTGTGTTCCCAGAGCATCCGCCAGAAGTCTTCAGTGGTCTCTGCCAAGGGCCCCTGAGTAGCAATGTAGGCTTTCTGTTGTCTGGATTACAGAGAACAAAAAGAGCATGTTAAAGAAATCAGAGAATGTTCAAAGGTTCACATTTGCTATGTAAACATCAAACCCAGTAATAAAAACTGAAAATATATTATTAATGTAATTGCCATACATTTTCCTTAAGATTATGCAATCAAATAAGAATACTTAATGCCTTTTGGGGACTTTGCAAAAGAAATTGCTTTGGTAATATTATGATGTTTGTCTAGATCATTATTATTTAAATTTTAGTGCAACGCTAATACTCAATTTCATGTGTCATACAAATCGTTTAAGAAACAGTTGTGCAGCGTCATTTTGAAGATATGAGTCCTACATAATCTATTAAATTTATGAAATGTGGTGCAGAAGAGCTTTCCTATTAACTCCTTCCACGTCCAAATGGCTTCCGAAAGAAGAGGGCAGGAGGCCAGATTAAATACTCCCTGAGTGCTTTCTCTGACCCCTATTCAAAATAATAAAGAACAAATACCAAGGGACTGAATGCTGACCTACGCAGTAAGAAAATGCTTTGAATGGATATAAAATTCATTCTGGCTATGAAACTAGGGCACATGTAAATGTCAAGGCTTTGGATTGTCAGGGGAACAAAAGTATATACCTGTATCCATCAATAAAACTGGCATTGATGTAATCAGATCCTTCTACTCCTCGGATAGGCTGCAGGCACACCCTTGTGGATTCATATGGCATAATATTAACAAGGCGATTTTTGAATTTATTACACGGAAGATTGGCACTGATGAATCTTGAGGTGTGAGCTTTAGAGCTGGCTAACCGCTGTTGAACAGATAAAAGAAAAAATCCAACAAAGATAATTTTAGCCTATGGTTTGAATGCAACACACCCAAGATTTCCTCTTTGGACATAAAGCTCTTGTTTACTTTAAAGCAAATGACTCTTCACACTGCACTGCTTTTGACTTCCACCTAATGGACTCCATATAGCCTACTGAATTTTTAAATATGTTCCAACAGTATGATCTTTCAGTTTAAACTAGGGTACACAGAGCCCAAGGTCTTATTAGGAATCATGGAATAGAAAAGGAAAAGAGGAAGCGAGTGTTTATTATAGTCAGACACCTGAGGGAACAGCCAAGTGAAATCTTGTAACTTGACAAATTTGGAAGGTTAAGAAAGTGAAGCCACTGCTCAAAGACAATCCCAGCATGATTTGCTCCTGAATTACCACATCACATCCAATATCATACCTTAAATTCGAGCTCCATTCCTGTGACATTCTCTCCTGTTTCTATTTGTGTCAGCTTCTGAATGTAGGCATACAAGTTTCTAGCTGGCACTTCGGTATTTCCACAAGTCACTGCTTCTAACAGTGCATCGTGGATAAAGATGTATTGGTCTTCTGTTTGAACCATATAATTCCTCTGGGCTCTCATTAAAGTTACATGGCCATAAATATCTACAGTTTTTTCATGCTTTATTCTCTCTAACATGGCATCTATTACAATGAAACAACCCGTCCGGCCAACTCCCGCACTACAAGAAAAACAAAGAGAAAAGTGTAAATAAATCTATCAGGAAACTAACATATAATAAAATTATTTTCACTGTTCTTATTAAGTAGGTTTTATTCCCATTAATTCTACTCATACAGCTATTGTGATAGTTCTGAGTCACTTCAAGGGCAAAAGTATTATCAAGTCTCCTTAACCAGTGGGTTGGGAACAATATACCAAGTGAAATTAGTTTTGTTTCAACATGTAAAAACAGTCAATCCATAATTATTATACTACTTGATCCCATAACACAAATGACATTATTTTAAAACCGTTATGAGAAACAAACACAAACATTTAGGCTGTTTATATTAGAAAAAATATATTTTTTTTTTACTTTTTTTTTACTTTTTTTTTTATTTTTCAATTACAGTTGACATTCAACATTATTTCAAGTGTACAGCATGGTGGTTAGACAATCATATACATTAAAAAGTGATGCCCCAATATTTCAAGTACCAACCTAGCACTATCTGTAGTTACTACAATATTATTGATTATATTCCCTATGCTGTGCTTTTTATCCCCATGACTATTTTTTTAATTAAATTTAATTTTAATTGTTGTTCTTATACAGTCTTCTGTTTTCTACTCCCATCCCGTCCCTCCGCCCCAGCCCTCCCCAGCTCCCTTCCATTTCCACCCCCCCCCAGCTTTTGTCCATATGTCTTTCATACTTGTTGCTCTAATCCCTTCCCCTTTTCCCTGGATATTCCCATCCCTCTCCTCTCTTGTTCTCAATTTTAGTGTCTTTGGTTATATTATGCTTGTTTGTTTGTTTTTTTGATTAGGTTCCTGTTAAAGGTGAGATCATATGGTATTTGTCTCTCACCTCCTGGCTTATTTCGCTTAGCATAATGCTCTCCAGT